>VXBU01015885.1:0-174103 GCA_013400315.1 Bombycilla garrulus | reverse complement strand
TTTTTTGTCTTTGTGTGTGTTGAAGACTTTCACATACAAGCAGGCATAATAGGAAGAAAAGAATATTTAAAAAAAAAATAAAGCAAACATTTCTTCCTGACTCACCCAGAGCCACCTTGTGATGAATTTAGGATCTCTCTATATCTCTCAAATTTGCACATGTGGGCTAGGACTACATTTTGATTGGACTGTGCAGGTATTGACTGCTCCTGGAAAATGCCTGGCTGCATATTTCCATCTCTGAAAAATATACTGCAAGTGAAAATTTACTCCTTTCTGAGACCTAAACTGTATCCAGCACCAGGAAAGAAAGGTTTGAGTACCTAAAATTTGCTCTCAACATTCATATATTTTGGGTGTAAATTGTGCCTGCTGAGATGCCTGTCTTCTCTGAATTAAATGGTATTTCAGGCTTCTAGGGCACTCTCTCACAAGCACTGCAGATTTTATGCACGTTGGTTTTTGTTTACCCGCTGTAAATGACAGATTAGCATTTAAATGCTTTTGTCGCAGTTATATCAGTTTTGGATGTCAAACCAAACAAGCCATTATGTCTCCCTCAAAATAACACTTGCTGTTGTTCAAAATTATTTCCTGCCATTTCCCCACTCTACAGGAGTGGCTGAGCACAGAACATTTCACAGTACATATTGAATTCTAAAGTTCTTCTGAAATCTATCATTTATGGCAAATTAAGTCTAGCACGCACTGAGAAGGAAGCTTGTATTCACTGAGGAGCTTCAGAAGCATACTCTGAGTAGCAGAGATTTGTCTGTAAAGGTTCCCCTATTTTTCCTCTTTTTTTGTCTTTTCCTTTTTATCCTATTTCCTGATGCTTCATTTTTTCCTTTCTTTCTTCAGATTTTATTTTCCTCCATTGGCCCAGTTTCTTGTCTTTGTTCAGTGCAAGTCATCTTCCCTTTATCTTTCTCCAAGACTTTCCATACCCTTTTGGTTTTTCCTTCCAAACATATGCTGAATTTACTCTTTACATAGCTTGTCATTTATATCTTGTACCCTGTCTCTTGTCTAATTTATTTTCTTCCTGTCTCTACATCATGTCTATCAGGATCAGTAGATACTCAGAGTTTATCCAGTCTTCTGATTTCTAGGCTTTCCGCTGCTGTAGAGGAAGGATTGGGTTGAATGTTTGAGGGTGACAGGAATCCTCAGAAGGATCCCTGTATAGTACATTAACAATCTGACCTTGCTGGTTATCTTTATTATGCAGGAGATAATCTCAAATTTTTCTCTGAGTGTCTTGTACTAAGAACGAGTAATTCTTGATCATTTTTACTTTTGCATGAAGTTCCTGTCCTATCATGCAGCCATTCCTCTGGCAACATCCTACAATTTTAAAACAACTACATGACATTTTTTATCAGTTCGCAGTACTTTACATCAAACCTCCAGTAGGAATTTGAGAAATACTTGCTTAAAAAGAGCCTGTGCTGGAGATGCGCATCTAAAATTGGGAATAGCAGCACTGTGAAAAAGCCTGCAGCACCTCTTCACAAGAACCTGTGTAAGATCTGCTTGTGTTCTGGTTCCTGTGAGTGTGTTGATCCTCTGACATCATGTGAGTTTGAAGGAATTGCATAAATATCTAAGTGATATCAAACTCCCCCAGTTGTGTTCAAGGCCAGGTTGGATGAGGCTTTGAGCAACCTGATTTAGTGGAAGAAGTCCCTCCCCATGCCAGGGGGGTTTGGAATTAGATGGTCTCTAAAGTCTCTTCCAACCCAAACCGTTCTGTGATTCTGTGATTGATTTGACACCAAGGAAGGTAGTGCTGTGCATTTTTCATCACATTTAATTGTCTTCAGAAAGACATTTCAGAGTCGGACTGACTCAGAAAAAGACTTTATAAATGCACAGTATTAGATTTTATTATATACAAATACCAGGCATAACTAGGTAGATTAGCGATTCAAATACCATCCTAAGCCCACTTTTAAATGCAGTTGCCCTCATTCATTGGTACCTGCTATTCACACAAAGCCCCAGTCTCTCTTCCAATCTCGCCCAAGTTTGCCTTTGCAAGCAGGCTGCTGGGGAGCACACAGTGGATGTCACTGCACTAATTGCTGCACCCCCAGACAGAGGCTCTGCCTGTGCAGTGGGTTCAGCATCACCACTGGCCACCCCTGCCCCGAGCTGGAGCGCCTGTCGGTCCCCTCAGAGCCAGGGGAGGCTGCAGCACACCCAAACAAGCTAGTGCCAGTGCGTGGGCAGGAGGGAGGGTGCCACACATGAAAGAGTAATGACAACGCCAACCCAGTTGTGGCACAACGTATTAGACACTCTGCCTTGACAGCCCGAGAGTGTTTCTGACGACTGCGGCTTCCCTCCGCGGGAGCGGCGGGCACACACGTCCTCCAGACGTGGGGTTTCCCCACTCCCTCTCTGTGCCTCCTCTCACCGAGGACAAGCGTGTTCTCATTGAAATCTGTCATCCTTTTTGGAGAGAGGCATTTTAAATCCCACTGGTGATACGGGGAGTGAACAGATCCAGCTGATCCCACTCTGCCAGCTCATAACAGCCCACCCTGCAGCTGTGAAAGCACAACAGCCCCGAAAACAAGCCCAGAAAAGAGCTCTGCTCTGCAGAAGTGTAGCAGTAAGATGATAGGCTTGCAAAAACACTGGTCTTTTGCCCCGTTTTGAAATACTTTAAGCTGCCTAACTACTATATAATAATCAAATATATGTAAAAACATGCTCTGAGCCTGACAGCCTTTGAGCTGTGACCTATCTTCAGCAAGAAGTTTAAGTTGCCTTTTGGCTTTGAAGAAGCAGTGTTGGTTTTTCCTCTTAAGTAGATGTATTACTGTCTCCTTCATGTGTAAATAAATCATTGATATGACAGGTCACAATCTCAAGTAATCAGACTTAAAAATATTTTACATTAGAAGCTTTGGGGATAAAAAAAACCCAAATCAGCTGAGAAGGAATCTTAGCTAAAATAAGAGAAAAATAGCATCATTGCTTGCCTGTTGCCAGCTCTCGCCCAAGCTCACAGTCCTCGTATTTGTGTGATCCCTAAAGCACTGCAGAGTCTTCAAAGGTTGTAATGCACGGAGACATGCAGCCTGTCGGATATACATATTTTATCAGAGATTACAAAAATCCTGGCAAAATTGTCAATACCTTTTCTCTTGTCAGGGAGGCAGTATGAGAATAATATACATCCATATGAATACCTATATATATAGACATATGTATTTAATGTGTAAATCCATATATCATGTTTTTAAATATTTATAAATTTAGAATGTACAAATATTTAATCTAGAAATAAATTTATGTCTGTACTGAGGAAACAACATATTCAACACAAATGCAGGTAGAAATTTTCATTTCAGTTTTGGGATTGATGTAGCAAACCAAGAACATTTATTTTAGGGGTAATAAAGGGAAGCTTCCTGTTTAGGATGCCTAGAACAGTGACACTTAAGCAAATACCTGAATACCATTTGGGAATTGCCCAGCTCCCCATGACAGCGGGGTGGCCTGGACCCTGAATCCCAGCACTGTCAGTCACCCTNGGGCACTTAATATGGGCAAAGATGCTGCACCAATAAAACCCCTCAGAGGAGTTTTTGCTTAGTTGCGCATTTTCCTTGATAACATGATTTCCATTATGTCATAACCCCAGTGATTCAATTAAATGCCCACTGTTTGTTCACTGGCACAGAGAAGCCTGAGTACCATCATTCCTGAATGCCATTTGGGAATTGCCCAGCTCCCCATGACAGCGGGGTGGCCTGGACCCTGAATCCCAGCACTGTCAGTCACCCTTTTAGGGAAAGAAACACATGTTTCAGGCATTGCAGTACCTACTTGGAGGCACCTCATTGCCATTCAGCCTCTTTCTGAGTAGGTTTTCTTCCGAGTGGACTTCAGAGACTTTTAGATGGGGTAAAGCTCCCTCTTCACCACTAGCAAACTGTGATGTTACAGCAAAGTTTGCAAATTTTAAATATAATCCACATGGAAAGAGATTTCAGAGTTCACAACCAGCCTAGTAAATAATGCAGTCAAAGTGAAAGATATGATTTAAGACAGTAATTGCATAATGCCCATAAAACAAATGCAATTTTCAGTATTTCTAAGTGCATGTACTACTTTAGTCATAACTGAAGGATCTCTTCAGTAAATATCAACTCAGTTCTCTTGCTAAACTGAAGGTCTGTCAAGTCTTCTCTGTCTCCCTTAGTCACCTTCCAGCCTGCTTTGCAAATGTGCTCATACTCTCTTTGTATGCCACTGATGACTGCAATCCAACTTGGAAGAGTATTTTATATTAGGAAAAAAGTAATCCAATATACATTTAAAAAAGGTCTACAACCCAAGTATATTTTTTAAACCTAATCAAACCAAATACACACATGTGCTTATAATTCATTTCCCAATTTATGCTCAAAGTATATGGGACTCTTTTAAGATAACTATATAAATGGTCTTTTTGCAGATTTATGAAAATCATTTAAAAGCAGAGTTAAAACAGGGGATATAAAAATAATGGACTGTACTAAGATATTGTTGTGAAATTTATTTGTAATAAAAGTTTGAATTGCAACATGCAACTATTCATCATTATATCACTGTTTGTGGTTTATGATAACAAGGACATTAGTCATTAGATTTATTTGAGTTTCATTTAGATGTATTTTGAGGCAGGAATGGAAGCAATTAGAGTTGCAAAACAAGTGAGCTATCACTAGCCAGTATTTCACCCAGATGCGGGGCAGGCAGTCACGTGATAACTGAGTCCAGCCAGCCTGGGGCAGAGGAGTGAGGGACATGCCTTCCTCACCTGCAGCCCCAGGCTGGGAGGTCACAGCAACAAGGTCCAAAGGACTGACAGTTTTGCCTGCGTGTCAGGAGCTGGACCAATGCAAAAGTGAGGGTTTTTTTCCCCTTTTTTTTTACTCCATGGCCCAAAGGATTTTTATGGGATCACCTCACAGCCACAGTGCCTTTGGTAGCACATGGAGGCTGAATCTTTTGACCTTCCTCCAGACATTTCTAAGCACTGGTATTAAAAAGGTTGAAAGTCCCTCTCTTCCAGGCTTGTACAGATAGAGCTAAAAAATATGAACCTGGTCAGTCTCTGTGGAAAGCATTTCATGAAGTGTTGCATCTTCTGATGGCACCTCACCAGATATTTGACCAAATGCAGTTTTACAGTTTTGGCCAGTCTCTTTCCTACCATGGGTGATATATGCAACATATGCAGCAGGAGAGTTTCAGAGGATCAAAAGATTTAAGTTATAGAGGAGAAAAAGCAAAGGGCAAAGAAATTAAATGATAAATTTTCTATGTTATTATTATTTGTATTCACCAGAAGGCTTTACAGCTAGCCGTGTTAAAGCATTCATTAATGAAACTTTACAATGACTTAAGTGCTGTAGTAATGTCAGATGTAGCCACAACATTTGAAAGGAATAACGGGAAATGCAAAATGTCAAACCTCTTTCAGATGTTGTTTTTAATAGTTTTAAACAGTGTTTCAGTAGAAATGTATTAAAAATGGTCATTCATCTTTTAAATACATCTTTCAGATTCAGTGGAAGTGAGGAATTCATAGATTCTGTGAAAAAATAAATTACTGAATTGTGAAGAAAAAGTTTGAAAATTGCATAGTATGGCAGAAGATTATGAAAATAGAAAAAATATATTAACCTGCTTCCTCCAGTTTTAAGTAACAAAAGTCTCCAAATTTGCTTAATAGTCTAGGGAAGTTACCAAAATACCTTTCAGTATCACCATTATGTTTCTGAAGTCTCATTGCCATTTCTGAGTGCAAAAATCTCACCTGCTATCTAAAAATCAATGGCTGGTTTTGGATGACCCTTTAATGTCAAGTTCAATGGTTCTGTAATTTTAACTGGAAAGACAACTCAATATTTATGACCTTTTAAATTCTGTTTTTTAAAATAATCTCTTCCTATGGTCCCAGGAGGTGAGAGTCATCAGGGAAGAAAAGAAAATCCAGCTAGTACAGAAGTGTGGTAAGGGGAAAGGAAAAAAAAAAAGACAATGTCCTTCCCACTTTGATCTCATGCTCCTGTTTTAAAAAGGCAGGATTCTATCCTTTTCCCAAATTTGAACGTGTACTTCCTTCAAGCTTGTCCAGCAAGGCAGTGTATGCATCAGATCCATCCTGCACATTGGCATGGGCCTGAATCTGCATTTGCTGACAGGTTTGTCTGAAGCTCTTCTCTCTGAATGTAAGCTCAGCCCTGCAGGAGTTGTGGGGCTTACTGGAACCATGTGAGGGGTGAGACGTGAGTCCATCCTTTCAGTTTGCCCAACACGCGGCACATAGGGGCCAGCTGTGTCATGTGCAACACATATCTCCTGATGGCTTCACAGTGCGGAATATCTGGCACTGGATTCAGTGGATTCTTCCCAGAAAGCCCAATGCCACAGGTTTCCCAGCATGAGGGAAATTGGCCTGGTGGGCGCATCCCTGCAGCCACACATTGAGCTTGGTGCTGTGCTGAATCACAGGCTTGAGTTAGTGAGCACCATTCCCCATCTCCCACTCAGACCCTCACGCTGAGAAACCCTGCAAGCATGCCACAAAATCTGACCCAAAGCTTCCTCAAGTCCTTGGAAAACATTCCCCTTGACTCTGGTGGAATTTGAATCAAACCTGTGATCTCCTATGAACTTATCTTGACGTTATATTTTATTTTCTCTAATCACCAAGGAGTAATATGACTGAATCTGCAATGAAGCTTTACCCTTGGTGACTACTGTATTTCTCCAAATACATGTGATTGATAGTTTTCTAAGGGCACATAAAGAACTTAATTTTTGCTGTAAAAACTTCCCTGCTTTTCTTGCAATACATCATGAGAGGCAAGAATATTTCAGGTCAGTCTCTTTGCCTTGTCATAGTGTAAACAGTAGTATCAGATGCTATAAAAGAAAGGCATGATTAGATGTGATAGATGGATAAATAAAGTCTTGATTTCCATGTAGGTAGTTTAAAAAAAAAACCTGTAGACCTAGCTTTCCAGCTAGATAGGGGACAATAGCAGGGCTAATTACTGTGATTATGTTGTAGGCATAATTACTGCAAATGCAAATGACCACTGAGATCTATAATTAGCCTCTCGATAATTCAGCTATAACTGTATATTAATTACATCCATTACATGAAATTACACATAAGTTTCTCATATTTGAGCTTTTAATCCTGCACATGCTCTCAGCTAATATTTCATAGAATCACAGAATCATAAAATCATAGAATCATAGAATGGTTTGGGTTGGAAGGAATCTTAAAGATTAGTAGAACCTTAGTTCTATCCCCCATGCCACCAGCACGAATACCTTTCACTCGACCATATTGCTCAAAGCTCCATTGAACTTGATCCTGAAGAATTCCTCTATGTGAAATATCCAAGCTTTTTACCTAAATCCCTTTACCTTTAAATGATTGGCACTGTTTGCTGAGGTGATGCTTTCGAAGCACATCAATTGCACTGTGTAGTGCCAGGCTGGAGTGGCAGACTGTACTCGCCTGTCTGCTTTGCAGTTATGGAAGCACTAGTTTTCTCTGGGCACTGAACTGCTTCTCACAACAAAACCACTTTTAAGAGTACATCTGTAATCCACACACATATCCAGGTAGCTCCTTTGTATTGCACTTTCAAGGAAAGAACCAAAGAATCTGGAGACTTGTAAGGGGAGTTCAGGGTAATCCAGAAATTTGCCACATCTTCCCGGTTGTTTGAAAATGTGAAAAGCTCAGAAACAAGTGATACAAAGCTGATAACAAGTTAGAACATCTGCTCCAATTTTTTAAGTGATATTCTACCTGATATGTTTGCAGGAAGTCTTAGATGCATGGCCTAAATGCACAGAAGTCAGAAGGCTAATCCATTTTCTTTAAACCATGTCGTTGTTTTCTTTTTAAATTCATTTTATGTTTTCTGAAAGGGCTTACGGTTGACTTGCAAGTTGATGTAATGAACTGGAAAAAAAAGTCAGTTCTATACCCAGATATGGGCAGAAAATATGCTGATGATACCGGAGTTGTTTAAGTTCTGGTACGTGTCTTGCATCCCGTATTCTGAGTAGGGCTTGCTCCTTTAGATAAGTTTCATTTTCTACTGAAATAGGCTTGACCATGGAATTACAACCATTAATATCTGTACAGTTCTTAGCCCAGTGGGTTCCAGGCTTCTTCTGAGTAACCCTGATCAAAGGAAAAGTCTTTGGGGAGAGAAAGTGGAACACTGTAGAGCTTCTGAGACAGGATCTGAGGGACATCATTTCAGGTTTCATGGGAGAATGTGTACACAAAAAGAACTGAATGAAATATTACCTGATATCCACTGAGTTTCTTTGAGTCATTTTTATTTGTTTAGTCATTTTAGAAGAAGCTCGAGAGGTTTCGGAACTTGGATTTCCTTCCACTGTTAACCTCACATTTCCTTGTCTCCAGACTGAAGCAAACTTTGGAGGGCTGAGACAATTGCTTACTTTCTTGTTTGCCATGTTGATGTGATGATAATACAGGATTAGCCTAAACATCCTTAGCTTGCTTGTTTATTGTAAACCTTACAGCTCAAGTTCCAGTGGCAGCACGGTGGCTCATGTTTCACAGTGCACAAGACTGACACATACCTGAGAAACTTAGTTCTTGGAGAAAGGCAAATCTCCTTGCTCTTGCTCCTGCTGACCTAAGAACTCCTCTGGACTGAAAAGTTACTGCCTCTTAGACCTGTGGGGCCATGGAGGGACCTCATCGCCATTCCAGATGCTGACTGTTTTGAGAAGTGTTCCCTCCTCCTATCATTCCACCTGACATGCCCTACTTCTACTAGTTTTATGTCCACTTTCTTCTCTGGAACAGAAGCATTCAGAAGGGCCACAGTGGGAGATCCATTTTCTTCCTTCCATTTCCCCAGATACGTTCTTCTAGGAATTAACAAACATGGAGAAAGAGATTTGCATTTGGATCAAGATAGTTTTACCTGACATCCCTCTGATAAGGCAGCCCCATAGAGCCAGGGAACAGATAGATAGGAATCCTTAATGCTGCCATGGTGGCAGAAAGTCATGAGATTTAGGCCTGTTTTGTACACATTGTGATCTTGTTGAATGGAACTTTTTCTGTTTCTATATTTCATATTCTTGTTTCTCCTTTCAGTCATTTCCAAGCTTGGAAAAACCATTTCAGTTATAAACCACTTAAAGCTTATTATTGTTCTGGAAAGCAATTGAAGTCTTTCAAGAATAAATTTGTATAATATTAGCTCAGAATGATTTGCATGACAAAAAATACTTATACACACTAAAATGTTTGTAGAAAAGCCACAGTGAAAAAAAAACCTGATTACTACCATTGAATTAAATAGTAGTAACCTGCTTTTCTTTCTCCCCCTTTTTTTCCAATAATAAGCTCCAGTTTATTGCAATATTTTTTAATTAAAATGTAAATATTCCCTGCCTGATCCAATTTAGAATTTTAGAATAACAAGGTACAGCAAGCCTAAAACTGCTGACATAATGGAAAACAAATTAATGAATGAAGTATAAATGCAAAAATTTCACTTTTAAGGGTGTTATTATCATGGTCAGAGATGTAGTTGAAAAAAAACCACTGCATCAGAGATATGCTATATGAATGCATTAGGAGTCTTCTTATAGGCAATGTTATTACATCATATTTTTTGGCTATGCCTATCTGACTGCAGCACAACTGAAATTGAAGGGGAACTTCAGGGGGCACTTACCTTCAGTACTGTGCCAAAGTACAACAATTACCAGAAAACTATATTTTTAACCTAATTTACTGCTTAAGGGAACCAAAAAAAACATAATTACCTTTTGGGCCTTTGATTTGTGTAAGACTAAAATGGGTTAAACGCAAACTCAGGCTATCTTTAAATTAACCAGATTAGAAACAAGCATGTCCGTGCTCAAATTCTCAGTAGTCAAGTTTCTTCAAGGTTCTTAAATGGATTTTGTGCACTGTTCCAGGACCAGAGGTAATGGGCACACACTGAAATGCAGGAAACACTTTTTTATTGTGCAGGTAACCAAGAGCTGGCACAGAGCTGGCACTGTGCAGGTGACCAAGCGCTTTGCTCAGGGAGGTTGTGGAGTCTCTGTTCTTGGAGGTACTCAAAATCTGTCTGGACATGTTCCTGGACAACTGGCTTTGCTTGAGTAGGTGGGTTGTACCAGAACATCTCCTAAGGCTTCTTCCCACCGCAGCTACTCTTGTGTTTGTGTGCTTTCCACCCTTGGATAATTTTTGGGCTATTCTGTAAAAGCCAGTTCTGGTTTGTCCCCACAGATCTTGATCTGTACAGTCAGGACTAAAGGGACCTCTTGTTTGCTCGCTGTGTCAGATGGCAGAAAGAAAGGATAGTGGGCTCTTAGGCTTCTTTCTTCCTTCTTTACTGATAGTTCATGAGACTGGAAAGGATTTTTCCATGAAACAGAGACATCATATGCAAGACCCCAATGAGTCTAGTAAAGTTCTTTGAAATCACTGGCTCCAGGAGTCTTCAGATCCAGCTCACAGGAGAGGCAAATGTATCTGTGGCGTTAAGTCAGCATTTTCAACATTGAGGGTGGAGAAAAAAGGAAGAAGGGGAGAAAGGATGGAATTACCATCTGTGTTTATGATTGGTTTTCCCTTTTGATGAAAGGTTTCTCTGGTTTGGATATTCCTGTATTTGTCTTGGAGGTATTCTCTTGCAGTTCCCCACTTTCTGGCCAGCCAGTTAGGCTCCCAGCGAGGCGACTTTCCCACACACAGCCCACATCTCAAATGATTCTTTATTTTCCCATGCTCAGTGTAGGCTTCTTCCAGTTATCATCCTTTGCTTCTGCTGAGTGGGTTTTTATTTTATTTTTCTCCCTGCTTGATGCTGTGAGTAGTCTCGCAGTCAGAGACAAGCTGGAATGGTTGCCAATAGTGTAAGAAACTCCTCCAGAGGTAATGAGACACCAGAAATATGAGAGGCCTGTAATGAAACTTCCCAAGCACCAGCCAAATGGGAGTTTTGAATTATGTGACCTAGGAGAGAGTGGGAGATCACGATTAATAGTACCTTTCTTCATTGAAAGGGATATACACATGCTCTGAAGTGGAAGAAGACGCTTCAACCAATCTTCCTTACTTTGATCCCTGTGGAGGAAGGAGAATTTATGTGCCAGTTTGGTTTGGCTCTGCACTCTTGCAATACTCTAGTGCTTTATATTTCCCCGTTTTTTCATTCAGATGGCTTCTATTCAGGACATGGAGGTTGTTCATGACAGAAGTAGAGCTGCAGATAGAAACCTATTGCATCCAGACTCTGCTGGTACTGCTTTTGTTGCTCTAGCCAGCTGTGTTGCTCAGAGACTCTTTGCATCAAAGCATGCTGTGTTCAAAGGTGAGAGGAGTCTGCCTATGGTCTTTCCCTGCACAGAGACTAGCTATAGTTAGAGATGAACTACTTCACATTTTTGAAAGAGTGACTCTGTGCTTGAATATACAGACAGTTTAAAGTAACAGATCCAGCAACTTAGGGAGATATGTGAATTACATGGTGTTATTTCAGGAGTTTGCACTTAAAACTATTCCTTTCACTTTTAAATATATTAACTATTCAGCTAACTTTGTCAGTTTCTGGGCACTGTACTTCATTGTCAGAGAGCACTTCTAAGGACCGGCCTCCCTTTCATGATGTTTTAAAATATGTAGGAAAGAATGCTTGGAGCTTAGGAATATACCAAGTTCAATTTCAGGAGTAAAATTACAGTGGACTCATTTGTCATTTTTCTTTCAGACACCTTGTGTAATCTCTCTTTCTTTTTGATTCTCAAAGGGTAGATTTTGTTTTGCCTAAGATTCTCTCAATGCAAACTGGCAGAATATATCAGGTGTCCCTTTGTGTTATTGTTTGAACTAGTGCTCACTATGTAGAAAACCTCCCTTTAAAGTAAATGCCATTTTTCAAGCGTGATAAGGACTTTATTTCCATTTTAGTCCAGCTATTTAAATCACTTTTTGTCTGACTGGTGATAAATATGTCTGGCTTGATTCTGTAGAAAAGCAGAGGTGTTCTGGAATGGTGCTGTTTGGGAAGCATAGAAGTCAGCCATGCTTCACAGGAACCTCAGTGTAAACCATTTTAACATCCCACCCTTTCAGGTTTTTTTCTGCAACACCCACTCATTTTGCACAGATGGAGAGATATGACGGATCATGGAATTAAGAAATCAAAAGCTTTTTTGTTAAATTTTTAATCCACTCCTCCCACACATTCATAGCTCCTTGATTTACAGTTTAATTCAAAATGAATGAACTACCAGTCTTTACTAGCAATGGTCTGTTCATAGCATGTGCTAACTACTAGCCACATGTCTGACCCTCTAATGTCTAGTTTATTATTTATTATTCTAATATCTATTTTAAATTTTATTTTATTATAAACAGACAGGCTTACAGTAAACAGTAATCTGCTGTCACCAGACCACCACAGCTTTTGGGCACTACTCTAGAGTCAGGATTTGGGCAGCAATACTCACTTTTCTCTAAATCACTGATAGCACCACCTTAACTTGAAATAATCACTGTTTCCTAATGAACAAGAAGAAATGCTTTCTAAGAGAATGTCTTCACTCATTTTCTCAAATGCTGAATAAATAGGATAAAACAGACTAAAATAGAATTAAAAGACAATATGGACAGCTGTTTATAAGTGGTAGATAATTATACCTGACTTCTCCTTTCTACCTGTATCTGCTTTGCCCTACACAGGAAGAGGGCTTAGAAGCATCTCTAGCTACTTCTCATTAAGTTAATAATTTATTCCAAAACTTAACATACAGACTAAACAGAACCTTTTGTTTGGGTGAAGCAGGGGAGCAAGGAGTATTCAGAGGACAAATAACTTATACAATATTTATGCTTTTAACAGAAATAAACTCAGGGAAAAAAAAAAAAAAAATTCCTGTCACCCCCTTTAAAGTCCTTTAGTGACTTACATAAGATAGTCTTGGGCATTTAATGCTACCTGCTGTTTCTCTCCTCTGCACCAGCTGTGGAGGTTTCCACCAACAGGATCTGGGACAGGGAGGCTTGGCCAAGTGTTCCAGTGGTCTCTCAACCTCCTTTGAGCACTTTGGATGTATCCATTCTTCAGAGCAAAGCAGAAGTATCTGACTGTTTGAGTTTTCTTCTCCTGTTTATACTTCTCAATGGCACAGACATGAAAAACAAGTACTTGAGATACTGAGATACATACTCTCCTCTTAGGGATGCTCCTTATTTTCTGATGTACAAAATAACATGGAGACTCTCACACTCCTTTAATTTCCTGAATTATTTGCAGCTTTTTTGCTGAGCCCAGTTGCAGCTGTGTAAGGGCTTTGAAGTAGAACTATTTCTACTTCTCATTTATACAGATATACCTAGTATATAAAAAAACAAAACAAAACAAAAAATTAGTCAAGAAGTTATTTTATTTTGCAATTTTAAAAGTTAAAGGCAAGATCATTCTTCCTTGTGGAAATCCTTATAAGAAAATCCTGGGAGAATTTCAAAGCATATGCTGTTCTGATCTGTGATCCTAAAGAGTTCACTGCTGCCCAAAGAGTAAGAAATTCAGTCATACAAGATCATGAATCAGTTGAATATGTCATACAAATCTTTGTTTGCCTGGGTTTTTTTCCACTGGAAATTTTCCTGGTGTTCCCCACTGCTGAACTTCAGGTGACACTTCAGCTAGTTCCTTGAAAAGGCTTGTCTAGACTTTCATTCCATCACAGTGACATGAACCCTGATCCTTCACAACATATCTTTTGCCTTTTTCCATAAGTTGGCTTAGTTAAGATAGTATGTGGCACAGGAATTTAACAACGTGAGATGGATGCTGAGGCAGGGCCGGATGTACCAGTGTGTCATGGGTTACACAGTGACATCAAGAGAATAAAGATTTAGAGGTGCCAGCCTGAAAGTACAGTACTAATGTATGTTTAATCCATGCAGGCTGCTCTTTTATTAGTAATTCTCTGAATTTCCACAGGACACCTGATATCTCCTTGTCCAACTCATTGTGGTGAATGTGACTGCACAGCTAAGAGGTATTAGATAAATTATCAGCAAGTAAAGTAACTTGGTTGCATTTAATCTGTACAGAAATTAGAAACCTATTTTGAGAACAGTTTCCATGCTGCAGCATGGAATATTGGCAAGACAAATTGAGCAAAGTGACACTTTATCATCCAGGTAGATGTAATCCCCTAGTTTTGAATCCACCATAGCGAAGGGCTACTCCACTTTGTGTGTCTTCCTCCTGTAAGGCCAAGGAGTGGCAGAAGGACTCGGTTTATCTCCTGACAGCAGTAACACTGTCACAAGGGTCAGTCAAGCTTTTCAATTAAGAAATAACAGCAAGTGTCTAAACTTTAATCCTTTTCAATTTGTTCATACTAGGAATTCATCATTAAATAGAGCAAGGCTGAGGGAATGGTGTCTCTGTCTGACGCTTGGCTGCAGGACTGTTCTCAGGGCTCCCTGTGCTGCAGGAGAGGTCCAGTTCCAGTGTGGCCCTTCTGAAAAAGGGAATCCTCAAACTCTCAGTGTCTGTACAGCTCCATAAGAACTATCACTGTAGCTTTGACTTCTTCAGGGTCAGAGTAAAATATTAAGCATTTCTGCTTTCCACTTGATGTGGTTCCTTTTGTGAATTCACCTTCCCTTCAAGCCCAGAAAATCAGATTACACGATCGCCCACATATTAACTGAGTTTTCATATCTTCATCTTCCCTTTGGGTTTGCCAAGGCTAATGTTGTTCCTTGTCAGGAATCTTTATCTGGCTCATACTCTAAATTACCTTTCTTAGCTGCATGCCATGATTTCTAGTGTCACTCTGAGAAAACTCATCTCCAGAGTCATATATTTATAAAGTAGTACAGAGTTCCCCACTCAGCCTGCTTTTAGCCAGTTACATGTTTAACTCCTCTGGTCTTCCCTTGTGAGTCAGCACTTTCCATCCTTCTCTTCAAATGCCCCTCTGAGTGTTTCTGACAGTGAGCAAAGCTCAGTGCCACCTTGCTGGGACGGCCATGTGAGGTAGTTACATAAGGGGAACACCACAGGGAGCACCAGGCCACCTCCCTTTCCTCTACTGTCAATGCTATTAAATGCACTTAAATGCAGTTTTGCTGCAATTTTGCACTGTAAAATCATGTCTGAGCTACCACCTATGGCATTTGCAGGCCCCTTGCCATTGCTCTTGCCTTCCTGACTTTCCCTCCTGCTGGGTCTTGGGGGCTTTCGCGAGAAAGAAATCCTGCCAGTGTAGCTGAGGAGAGCCCAGAGCCCAGCAGAGCCCCTACAGAGCTTCATGGGAGACTGAATCCTGCCAATGGCGGAGCTGATGCATACCCCCCACCACCAATCAGCCCAGTGCACAGCACAGTTGCATCCAGCTACTCCATCATGATTTCCTTGTTGGAACTGATTTTCTAGAATAAAAGTGACTTGAGAGTAGAGAAATCTTTTTTCTCCCAGACTGGAATGGCTGCACAAGAGACATGTCCTGATAGTTTTGCCAATGTAGTTGTTCTGTACAGATGTATGGGCAGCTTTTCACATGTGGACAATCCATAAAATAAATGCCTGTTCCTGAATGGCTCTGCATTTTCCCTGAATAAATCATAATTCACCATCAATCTGTTCATGTTCCTAATTTTTATAGACCCCTTTGTGTTACTTTATTATCAACACTTGGCTAGTCAACTCATCTCTGTTTTGCATTATGTGGAAATTTCATTACTACAAGTATTTCCTTCCCCTAATGGAGGTACTTAGCAATAACCATGCCTTGCTCTGATTCCTGTGATCCTCAGTAGACACATTCTCACTACTGCATTGTCATTCATCATCACCTCTTATTTATGTTTTCAGCCAGATTTCAATCCTCATAATAATGTTTATATTCATGGTAATTTGTATTAACTTTAGAAAATTAAGATTTGTTTAGAGAGACTTCACTAAAATTCAAGTAGCATATGCCATGCTCCATTCATTCATTGCTTTTATTAATGTACCTGATAAAACAATAAAGCCTTCACAAGACTTTCTTTTTGTTATAGCATACTTCATCTTTGTAAAGGTTGCTTCATCCTCTAAATACCGACTTCTTTTTCCATGTAAAATTACTTCTATTACTGTGCAATCAGTTGATCTAATCTTAAGTAGCATAAGGAGTCATTTCTCAGGTAACACTTGCTTCAACCAGTGTAATCCAGTTTAATCCCAGTTGACAGGCTCTGTGCCTTAAAAACATCTGCTGTACTGTTCAGCCTCAGATGCAGGTGCTCTCTAAGTGTGAGATGGGAGGGACTGTCTAAAACTGGCACCCCTGACAAACCAGACTGCCTTTACCATTACATTTTTTAAGGACTCTTGATTACTTGTCATTAGGGCAAATGAAATGCTGAGAGGATGTCTGTGGATATTGTCTCAGAGTCAGCCTTCTGTTCAGTCAAACATCCACTGATCCCTGATCTGTAGGGAAAAGCTACAATGCTCTTTCTGCATTAACACAGTTTCACTGAAAATGTGGGAAAAGTGGGGTTTAATTCCTTTTTCCTGTAGAAAATGTTTTTCTTCATGCGGAACACTGATACTGACTTGTTTGTGCTTCTTAACTATCTTGGGAATTGAAGTTATTAAAAAAAAATCAAGGCAGAATGAAGCAGAAATCTTGAGACTCTGATATCTGTTTCCTTCTATATGAAGCACTAAGTAAAATAATTTGTTTCCTCATAGTTAGAGGTCCACTGTAAAGGGTATTTTTTCTAAAATAGGGAGAAAATGCTCTTTGGAAGTATCATCTCTTCCTGTAGAGAAGCCTAGACAACTAGGTGCTTGCTCTTCAGAGGGCTAATATTGTGGGAAATGGATTAACATAATTTTTTCCCAGCTCCAGCTCCTTCAGCTGCTTGTGGTGTCTTGGACCTGGAACCCATTAACAAGGGAAAATACAGGCAAACCCAAGTAATAGAGTTTCTTTCTAGATAAGACAGACTGATTTGGATGTGCCACTATTCACAGCTTGACTGAAAGTATTCTGAGACGGTAAAGTCCATAAACAGTGCATTGGAAACTAGATCCAAAATTTAGATTATTAATATGTTCTTGTACAGGTGATGAATACAAAGCTGTGGCATTGGGAAGGAGAAAGAGCACAAAATTGATCATATTTTTTTAAAAGCCTTTTGCTAGACATACCAATTTCAGCATTTTACAACCTGGAAATTAACTCTTCCTCCATTTTTTGACCATTCTTTCTGTGTGATCTACCCTCAGGCCCATCCTCAGTAGTGAAGAAGTACCTGACATGAAGTGGATATTAATGGATACCAAGATACTGTAGGAGCCTTTAGGATTAATAATTTTCTAAAACTCAAACTGGGCATGATTGTGAGCATTACAGTAGATACCAGAAGATACAACAGTCATTCACTGTCTTGAACACAATTTCAATTGGTGTGCAGAAAAATAGGAGTGCAAATCACTTAAGTGGTTGTTAAAGGAATCTGTGTATCTAATTATTCATGGTGTGCTATGAAAAATTGATTGGATTGTGCCACAATTACCCTGTTGATCAGGTGTTTGAGTCCCACTGTAGGTAATACTGTTTTTTATTGTGTCGCTCTGCCATTCTGATGCCGTATAGAAATCTGCAGGAGCAATGATTATCTTTTCAGGGCAGCTTACTTGGAAGGAGATGTTTATAGCTATAGCTACTGTCTAACAGAGAACCCTGAACTGAAAGGTTCATAATAATAATAATAATAATAAAGTTTCATAATATCAGCGTAGTGTGGTCAACATGTGCTTCTGGTGTCATTGTCATAAGGATGTCCTAGCACTGGGAAACAAGTATTGCTGAATTGGATAAGGCTCAAAGACAGGTACCAGGCACCAGAACGCTCTGAATAATGAAAATCAGCCTGCTTATCTTTGCTGGGAAGGTTCTAGTGACTTACTCATATATGCAAAGTACCTTTGTTTTTGTGGGGTTTTTTTTTAGTGAATCACGATAATGTATTTTATAATTAAAAACATTCAAGAAATGCATTCATTCTCCTTTTCTACAAAGGAAAAATTTGTGTCAATACTTTCAAGTGTGGAAATATTCATTAAAGAGTTAACTCTAGGTGTGTTATCCTGGTTTAAATACATCTGACAGAACCTGCACTCTAATACCAAAATGGATAAACACTTTGCAAAGAAAAGATGAAGCAGTGCAGGCTATTGAATTGTCTGCAGTGCAAGAGAATCCCATTGTGCAAGAGAATCAAAGGACAAATTTTTGGTGTGGTACCAGTAAAAGTTGTCAGCAACTGAATTTTTCCACCTCTCTGTCCTAGAACATCTTTCTCGTGGAAAGATCAACACCTTAGCATTCTACAGTTTTGGGTTTTTTTGTCAGTCTTTTTCCATTAAATGTATATAAGAAACCAGTGAAAAAGCAGAGAGTTTGAGTGTAACGCTTGAAGCTAGTTTGCTTCTCTTAAATGGGCTGACAGTTTTGCTGTGGGAAGGAAAAGATTTCAAATTAATCAAAGGATCTGAAAATTAGTTTGAAATTGTTTTGATTTTGTTTTTCTTCTTTTTCTTACTTTTTGTCTGTTTGATTTTAATTTTTTTTTGTTTCTGTTATTTTTAGTTTTGTTTACAAAGCTCCCATTCCAATCTAACAATTCAATTTTGAATCCTTGGATTAGAAGCAACTGAGAGGAAATAGGTGTGCGTAGGCTTTTTTCCTAGCTGTAAGATAAAAGCCACTGGCCACCTTGCCCAGTTGGTGTGTTGTATGCGTCAGCAAGGGCATCACATGCTGGGGCTGTTTCACAAATGCCTTAGACACAGAAATAGCCAGCAGGTCACTGAAGGACTTTGCCAGAGGCAGATCGCTTAATCAGACTTTGCAAGTCGGCTGCGGGACCAATCCCTTCCCTGCCGCCCCAGCAGCTCCTGCCTCCACAGGCGCAGTCTCGGGGCTGGCTTATCCAAGGATTGAGTCACTCGGCCAACACATAACAAAGATTACCCGTGTGGAGGAGAACCCTTGTCGATTATGAGGCTTTGGAGTTTGCACAGCTTTGGAGTTTGCACAGTGATGTGCATGCCTTTCCATCATTCTTGCCTCCTTGGGGTTTTATGGGTTTTTTCCTCATGCAATGCAGAAAATGTTCAAGATACTCCTCAGAAATGTCTAAGCAGAGACAATGGGTATTGTTTACTTGATTAGAGAAGCTCATTACAATGGAAATGTCATGCAAAAATAGACTGTATGCTTGAGTAATCCACAGGGTTATCCATAGTTTGATTGTGACCTACTGTAATTATCCTACAGGAGGCTTACAAAGTCTCGCTCTTGTAAGATACAGTTGAAGATCAGATGGATTGACCACTGCACTTTTGCACTTAGAAAAGTAATGTGGCAATGTACAGTTATGCCATAGCTGATTGTTGGTGTGATGTTTTATTCAGTTTGGTGGACATATGTATATGGCTTTAGCAGTGTGACTGTATTCACATGCACTTGAGGATGCTCTGCATACAATAATTTCAAGAAATTTTCTTATCTCTGTTAGACCAAGGAGGAAGAATGTGATTGCATTCACACAGATTCAGAAGTTAGTTTGCAGTGAATTATTTTTGTACACAATAATGTTCTGTTATCCGCATTACTTTTCAAATACATTATTAGTAATTTTTGCATAGTAAATGCATTTCATTCCTGGATCAACTCCCACCTTTGTGATATTTGCTATTGTAGCTAACACTGGGAGCTTCAGACTCCAGAGTATTGGTTTTAGTCTTTGCAGCTGGCCACTACATCTCAATATCTGGGTATCTAGGGCTATCACAAAGTCAATTCCACTGTTCCACTCTGTTCCAGAGCACAGAAGAACAAACAATGCTCAGTGATGATTGGGCCACATCCAGATCTCCTGCTGCATGAGGAGTAGTTCCATAGATAGACCTTTTCAGCACGTATCTTGGTTTTCTGCTTGGTAAATCAGAAATAACTCCTCTGATGTACAGTTTGAAGAGACAATCAGAAAAATCAAGGGTCATTTCTGAAGTTCCAAACCAGAATGAAATGCATAAAGAAAACAACTTCTTTCTTAAAAAAAATTAAGAAAATGCAAATGAATGAAAGCAGCAATATTGCATTGCTTTTTTATCTTGAAGCAGTGTAATATTGGTGATGTATCATTATAAAATGTATTAAATTATGCATTATTATAATCTGATATATTTTATAGTTTATGTACCATTTATCATTATGTATAATTTGATTATATTTAGATAGAATGAGAAAGTCCATATAAAATAATTGGGCTTTGATGCATTTGAAGCAGAAGAGTTTTACCTCATCTATCTATTTGTATCCATTTAAGGATAAAAATTAGGAATGATACACAACAACCAACATTTTATTTGCACTGATATAAGCCTGCCAATTCATCCATGAGAATGAATTTTGTCATAAAGACTATACATTTTTGGACCCATACAAGCAAATGTCCCTGTATTCCCTATCAGTAAATAACATTGAAATTTAGTATGCTAATGATGGGAACTAAAGCATATAACTAGAAAACTCACTTTCAAGATTCATTCTAGAAAGCCTTAAAGAAAGAAAAAAAAACCCAAACCCCTTTTTATGTTGTGCAGTAGCATTAGCAATCTCTTATTTACTTTTAACCAGAAATTCTCCTTCATCAAAGGAGGCTCATAAAATTAAAAAAAAAAAAAAAAAACACATCAAAATATAATATAATGAAACAATGTGCATGTGTTTGCATTGGTGTTTGTTTAAAAGGAAATTTGTCCAAGTGTTAAACTTGAATAGATATGTTTAGTCATTCAGTTAAGGAGAAGCAATATCTGATGGCAGATGTCAGATGTCTAACTATACTTTAGCCTCTGATACAAGTCCCTGTGATGTTCTAAGGTGTTTGTCCTTGGACATTGTAGTTACACTGGTGAAAAGCAGTTCATGGATGGAGTGACACTCTTCATTCATACAAGGGAAATAGAGATACTTCTTTTGATAGAAAACAATGGTTTAACAAAGTTTGATACAGACAGTGGCCTAATTAGATTCAATGGAAACATTGTTTATTGACTGCATAGGGGACAGGGTCAAGTAAAACTGTAAGAGAAACCTTACCAATGAGATATGAAGTTCAGAAGGATGCCTTAAGTTCTAAACTTGTCCTCAGAGGGGAGTTCGGACTTAGTCCCAGACTTGGTCAGTGATTTATATCTAAAGGATTAGATGTGCACAATCAATAATTTCCATCACTTAGCTAAGATTCTAGAGTTTCAGCACAATTATTTCAAATGGACTTACCAAGTATGTGACGTGATAAGAACTCTCAATCTCGAGGTGTAACCTTAAGAGCTGTCCCTACCAAAGGGGAGATTATGGCATGCAGCCCACTGCCTTGGAGGAGAGCTTAGTGGACCCTCCCTGGACTGTCCACTCTTTATGGAGTAAAATGATTGAGTCAGTCCTTTTTGCATACCAATTGCAGAAGTTAATTTCTTTTAAATTTGTCTTGAGTCAGACATTGACCAGCACTGTGGTTAGATGGGCTCATTGCCCCAATTAGCTGTTGGCTATTGTGTTGTTACGTGCCTTCCCTGAAACCATTCTGAGCCAGATGCAGCCATCACAACCACATGCATCCAGTACAGTTTCCGTGGTGGCTAACCCTGGAGCAGGGCTATGGGGAGTAATGGTGAGATTGGGCAGTGGAAGAGCACACCATCACAAAACCCTTGCAGAGCTAACTTCAGCTGAGAAGTATTTGAGCCATGTACTTTGTAAGCTATCCCCTTGCACAGCCCAGTAATATTAATTTGGACAATTTGATGGTGAATCTTTAGAATATTCAACACGGCAGCCAATCTTAAATGCCAGGCTTTTCCAAAATAATAAAGCAAGACATATTGCAATAGAAACAGGGTACTAAATTTTTGTTAATGAGGACATCTATCAACTGTTTGTCATCCCTCGTTAAGCTGTCCTGATTTGAAGCAGCCATAAAAGAAGTCTGAAAGATGCCAAGTCATATAAAAATTATGTTAGCTGGATGGAAGGACTCAGTTGTGGTTTCCCTGTGAGTCCTGTTCTTGAGGCAGGATGTTGATTCACTAACACAGATAAAGGACTCCCAGTTTGTTTCCAGCATGCTCCCCTTTCAGGGTATGTCCTGGTTTAAACGCATCCTCAGGACTGGCTTAAACTGAGGGTGCTCAGGTAGGATGAGACTGGAAGTAGCTTTGTTCTTCCTCATGTGTGTGCCTGACTGCTGCAAGGGTTAAGGAGAGGAGGAAGACTTGCTCTCCCTGGTGTGCAGACTAATCATTACCACAGTCACAAGGTAGCAGCAACCTCTGAGTTAATTTTAGAAACAGTTTTCTGTAAAATACCTGTCGCTGAAGTGTAAAATACAATGCCTCCTGCCTGACAGTGCAGCTTTGCTCATTTCTTATCATGAGGGTTCTTGGCTAATAGGTTTACTGATGTGGTCTCTTTATCCAGGTAAAGTCATTCCCATGCAGGAAAGCTAGCCCCCACAACGAACTGCTTCATTTTAGCCTCAGATAAAGTTATTTTGCAAAACTGTCTCTCAGTTATTTCAATTAATGAAAACCATTTAAAAATAGCAAACTGTTCAGGGAGGAAAAAATAAGTTATTTTTCTGAAGTACATTTTTGATTGTGTACGTTACTCTATAAACACAAGACTTCACATTTCATTCATTACAGCTCATTTCAGTTTCTTTTGTTAATTATTATTGTTTGACAATTTCTTTATTAACAGACATGGACTAGGAATTTCACACTTAGTTAAACACCACTTAACCCCCTGACACAATCTGCATGTATCCCATTAAGGGGAATTTTTGCTAATACTATCCCAGCTAAACAGTTGTCATGATCATTCACTATCAGTAAGCCAAAAAGGTTCTCTAGGACGTATCCTAAAAAGGTGATATTCTAATTATGCATATCCCAATTAAGAGAAGTATGGCCTATAAATTTATTAATCTGTCCTGGAAGAAAAAGACCTTTAATTTCAGAATGCATCTGGCCTTATTTAATGTTAAATGTAAGGCACCCTTGGATCTGGGGAAACTGCTGTATGGCAGCCCTTATTTATACTGTGTCTTCATTATGGGCAGTTATTCTTGGAATTGTCTTTCCCTAAAAGCATGTAGTTTGCTTCATTTTGAGTCTGGCTTCCAGATGAACTAGTGAAATTTTCCTTATGGTTAGAAACCATATTCATAATGACACTTTAAAATTTTATCCAAACCCTTAGCCAATTAACTGTGATCTAAATAATGTTACTTGGCTTTAACTGGTTCTAGGGCTAAATTTCATCATTGTTAATGGACTAGTCAATAGGAATAATGTTGTTCAACAGAAGTTGTGTAATGCCTCTCTTAGAGTATTTATGTTTAATCTTGTTTGTATTACATAGCAGAGCAATAACTTCTTAATTGAATCTTCCAAATTAAACTGTGAAACAAAGAGCAGTGCAGTTATCTTTTTAGGTTGAGTATCTGTTCTTTTCATCATCTGAAATGATAAAATGGGTTCTTTTGTAATCTAAGGAAACACCTGAAATAGGCATATGTATGCAGTGCACTCAGGTATTTCAGTGATGGTTTTGTTTGGCAAGAAGCTGATTAGAAGCATTCCACCCTGAACACCTTTAAGCTTGTGTGTGCACACAAATGAATGACTGTTACTGGCATCCTGATAAAGTGCCAGGGTCTTTAGAAATAACTGGAGTCAGTGCCATTTGCTTCACTACCTGCAGACAGGTAGATGGCTTATTCCTCTCCCTGGCAGGTTCTTCTGAAGATCTGTGCTTTGAAAAGCTTTTGTGGCATAAACCCTAGACTCAGCTCATAAGTTTTCCCTGGCCCCATAAAGCCACCAAATGCTGTGCTTTGAGCTGTTTTTATGAGGTTTTTATCACTGTGCACAACTTGGCTGCGAATTGCTTGTTTCAGGCAAGTCATGAAATAAGAAGTGGTTGTAATGAGAGTGCAGAATGCCAGAGCTGGCTTCCCGTGCCTTAGAGCCATGTGTGCACCATATACAGCATGTTTCCCAAACTAAAGCGCCAGCCTCTTTTGTCACACACATGCATGACCACCTGAATTAGCAGAGATTCTTCCCCACCATCCCCAGCAGGACTGGGGAACAGAGCTGTCTGCAGCACCCATTTCAGTATCTGTTTTTGGTCCTCTGCTCTGGAATTGCTGACGCTTGAACTTGTGCCAGCAATTAAAGGTAGTTAACAGTTCCCTTGTCATTGGAAATACTTGAAGCCTGTGACTGCTGCAGGAGCAGAGCTATTGTGTGTTCCCAGAGACCTGATGGCATCTGGCCTTACAGCTGTTTGCTGCTGAAAGGGGAAATCCCATTTCTCTGACCCTCTTTCCCTCCTCTTCCTAACCTACCATACGATCCTGCTTTTTCTATTATAGCCTTCATCAGACCTTATGGAGAGACAATTCAACTACCTGGAAGAAAACTGTTAGGGTTTTTTTGCCTCATTCTGCTAGTTTCCTCCAAAAATATTTAATGGAATCAGCTTACAGTGAGGTCAAGTGAGCACTAGGCCTTGGAAAGAGTAACAGCAGAAGCTGGCAATTAGGAGCAGAAGACGTGAGAAAAGTGCACTTGGATTCAGCTTTTTTGATAGCAAGCTGTTAGATCTGGTACGTGTCTGTCTTAGGATCTGCAGAAGTACAGATTGACAGTGTCTATCTCCTTCCCTGGGGAAGCACTATCATATTCAGAAATGGAGCTGGAGAGTATTTAGCTATCCCCTGATGCAAGGTTGGGTTGGCTTTAATACTTTGGAAGAATTACCAGTTGTTTTTGGAAAAGAGTGGGGAAAGTACTTCTCTTTTTTTTTCCCAGGTGAGCCATTGATTTTGGCTTGGCAGAAACTTTTGAGAATTCAGTACTACTTACAAAAATCACTGGGTTGTCTTTGATTACTTTTCCCCAGAATGGCATCTTGCCTGGTCATTAGTTTACTTGCAGTGGCTTAGTTTTTTCAGCTTGTAATTAGAGCAGTCATTTAATTGGTGAATTCTGTCCTAATCAGCACATGCCAACTGAAAAGGTTCTGTTCCTGTAAGGTAGTCAACTGGATCCTAATTAATCTTACCCTAATTAAACTGTAATCATGATATGGTTTACTGAGTATTTCATGTGAGACTTACTTTAGTTTCTAACTCATGCATCAGTGGGTGAGAAATATCTCACTCTCAATACTTTTGGTTCTGAGAATCTGGCTTTCACCATAGAAATCAAAAACCCCATATATGTCCGACAAGTAAAAGTGAAAATGGTTCAGGTTTCCTAATTCAGGCGGGCTGGAAAATTTTCAAGTGCTTTCAGAAATCTGGAAGTGTGGCTGGATAAACCTGTGTGAGTTCCCCTTGGGGACTTGGTGCAGAGCAGACCTGGAGAACCTGAGGCGGAGATGTCTGTATCTTGGCTGACAAGGCAGGGCCTCTCAGCAGCCCTGTTTCATGGGATGATGCGCTGGGAAATGAGTTAGAGGAGCGCCATCAGCTCTGGTGCCTCTGAACATGGGCCCTTTGTGTGGTGAGCAGGCATCCTGGCAGGAGTGCAGATCTTTTTGCCCTTAGCCTGGCCCCACTGGGCCAGCTGCTGACTTGGCCACTCTGCTCTGCTGAGGTGCATGTGTCCTGATGAGAAGGGAGGTGCTGATACTGTGTTGCCAAGGTAGGACTCACAGATGTCACAAGTTTGGAGGGGTGCTAAATGAGTGTTGCTACCTCAGTCAACTTGACCAGCATGTTAAAAATCCTCTGAGGATGTTACAGCCTTCTTTACTGTAGCTCCAATTCTTCATTCTAGCTATTTCACCCTAGCCTCAGGCTGCAGCAACATCCCCGATTTTTAAGTGCTTTGTATCATAATGCTGTGTGGCAAGGTGATACATTTCTGTTGCTGAACCTGATAAAAACAGTGGTTGCCATGGTTTACTAGCAAAACTTTAATGCTAACTCAGACTCGTGGCGAGGTGCCTGAATGGCCTACACTGTGCATCCTGTACAGTCTCAGAAGTTATCGGTAATTGCATCTCTGCCCCCTCCCCATACATACACTTCATGTACCATCCCATTCTTCACATTTATTATTCAAGGCACTTTTGGTTGGAGATTACTGCAGCTAGCTTGCCAAGAAAAAGGATTGTCAGTGACTTTGAAATGCAGTGTTTTCTTTTGTTTATTTTTCTGCAATCCCGCATTGTGATGCTGTTTCCTGAAATTCATTGCTACTTTCCCAATCCGTGAGGACTTCTAAAAGCTTACTTGATGCCACAGGGTCATTTATTTCCTGACCTTAATCCCAATTATTTCTTGTACAGATAACTTCCAACTTTTTATATACCTGAGCTCTGGTTATGTGACAGGCAAAAACAACAATGAAATGCAATTCTGCTTATATAACAAATCAGATTATTTTGCCTTGCAGAAAAGCACTATATAGTAAACTATATGTGGCTTCTGAGTAAAATTAACATCTGCTTCCATCAGCTTAGAATATTTATGACATGAGAGCAACAGAAGCAATTGGGGAGCAGGATCTTGTGATTCACAGTGGTCATTATGAAATCCAAATTAAAAATGGTAGATGGATGTTTACTGCTGAGTCAAGATGCTCCTCTCTGCTTTGAAATGTTTCTTTTCATTCCAGAGTTCACATGTACAATAGCTTAGGGCTAGGGCTCCTGTTTAATTCTTGCTCAGCCTTCAATTAAGGGAATCATAACTTAATACGTAAGAACACTCTTTGGAACAACTCAGTGAAAGAAGGGGAAAGTATGTTGCTCTTGGGAAGTGTTCCAAAATTTACATTTCACTTCCAGGAAATTTGGAATGCTAAAGCCGAATGTGAAGGGGAATTGTGAGTGACGTATTCAGCATCAAGTGCTAACAATTGCCGTTAACCTCCCACTGTTAAAGATTCCATAATGTTGCAATCCATGGCACCTTTGTGCCTGCTGAAGGCAGTGAAGGCAGCTCTGAGTTGCACAAGCCGCTGGTATTAAACCAGCAACAGCGTGGTGCCCTGGCAGCAGTGTAAAAGCTGCACAGTAGTTTGGCAGAAGACACAAATGTTGTTGACATATAAATTTGACTAGATGCTCTCACCTCCAGTTCTTAATGTCTGTGTTAGAGTACATCCAGTCAATTGGGTGTTTACATCTCCACAGAGCTGACCTCTGAATTTAATCTGTTATGCTAAATTGACAAAATTACCCTATAGAAGGTGGTATTCCAGGGCTAATCACATGCATAGACTGGGCAAAAAAAGAATGCCTGGGGTTAAAACCTGCAAAAGGTTTGTTAGTGTTTTGATCACAGAAAATGAACCTATGAAAATTAGGTCTTTTTTTGTTCAATACTGTTGAAACCCATAAGAATAAACAGTCCCTCACCTCAGAAAGATGATAAACTGTAAGTAACCCTGTCTTAGGTTGATAAGGAGTTTGATAGGTAGTTTCTGTAAAGTCACTGATTAGTACCACAATTCACTCTTCAGGTCGCACAATATGGCACAAAATAGGTAAAGCAGGAAACAAGGAGAAAAATATAACTAATGTATTTTCCTGCAGGAGATATTGAGGCACTGAACAATTGTGGAACTTCTAATGATGACCCATGAGCTCTGAAGGTTCTTGAGCCCTCTGAAGGATTTTTTTTCCTTTCATTGCTATTAGCTTTATCACTGTGTCTTTACCTGATGGCATTTTATAGTAAAGGAAGCTTTTGGGTTATAAATTAGATTGAGCTAGTAAAAGCCATGTGATGTCTTTTATTGCATTTTTCATTTATTGTTATTATTTTATGAGAATTCAGGCTGTGTACAAGCTTCCAGCAACTATAGATCTCCCACTCGCACATGAAGTGCTGTTAGGCAAGTGAGTAGGGATAGAACTGAATTGACATCTGTGTGGAAACTACAGGAAAGTTCAGCAGGTTTCTGATCTCATAATTAATTTTAAAAAATGGAGAAAAAGTCTGTCTAGGACTGTTTTTTTATGGTAATTCCAAAACAAAACCTCAGTCATGGAAAGCTAGATTACCCCTGCTTTTTGCAAATTAGCTAATATACTTTCTAGCAAAAGGAAATACTGATTTGAATAAAAACAAAATAGTTGCAGCCAGCTCTATGGTGACTTTACCACTATGCTAGACTTGACTCCAAACTTAAACCTTTTCTTGGAGACCTCAGCAATCCCAGAATGTAACTTTACCACCAGTTGTCTCTACAGCCCATCTTTTTTCAGACAGGCAAGTTCCTAATAACACATAGTGACAGTCAAAGCCAAGCATGTTCATTCATATTTCAAATGTTTTTGGAGCAGAGCTCCTATCAAAGAAGACAGCAAAATAGATGTGAAGACCATTTTGGTAAGAGTCCCTGAAAGTGTTAGAATTCAACAGGGAAGACTTTTTATCCTTAAGGAAATTTTGCCACAAACAGACTTCCATACCTTTTGCCTGATGGAGACCTTCCTACCTTGTGATCACACTGAGTTCCTGGGAAAACCATAGAAGTAGTTTTAACTGCAAAGAAGTCTTGCATAACAGAGCACATAAAGATGTGGAGAGAACTTCAGTCAAGCAACTACAGAGTAATCCGGGATGAAATTATACATTTAACACATAGTTATTCAGTAAAGTTGCATGGATGTATTATGTATGGATTTCTATCATATATTAATTTTTTTAGTCTGCTCCTAACACTCTCTAGGACAAGCAGCATGAGTTTACCATGTATTCATCAGAGATGAGTTTATCATCTCTATAGCACACAGAGAACCAGGCTAAGTACTCCACTATGATCATTCAGAATAAATGTGCTGCCAGTAGGCAATACAGCAGCTGGAGGAAGGTCTGCACATAGCAAAAAAAATATGGCAGAAACATTTCTTTTGGATCTTTCTCCACCCACGGCATCTGCACACTGAGCAGGGCAGAGATGTAAAGGCAACATGCACAGGCTGTAGGTGGTAGCTGGGCTCAGACCTAATGGCTGATTGAGTGGGAAAAAAAGCACATGACGATTCTCTGATTTGTGTGTGAGCTCACACCTGTACTGCAGAGACCTCTGAAGCTGGTGTGAACATGGACATCAGTACACAGGGCATATTGAAAGAGAGTTTTTCTTTCCTTCCACTTCTGTAGACACTTATTTTTAAAAGATATGTCCAGGTATCTCTCTCTTACATTTTTCTGGAATGGCTTGCTGCCAAATTATTTTTGTGGATATTTCTCATCAACAGGCATCAAATGGGTAACAAGGCAATATTCCATTCATTGTCAGAGCTTGTTATATTGTGGCTGTGTTGCCAGTATTCTAAGGCAGTGCTCATTGGAAAAACATTTGGTTGTCTGAAAGACATAATTTCCTACTGAGTGTTTCCATCCTGAGAGTTTTTTGTACCTAAAAATGTAGCAAATGGTAGCAAAAGAGCAAGCACCAAATGTCACTGTCACCTTGCCAAGGTCTATATTTGTCATTTCTAGACTTGGAATTTTCTGTATATATTAAAAGTAAATAGCTTTCAAGCTGAAAGTGTAGGATATCAGGGTAAAAGATAAAACACTTCACTTTGTAGCACGGTAGTAGAGTTTCTTTGTCTTTTTTAAGCAATTATAAATGGCAGATGTCATTCCTAGCATGAATTATAAGCC
This sequence comes from Bombycilla garrulus, assembly GCA_013400315.1. Classification (NCBI taxonomy): domain Eukaryota; kingdom Metazoa; phylum Chordata; class Aves; order Passeriformes; family Bombycillidae; genus Bombycilla; species Bombycilla garrulus. The sequence goes on along the minus strand of VXBU01015885.1, from coordinate 144,267 downwards.
TTCCTGTCTGCCAAGGAGAACCTGATTGTTAATGGTGAAATCATTCAACTTGTCAGTTTTGCTTAAAAATACTTAAGGCAACCCCTTGGAGAGTAAGAGTGTAGTGTAGATGTCAATAAATATTTTCCAAGCACTGATTTTACTGGTAGCCTGGAGGACTCGGGTGCTCTAAGAGTTAAATAACTGTTTATCAGTTTTGCTTTTCTTTGTGATAGCCATTTCATAAATTAATTATTGATTTTAGGTTCTTTGGAGTCGAGGATTTTGAAGGCCACATCAGCTTCTTTCAGGCTGGTACAAACACACCAGCCTACCACTGCTTATAATAGGACAGTCATAGTACTGTTTATGTTCCTGTAAGGAAAAAGCTTTTGCAAGGCTATTTTTAGGAGTTAATGAAGTCAACTCTGGTATGGGAAACCTGAATAAAGCTTTATGTATGTATGTAGGTGCTATTTCCATATATACAGGCTATTTCTGTACATGCATTAGAAACTTTTTTGCCTGCTCAGTTGGTATATTCTGTTTCCATTGTGCTTGTAATTTTCTGCTGTCAAAAACAGGAGGTCAAACAAAAGGCATTGTGTAGGCTTCAAAACTCCCACATACCTTGATATGTCATGAACAGAATTTCACTCCTGTTTTTCCTCTGGTTTTGGCAGAAGTGTTGCCATTTATTATGAAGCACATATTAGAAGAAGACTGAGAGAAGCTCATTACCTGAAACCTGTGTTTTCTCTGCAAATAAATTGTCCATGGTAGAATTCTGGTATTTCAGTTCCTGACCACAGTTATTCACACAGCATCAATCAGATCCTATAGATGCTCTTATTGTTTGTCATCATAAACATGTTCTTTACTCTTAAACCTCAAATTGCCTAAACTAAAACTAATTGCTAATCATTCTCGTTCATTTTCTTAAAGTTACGCTGTTTTGAAATTCATGGCAATTTGTAAAAACATTGTCATTTTTATTTTACACTGCCATTAAAACTCCAGTCATACTTACAAGGTTAGCACTGTGTCGTTACATTTCCTTTAAAGTCACCAAAAGCAGAAAAAAATCTGGCAATTGTTAGTACTGCTGAAATGCCATATAATTTAAAATCATGCCAGGGAAACCATTGCAAAGCTCCCCACACTTTAATGGATCTTCATCCCCACTTAAATACTTACTTGCTTGTTCTGCTGTGCATCAAATATTATTCATAATCTTTGGTCATGAGCTTTTCAAAATCCTTTTCCATGTTGCTGTTCTCAAAGTCATAAGTATTTGTTTGCTGCTACCATTTTTTTCCCTAGGAAATAGATTCCTGAAGACTCATGTAGCAGGAATTATTTTTACTGATTGTATTGAGAATACTTGGGGGAAAAAATGGTAGGATTAGATAATGAAATTCAATCCTGAAATCTCAGGAGCACACACTTCATTCTAACCATGACAGTATGCTCATTAAATATCTTTCTTTTTTAGAATTGGTTGAAAGACAAATAACTGAGTTTGTATTTGTCCAAGCTAGCCCTACATACTCTTTTAAATTTCCCCTTACTAAATGATCCCTACAGTTGTTTGAATTGTTTGGTAATTGAAATCCACAATAATTATGTGACCGCCTTCAAGGGAGATTACATGCCTTCCTTAATTTGAAATGGGTATTGCAATATAGTTGTGGATAGGTTTATTCTCTAATTTAACTGTAATCTATTCTCTAATTAAACTGGAGTGACAAAGTGGTGCAGAAAATCTGTATTCAGAGATGGAAACCAGTATGCCAGTGTAACAAATTGCAGCCCCCTCTCTTTTGACTTGTTGAGGTCTGGTTACCAAATCAATGACATCCAAATAAAAGATATACAAAGTCTTTTTGGGCCTTTAGTCAGATCAATATACATGTTTTCATGCCAGAGCAGTGACTGGATACAATTCCTCTTTTTCCTCTTTCTTTTTTTTTCCTTTTTTTTTTTTTTTTTTGATCAAATTAAGTTCTTTGTGGATATTCTGTACCATCATGAAATATTTCTTCCCAAATAACAGATGAATAAGATGGTCTGGCACCTAAATACTGGGCATGGTCAAGGACAACTTTTGTTAGCTGACCCTGCTTTCAGCAGGATGGCATTGGACAAGTTAATCTCAGGTCATCCCTATCAATATCGGTGGTCCCGTTTCTTTCGGCAGAAAGAAATAAAATACGTGTTCAATCCAAATTTAAAAAATACTTCTAAGGCAAACACTGCTAAAGCCCTACTCTTCATACAGAAACCCCTCTGCAATACAGCAGCAATTTTAAAACTTATAAGAATATAAAAACTGTAAAAAAAAAAAAAAGAGGAGGCTTTATGTGAGCTTCAGGTGGGATTAGTCAAGAAGACTATATTTATCTTATTCACACAACATATTCAGTCCCTTAGGGTTTAGTGTACACAAAGATATATTTGAATGTTTCTAATTTGGTGGGAAAACTAGACTATATTTCATTTCCAGCAAGCCTCACTGAACACTGGTATATGGTAGCATGCTCTCTGGGCATGTTAGTCTTTCCTGGGTTTTTGGTGGTTTGGGTTTGTTTTTTTTTAATTTTATGCTGCTCTTGCTGTCATTAGCTGTACAAAATACTATAGAGAATTGAATGGTAAAAAGTCAAACTTGAAATTCAAGTTCCAGTTGAACTTAACTGATTATATCAGTACACAGACATTTGCTTGTTAAAATATAAAAGCTCTCGTTCTCTTACACGTGTCATCAACTGGTAAAAAAATAAACAATAGCTTTCCTCAGCCTTCTCTTCATGCTTGGTGGTGGTGGTTTGGTGATCAGCTATTTCAAATAATGAAGCTTTTCAAATATTGGAGTTGCTGTTCTCATGCATCCTGATTTGCTCATCAGCTCTTGATTTCCAGTGGTCAGACATCCTAAGCAGTACTGTCAATGTCTGTCAATGTCCTTTACTCTTTTAATTCTCTGCCTTCTTGACATTTACTCTGAAGCATCTTTTGACAATTTTTCTATGTGTAACATTAATTCAATCCATTTATTTCCTAGACCGGGCAAAATCTCAGCAAGCTCAAAACCATTGTCTTCCAATTTGTGTCCCTGTCTCAGACCAGAACATTTCAATGAAGTAGTCAGTGGATAAGGCAGAGGAGATCCTATTGCATCGATCTCAGTCTTCTGAAGTTGGTGTTTTATAAACATGTCCTCATCTTCCATGCTGACCCCTGCAGGTGTGTCAATCTGGAGAAGAATAAGTCCCATGCAGTGTACTGGTGCTGTGCAGCCGGTCCTGGCAGGGTTCTTGTAGTGCCCATATGTGGCCAGAGATACAATTTTGCTTGGATATGCTGCAGTTCAGGACCAAAATTACTTTATGGCATCTTTTGTTCAGGTGCCCATATCCCATTTTTAATGCACATGTAGCCCACATTATTGACATACTGAAACATGAGCTTTTAAGAAGCAAAATGAGTGGCAAACCTCCTTTGCTTGAGCACAAACATGCATAATGTATTCATAAGCCATACAAAAGAAGTAGGTAAGAAGAAGGGAGGTAATCCATTGCTCCTGGCCGCTAGGGATGGTATTATCTGTGTTTGTGCCAACTTTGTTTCATGTAGTCCAACAGTATCAGGTGCATTAGTGCCAGAACAGCTCTCTTCCTATTCTCTCTGGCTTTCGTAAACATGAATCTTCACTTATTATTTTATCTATCCTGTAAAAATATCACTTTAGCATTTATAGTTTGCACTCACTCAAAGGTGCTGTGTCACACATGAGGGACAATTGTGAAAAGAAAACAAGGAAAACCGAAGGAAATCTCTGGTAAATAATATGGACTAATATTGAGCGGAGATAAACCACATTTCATCCCAGTAAGCACTGCTTGTTGGCAGACCAAGCCATCTTCCTCCAGATCATCTCATTATTGCAAAAGGATGAATGGGATAGAAGGAACACTAGTAACACCAGAAGGCTGGATATTAGCTGTAGGAAAAGATTAGACGAGACAAGATGGATTTGGCTCAGTCCCATGAGAAGGAAGATCAGGATAAGCCCCACACTGGGTCTGTGATCAGAGATCCTCTATTGGAGGAAGAGTCCATGCCTGAGGCTCCTGACCACCTCCCCACTACCAATGAGCAGCTTGGTGTCTGCAGGCTCCCCTGCAGTGTTGAAGATTGTGTCAATTCCTCTGATATTCCAGGCAACTGAGGAATTATTTAGTTACTGTATCTCACAAGTCAGAGCTTTACCAAACAGAAAAGCCTTAGCTGCTGCAAAAATCCAAGGTAAGACTCCTGGCGCTTTTAGTGTTGCAAGAAATGTCAGTTAAGATTACTATTTGTGAGTTTGTTTTGTCTGTATCAATATTAAAGATGTCCCAAAAAAGCTTGTGTACTCTTCTCTGTGGTAAAAGGCTTTAAGTGAGTTATAATATTTTTCTTCTCAACACCATTTTTGTGAAGCATTTTGGTTTATGCTTGGAAAACAAAACAAAACAAACAAACAAAAGAAACTACACACACAAAGAAAAAAAAAACAAAAAACACACACAAAAAACCACCCCCAAAGGAAAAACAAAACCAAAAAAATATTTAGTAACAAGCAGAATTTCCAGGGAGACATAATGTCTGGCTTTGAACCAGAGGATGGTAGCTGAAAAAAGTGGACAAGAGTGAGGGTACTGGAGTCCTTCACTGCTACAGCACTGCTATTACTACAGCATTTTCAAAGAAAAAGCTAAAAATTAAAAAAAAAAAATTGTAATTACTTTTCCCTAAATTCCCCCAACATGCAACAGATAGCCCATCAAAAAAATTTGAACTCAGGCACCATGTTGGATAATGAAAAGTTAGGAGACTATGAAAGAAAAAAATACAAAGAACACCTTTGCTGCCATAAGCTGGGTTTGCGTGCAGGACAGCAAATGCTTCTGAGTGCATTTGGGAGTGGTTTAGCATGGAATGCTTTGGAAGTGCCTTGCTGCTTCTACATGATCTGTATCCTGCTTTGGGAAGAGTGTGTGTCTGGCTTCAAGGTGACCTACCACCCCATTCCTGGCTGTCTTTCTTGAATGCCATTTGTACTTTACAGTGCAGGTCTGGGGACTGGTGTTTATTAATGTGCAGTCAGGGAGCTGATAAGAGAAAGGTGATCCAAATGCTATGAGTTAATTTGCCTGAACAGGTGGAAGTAGAGCACAAATTATGACAGGCACTGGTCCTTTTTTCTCCTGGATTATGATGAATGAGGTTTGTATAGAAATATTTGAAGAAGCACAATGAAGTCACACAGCAGATGTTTATCTTTGAGTCATGGAGTAATAAAGTAGAATAGACAAGAAGAGAGTGCTTAGCTAATCCTGTGGGCACAAAATCAAATACACCTGCTTTGCTTCGAACAAACTTCTGATCTTTCCTGAGGCACCCTCAGTGATGGCATCTTCATGGCCATCCCAGGCAATCTGTTCTGCTTTTCCTGCATGCTCCTTGCTGAAATTTAAGTCTGTTATATCTTTCATTTCCACAGTAGAATGCAGAAGACTGATTGTAAAGTCCTGTTTCACTAATCTGATGTAAATTGTCCTCAGTCTGTTCTCAGATAGGATAGCTAATACATACGTTACATTTTTTAGACAGCTAATCACTACTTTGCTCCCTTCTGGCACCCAAAACTGTGCAGTAAGACTGCTGACTGAGGGTGTGGGAAATTTCAGCCTCCACAGAACTATGTAATGGGAAGGATGTGAAGGTTGAATGCATAGATGTGGTATGAAGGTGCTCCTTTGAAAGCAAACTAAATGTGATAGGTGTCATTGGCCCTACATGCATCAACATGTGAAGCATATGTGTGAAAGGACTAGAAGTAGATGGAGAAGACTTCAAGCAGATTGTGCTTCATTTTTTGGAGAAGGGGGAGTGAGAGAATATCTGTTAAGTGCAGATTAATCATACTCGAAGTGTTAAGAAAACCAATTTTTTGCAATAGAGCTTGTGATGTCTACCAGAAAAGAAGAGACTTGAGAGGTCAAAAAGGCAAAATAAAATATTTCTAATACTGAGATATGAGATGATGAAGATATAAAATGTAGATTTATATGTATGGATGAAAAAGTATCAATGAATGTAGAGCTAAGTAAGGAGTAGCTTAGTAAAATACAATCAAATTTTTCCTTTCTGCATTGCCTAAAGGCATTTGTATTGCTTATTTGCCTTTTTCTGCATCCTTTTCCCCATCATTGCCATTATCACTGCAAAGAAATTCAGAACAAATTTGCCAAGGAAATAAGAGTCCTGGAAGTTTATGAAATTTAGTGGCTAGGATGCTCCCAGGGAAGTATCCCTCAATTCCAGTTTTTGTTGATTTTTAGCAGGGGGATAGCAGGTGGTGGAGCTAAAGGTGATAGAACTATAACTGCTGCAGATGGCATTTACCTTTAATATGAGAGTTTGGATAGATTTTTCTCTCTTAGGATGGGCTGTCCCCTGCTCTGAGAATGCCTCTCTCCCCATAGGTTACAGAAGGTGTGTGGATGGCTAGTTCAGGTCAAACCCTTACCTTTCAACAGAGACTAGGAGGGATGAAGTCCAGCTTGGGGTCCAGCAAGAGTCATGACAAGGGAGCAAGAGCAGAGGGAGCAAATGGTGACAGAGTGGCCAAGTGGCCTGTAGTGGGAAAAAGGGGGCAGAAAGGCTGGAAGTGGAGGAAATCAGAGAATAAAAACAGCTGAGGAAAGTGAAGAGAGCACAGATGACAGCTCTGGTCCAGTTCTGGTGAACTGGAAAGATGTTGCCAGCTGAAAAAGGCCCCATTCATAGATAAGAAACCTTCAGAAAGTCGCACTATTTCTTCCCAGGTGTACTCACTGGTGACCAATTTCCCAGAATGACTTTTCCAGACCAGACTTTCTACCTCCTGATGCTTGTTTACAAACAATGTGGTACAGTATTTATAGTGCTTCTGAATTACATTTAACTGGTGTTTCTTCCATACCACTGTCTGTTTGTAGCAGTGATGCCAAATTCTGTAAAAGACTTGCTAGCTAGCACAATTGAGCTGCCACCCACACTGGAAAGCCTACAAACATTTCAGTAAACATGGGGAGGTGTTGGCAGTCCTCTTTTAAAAGAAGCCTCAAAATGATCTCCTGCTTTTCTAAGGAGACGGGGTACCCAAGATGTAAACAAGTATATATGATGTATTTGGGGTGTTCAAACAAGACTCTTAGCTGGACTGAGAACTTAGTTTCTGATTTTAAAAAGGGGCTTTTCATTTTTTAACTAAACCCTGGAAGCTCTGAACAGAAAGGCTTCATTTTTAAGAGGGGGAAGATCAGTTTGGAAGAGGGAAGAGTTAGACTGGATGCAAGCCAATTCTTGGGATATGTTCTGTGTATGAAAGGGCCTGATTCCCATTTCCTGACTGCTTATTATAATGTATTTTATGTATATTGGTATCCACCAAATGGCACTTTTTTGGGCATTTTTTGGACCCAACACAAGCTCCAGGTCATGAGAGCAGAAATGGTAGCGTCTGAGGCAAAGGACCTAGAGTAAGTAATTTCACACAGAGAAGGGTGAAGATTTCACAGAAGTCTGAAGCCCTCTTAGACGCTATTGCGGCTGAAAAGTAGAAAGAGAAATCCACAGAATAGATGAAGTTATAGTAGTTGGAGCTTTATTGCAAATAAGCTTCAGATGTGACAAATTAATTTCTATGTCTATTTTCATTTATTAACTGCTAGCCTCAGTAGGCCAAAACCCCCTCATAGTTAGGCTGGAAGGTGCAATTTGAAACTCCAATGGAGACAGAGTGCTCAAGAAACACAGCAGTCCAGGTCCCGCTCTAATGTCTGCTTTGTCTGCATTAGTTACTTTATTATCAGTGGGCTCACTCCAGTGAATAAAAAGATCCAAGTCTGTTTCTATGTAACTTCTTCCTGAATGTTTAATCCTTCGTATTTAGCGATTTTTTAATCAGTCGCATCAAAACAAATGAAAGAGACATCCTGAATGGAAGCAGGTTTTTTTTCTGTGCTACAGACAAGTCCAAATCAACAGGAAATAATTAAATAATGTTAAGTCATTACCCTGGTGAACCCTGGTTAAATAATTCTGTCATTATGTGTTGGGAGACTTAGAATATATAATCTAGGAAAACAGCAGGAATTCTGCATTTTTTAAGAAGAAAATGGCCACATTTATAAAATTCAGTTCATGTTTTATAGAAAAAAACCTGTAGTCAGTGTTGAAAAGTAGTCAGCGTTGATTGTTAGCATAGTGTGATTTTACATATAACATCTCTTGTTTTTCCAAGAGAGATTGACAAATCTCCCAAATCACCAGGCTAAAAACTCATAAACATAAAGAATTGCAAAATGCAATATGCACAAATAATCAGTCTACTTCTATTACATCTAGCTAGTTAGCTTCTTGCAGAAGAACCCAATCTGTTGTTGTGACAATCTATTTGCAATATGCAATAGAAGTTGTTTATCATTAAAAAAGAAAAAAAAAAGCTCTCAACCCATTTTAGATTCAGATTCGGATTGTGCTTGTTTAAGGAGCTTCCTATCTGGATTCCTCTTGTTTTGTAGAAGTTGAGCTTATTTCAGAATTTTCAGCTTAGTGTGGGAGGTTAGCTGAAATCCTCTGTAAAAGCCCTTTAATTTTATGTGAAGTGCATGGGGAACATTCCTCTGCCTGACAGCATCAGTCACACACGAGGCAGAAAAAGGTACGCGGAGGAAGCTGCCCTCCTGCGTTGTTCATCAGGGCAAATGACGGCCATTCATCCAAGTTGGAGGAATCATGGCTATTTTAGCTGCCTAAAAATCATATGGTCTATCAAAAAATTATAATGAAGAGGCTAAATATAAGTGTGATAGTGTTTGGAACCCTTGGCAGAAATTAATTATCAATACTTGTTTCAAATTGTACGAGTGCAGGGATTCAGATCCCAGCATCTCTGATGACAATACAGAGCAGCGTAGGAAGGCTGAACCCTGAAGGCTGGTTGAAAGGAAACCTTGTCTTTCAGATCCCTCAGCATTTTGGTGACAGGTTGTCATGGCAGACCCACAGCCACAACATGCAGGAGGATTTCTTCTGATACATCATTGGATGCCGCTGCAGATTTAACCCTGGTAATAGCCCCAAAAAAGACATGTGACAGGAAGCAAACAATCATAATGTTCTTTCTCCCTTCACCTTTTTGCCTTTTTCTGCGCTGTTATATTTAGAACAGTTTTAAACTTGATCTGCCATTTCCTCCAAGAAGGCAATGCACAAGCTGTCTGAAGAGAGTTGTTGTTTATCCCTGTGAAATAAACCAATCTGAGACTCAAGTGTGACATGTGCTTGTATAAACCAGACAGCAGTGCGGTTGTGATCACTTGATTTCTGTTAGAACCAGGCTATGGAACTGCTTTTTAAAGTTTTGACAGTTCACTGAAATTTAACCTTAAAAAAACACCTGATTAAGAGATTCTGTGTGGGTTTTCAACATTTTGGTACTGATAAAAGATTGGCTTTCATGCCTAGTGTTGCTGAATCATCCCCCCTAACATAACCTGGTACTTGGCCTTGGCACACACTTGTGCAGCTTCATCTGACCTTTGCCCTCCAAGTCTTTAGCAGCACCTGACACTTTGGGTTTGCATGTAAAACCCAGCAGCACCTCAGTGCACGAAGTACAGCAAGTTCTTCCTGAGCCGCCCCTGAAGTGTTGCTGCCAGCTGGAGTAGTCATAGAGTTGGCAGCGCTCTCTTGCCTTGATACAATAGTAGGTACGCCTCCAAATCCCATGACTGAGTATGGTGGTTGTTCAGAAATAACTCTGGTTATTGTCCCTATGTGATAACCTGGTGCTTGATTTGCAAAACAAATCCCCGATTGCTATGTCGGGAAGCAAAGCGTGCTCCTTCAGCACCCTCTAGGATGGAAGAAATGGATTCTTGGCTGTGAAACCTTCTCTTACCATTGTTAGAAATTGAAAGAAATAATTGTTACTCTAAACATAGCTTTTCTAGAGCTTGGGGAAATGAGCCATCTTGCTGGAAAACATCACATTAATCCTCTTTCCAGCTCCTAGTTTGTGCTGTGTATTTTTCTCGTTATTTACTGGCAAATAGACAGGAGTTGCCTATCCCCTTCTTTTATTTGTAGCTGAATAACAAGACCTTTCTCTCAGATGCCCACATTATTAACTAGTGTCTGGCTGTTGTTAATTCGTTCTCAGCATGAAAAAAAACCTGCTTTCAAGTCTGTTTAAAAGGCTGTCTTTTCCCTGGGAAGTAAGGGAGATGGAGTGGAAGAATGTGTTTATATCCATATAACTTGCCATAGTTCCGTATAACTTGCCAAAAAGTCATACTTTTTCTGCATGTCCACAAGAATGAACCTTCAGCACAGGTATACTCACACGAGCCTGTGGCTTTCCTGCATCAAGTCACTTCTACTTCAACACTCTCCTGGAAACAAAGGAGTTAATCAAGATGAGAGATGTACCTCTTGTATTCTGGCCCACACCATCCCATCATTACTGGTTCTCTTCCCATCAGAGAATAAACTCCAGTCTTGGATTCAAATTATAGGGTTCTGACTCAGGCAAAATTTCTTTTGTTTCTATTATTTATTAATGATAATAAAATAATAATGCATCATTATTTATGCATTTGCTGATTAGTGTTTAGAGCATGACTGTGAATTTGTAAGTCTCTTAAATGCAGAATAAGCAGAGGTGCAGGCCCTGCTAAGTTTTATAACTTGATTTAAATGTAATAATTATAATATGTAATAATAATTAAAATTAAAATATTTTTAATTATTTTAATGTAATATTAATTAATAATAACATAATAATAAATAACCTGATATAAAATGTCCCTTTCTAAAGAATATAGGGAAAGAGATGAGACAAGGAAGCTGTTAGAGGATTGCTCAACTGCAGAAATTTCGAATAATTTCCTTTAAATTTATCCTGTAGAAAAAGCCGCCAAAGCATGTTACATTATGTTAAAATGTTCAAAAATAGTCTTATTAAAGTTTCTATTTTTAATACATGGCAGGCCGTATTAAAAAAAAATCAGATAAAATTAAGATTAATAACTTGGTTACTTTATAACACTAATTTGAGGAGAAAGGTGCTTTGAGGTGTAGCTCTGTCGCTAAGTCTATGCAAGATTAGAGAATAAGAAGTCTCCTTAACAGTACCAGTTTCAGGATCAATTGGATCATTTTACTGTCATTTATGTAGGATTTCTTGGCTTACACTTGGATGTTCCATATCTGCCATCCTCAGATGATACAAATAGGAACATATAATTTATTTGCTCTCCTCTGTTAAATTGTTTTTCTGTATTTTTCATTTAAGAAAAAGTTTTAATCTTTTACCCATACCTGCCAGTATTTGTTTTGTTTACTGCCAGTGGTGCCAGCTTGTTCTATACCTCTGGTTTTCAATGAGCTACAACAGTAGCCCAGTTTCTCTAACAACCTTAGTTTCTAGGTAAGAAGATGAATCACTTTTTATTTCTTGGTTAATACTTGGTAAAAGGGCCTTGGAGTACTTCAACTGAGTCATTGTTCTTCACAGTGAGTCAGATCCATCCTGCAGTGGATCAGGTATGTGTGAGTTCTCAGGAGAACATCTACATTTAGTCACTATATTTCCAAATTTGATTATTTTTTCCAGTCATCATGCATTGTTATTACCTCACCTTTAACAATCTCTTCTTTCTGAATGCATAGAGTGGCCTATCCTAATGTTTTGTAACGAAAGATTTAAGTTTCAGTAAATAGCTTTGCCACTATAAAGCATTTGAGTTATCAATTGAGTAATGCATGGCCCAAACATCATATGGCCACTGCCTAGGCCTCACTGACCTGAGAAGCCCACTGTCCTGAAGACTCCCTCTCAGGACTGAAAAAAAACCTGAGTCTCTTGCATTGTTGTCAGATGCTTTCTATACTTCGGACAGTTGGGTTTTCTGGTTACTTCTTTCTAGACAACAGTAGCCATATGTCAGATGTCCTCTTTCTGCCATGACACCAAGGAGCTGCTGTGTCCTTCTTCACAGCTGTGCAAGAGATTTTATCAATGTCAAGCACACAATGACAGAGTGAGAATAAGCTTCTTAGTCGTGATACTCTTCCTGAATTATTTAAATAAATATATATTTTTTTAAAAAAAAGATAGTTAAATGAAAATTAACCCCATGCTCTGATACCTCCAATAGCAATAGAAGAATTTTACTAGCCAATGACTTGTGTCTGTTTTCTAAAATCATCATTAAAATCTGATACTCGTAAACAGAAACTTAGAAATGTAGCTTCAGTGATAGGTTTAACATCAATGAGACTTCTCTTTTTGAGAAAGCAGATTATGGTTTTCACGTTTTCTTCAGCCAAGGAGCTGTAGAGAAAGGCTGGGACAGAGTCCCACTGGCAAAATCCTGGGTGTCATTGCTCGTTTGTCTTGTTTGAGGAAAAGAACCTCAAAGCACTGAAGTGCCTCCCCCATGTGTCATCATCCCTTTGGGAGCGAAATAATTACGCTGAGAAATTAGACCAAAATAAGATTCCCTTAAGCATAACTTAACCTCAAGTTGTTGCCAGGAATGTGACAAGGAAATGGTAGGCATAGGCTGATATATATTTTTAATTCTTCTTGGAATGTCTTCTAATCTTGTAAAGAAAATCGTTATTCAACATTTGTTCTTGCTTTTAGATCTCTGGGGATTCTTAGACTTTTTTGTGTTCTTCCCACTCTTTCATTTGCAGTAGCAGCACAGGCTAATCAAGATGCAATTACCAGATTGTTCCACCTCGGTTTTAGTCCTCAAAGCTCATGGTGCCTCAAAAGCAGCAATGCACCTACACAAGGCCAAACTCTTATGGTCTTAGTGCAGGTTTGTTAGCTTTTAGTATGGGCTTAAACTCCTCTGAAACCAACAGGACTCACTCAGACTGTTGAAATGCTTTGCTAAACCAGAGCAGCCTGCTGAACAGGGTAGTGTTTGCAGACGGTTGGAACAGACTGTGCCTGGCTATCGAGCATCACAGAAGGGGATATGCACAGACGTAAATCCATCTGCAGAATTTGGAGGATGATTAAACATTGTCTTCCCATAATGAGCCAGCCTTGTACTTAATGATCATGGTGGTGAAAACAAACCGAACACACCATTTTATCTGTTAATTTTGCACAGCTCATTTGAATTGATTTTATGACCCTGTCACATCTGACAAAAAAAGTTATGCCCAAAATGCAAATTTACGATTAAAAAATGTGAGTGTGACTGATGCAAAGAAGCAATTGGTGAAAAAAAAACAAAAAACACCACATTTTTAGAGGTTACAGATTCTATGATGGGATCCAAAGAGGAAAGACAGCATATGGCACTGAAATATACTTTACATTATGGGTTGCTGAAAGGCACATATGTTTTGTCTTTGTGAGAGAAAGTTGGCTGAAAGTTATCTACTGAACGTCAAAGTTTTCATTACTATTCCTAATTATGCTATTTTTCTGATGACCTAATCAAAGAGAAAAAGTAAATCATACCTCTGACTTTTAGCAAAGACACAAAGTGCCTGACTGTCCTTGAATTTGGTCTTTTCTAATTGCCAGTTGTTCCCCAAAATAATTATATTGTAGATTTATTTTTATAGCCTGAAGTTCTCTTCTAGGACAATTTCACCTCTTGAATTTGATGTAGATATTTTAGGAGAATTTTTAAGAAGGATGGTTACTGTTGAATTATAAAAAATTTCATAAGATACAGTGGACCATTTTGTTCTCTGTTGCAACCCTGAGAAGACAAAGAAGTTATAGGACCGGTTAACTTGATTTAGGATGTTTGAATGCTAACATACTGTAATATCTCGGATGACCTTGTTTCTTTAGAAGAAGAATGTTATAAATAACATTACTAGTATATACTAGGTTACTGCATTTCTCCAGATGGTGGTTTCTATGGGCCCTGAAAGTAGCCTTGAGTAAAACAGAGGTTATAGGTCTGTGTCCTTTTCACAGATCAAGTATGTTAAATGAGACACCAGTCTGAAAATTTAATAAATGAACTTATTGATTTTTCAGTGTTTTGGAATAGATTTCTAAAACTCCTAGTACTGCTCTGATTTGTTTCGGTAAGCTAATTTTTTACATCCAGGAACCATCTTATTTTTTCCTTACATGAGGCTTTGACCTCTCTTCAGATAGCAAATTATTTTCTCTGCTCCATTCAGAAGTACCTGCCATCTTTTCCTGACCTTAGGGCTTGGTTGATATTTAGTAAATTATTCAATTAGATTGCCTAACTACTTTAATCAGTTGTCTAGGTTAGATTTGTGTAAACACCAGCTCTTAGGGAAGAACACCACAAGCATTGCCTAGAGGGGACTAAATACCCAGTGAAAAAAGTGGGTGCTTGTCTCTGGTTTTTCTGCAGCAATGCAGGACCATGCCCTGGGAGAGAGAAGGTGGGCAGGGGAGGATGGTGGTGCTGGCTGGCTTTCATGGCCACTATGTCCTGCTAGTGGCCCCACCAGCCTTTTCTGCTCCAGCTGCAGGTGCCCAGCACAGCACAATTAAAGGTAGTTAGGGGACCCACATGGCCATCACCTTCCAACAACACGTAGCACATTTCCATACAACTTTCATGAAAAATGAACCTCTTTGATGATTTTAGCAGCATTTTCACCAGACCCAAAAAATCTGTAAACTTACTTGTGTTGCTACAGAAAAGTCTCTGCTGAGGAATCTATCCAAGAAAGAAACTGAGCAAGCTACTGTACCCCAATTTTAATCTGTCTCCATGCAACTGAACACATCAGTATGTTTCCTTACTACAGGGCTGGTTGTCCAAAGGAGTTCCATCCCTGGAAATGTTCAAGGCCAGGTTGGATGGGTCTTTCAGCAACTTGGTCTGGTGGAAGGTGTCCCTGGCCTGTGGCAGGGGGATTGGAACTAGAGGATCATTAGGGTTCCTTCCAAACCACACCATTTTGTAATTCTGTGTTGCTCTTGATCAGAAGAGAACAAGGAGATGATTCCTAAGGATATGTACTTGTACAAAAGTAAGCTGCATCTGTTTGTCTTGGAGGTCTTCAAAACACACTGCAACAATTTCTGAGGGACATTACTGAGACTAGTGTTCATCCTCGTGTTCTTATCCAGTACCATTAGGTAATATTAAAAAACCCTGAACAAACAACCAAACTCCGGCAACAGAGAAAGAGATCACTTCTGAATTATTTAAAACAGTGCGTTTGCTAGTGAACTTAATGAGAAATGAACAACTGTAGGACATGCCTGGAGCTTTTTAGCAGATAACCTTGGAAAAAGTTTTTATCTGGTATAAAATGAATATTAATCAGAAGCTTGGGATATAAAAAGAAAACTTATGGCCTTAATATGCATAGTTAGGATCCACATCCCTTATTAACACTTTAATAGCATACATAGATGTTAGCACAACAAGTGGTAAGAAGAGAACTGTTATGTGAAGGATTACTGTGTATAATTACATATTTCAAAAAAAGCACATGCCTCAATATAAGAAAATGAATAAGAGTAAGAATAAAAATGCCCAGAGGTAACTTGAAATTTTTTGTCAGTGGAGTTCAAAGTCCAATATTTCCTAGCTTTAGCTAATTACTACTCTTGAAACCTCCTTGTAGTTGGGAAGGGGAAAACAAAAGGATTAGGGATTCAAGACTGAACAAAACACCTCTAGGTCATATATTTCTTAGGGCAGAATTACACAGGTACACTGAGGCTGGAGGACTTGATACAAAGTCAGACATTATTTCTGATTTTCCTGCCACATATTTGTATTCCAGTGTTTGAGAACGTGATGAGTGTCTTCATCTTGCAGCTGATACTAGTCGTGCTCTTGAGCAGCTTTTGCATTTGGCCTTTTTCTGAGTATTTTGGGATCAGAAGCAAGTTTGAGTAACTGTTAGTCTGCTAGATCAGTCTGTGTGTACTGCAGGCCACTCACTTCATTCTTATGCAGGAGTACTCACTACTCAGCCTTGAGGACAGGTGATCCTAATCATTTCATGTATTTTCAGTATATCATTGCACATTAAGTTTTAGGACAGCAGAAGGTAATGACAGTCAATATTACCATAATTTCACAACCAGGGGAGACACAATAAAGCACTTGCACAAGATCTGGACCATTGCCCACCTGAAGTGACTTCCAGCAAACCATTTAATTTTCTAGTCCCACATACTCAGTGAAATAAGAGCAGTGATGCTGAAATGCTTTGTAAAATAGTTTAAAAGCCACTCTAAAGTGTAACCTAAAATGTAGAATAGCTTTTTCAGTATTTGACACTGCAGTAGATATGGGGAGATGATGCTTGTCTTTCTTAGGACTGAGATTGTTTCCAGCTTGAGGGTCTTCGCTTACTTCTGCTAAAAACAGGTTGTAAAGTTAATTATCATGTTATGTGTTCCATTCAGTGCATAGAAATGTTCATAAAATGTTTTCATCCACATCCTCATTCTTTGCATTACACAGAATAAAACTAATTCCTTCAACATTATTTCCAGTTTTATTTGTTGGACTAACTGGGTTTCTGTTCCCTCTCCTTCTTTAAAAGCTCATGCTCCGTTCTGCATGAAAATAAATTTAAAGCCCTGGATACTTAGTTCATCCCTTACACTCACCCCAAAGCAATGAGAGGAATGTCATAGCAATTGGGACTGTTTATTTCCTCAGTGTGGTCTCATCAAAGATCTCCTCTTGAGGTTTTCTGATCAGGGCTCTTACAGGTCATAATGATGGCATGAGAAAGATAAGGTCTGTGGGATTGGGGTCTAAGCAGATAAAAGGTAGGAGATTGCATTAGGCAGGAAACTGTTCCCAATGGATATTGAAATTTGAGTTCCTCCTTGGTGAAGAATATATGATGTAGGATGCAAAGTTCCTTTCCACATATAACTTTAACTGAAATACATCTGGAGGCAGATGCTGAAATGAAAACATAGCTAAGACACCCTGAGGATGGTGAAAGGGAGCTCGACCAGCTCACTCCCCTGCTCATCATGCTTCCAGAATAAGCAAGGCTTGCCATAATATCATCCTTTATTAAAGGGTAACCTGAGCCCCACTATGTGCTGGCAGAGAAAGGGTGGGCAGGAGTTACCAGAACTGCATGCTTAAAGTAAGTAGACAGTATCAAGAATGCGTCACTGCACCAGGATCATTTGAACCCATCTGATTTTATTACACACACAGAGCATTAAGGTCAAATCTTCTGCATGGAAATAATCCAAGGGTTTGGATAAGTATGATATTCTTTAGTCTCTGCAATCTGAAAGAACAAATAAAAAAGCAACTAAAGGGATTACAAATAAATCACCCTGGCTTCTTTATCCCAAAGCCCATTTGGCTGGATATGTAGTAGTATTCAAAATTGCAGAAACAATTCACATACTTATCTAGCAAACTATTTCACTTGACTGGATCAATGAATAAAGTTGCATTAATTGCCAAAGCTGCTAAGTCTAGCACAGGCCACATTTTACTTCCTCTTTTTTGAGTATATCCTATAGCTAAAAGCGGATTTTGTAAATCCTACACTGAGATTAATCATGTGTTGTGTTCAAAGACAAAACAGAGCCCTGAAATTACAGATTTGGGAAAAAATGTACCCCGTGTTCATTCATTAATTTTTCTACTATCTGATATTAGAAGTAGTCCATAACTAAGTCAGTCTTGCTTCTTTCATAAGTAAGGGTGCTTTCTTCACCCTTATTTGAAGAATTTACATAAGGTGTTTATGCCTGAATCTAAACCGAGTTCTGTCTTGTAATGCATGTTGACTGAACTTTCAGGGACCTGAACAGAAACATCTAAGGATGAAATCCCTTATGAATAATCTTAGACAAATACTCAAAAAACACTCAAATAATCTTAGACAAATAGGACACATATGATATTTGTTGAAACATGGAATAGTTTTTAGTTATGATATTTTGGGGGACAGAGGTTTTTTTCGTTTTTTGTTTGGTTTGTTTTTTTTTTTTATATCAAAGCCTTTTACATTGTAATCTCTTTTCTCTCCATTTTCAGGGAGATATCTGTCTCTCTCAGTACCATGGATTCAGTAAGCCTTACATCTTACAGAGGGAGATACTACATCTCCTGAGAAAGGGAGAGGATTTTTGTGTTCATTTATCCTATGATGAGTCTTTCCTGTTATTCCTATTGTGACCATTCTATTTGTGTTAGTCCTCCCCTCAGTAGCCCCATCTCTCCAAAGCACCATTAGATACTTTCTTAGATTAAAATAACTTTAAAGTAGATGTGTTTTTTCAACCAGTGCTGTGACCATTCTTCACTGCTCATTTACAAAAAAAATCATCAGAGAAGGACAAAATGTGGTGCAGATCCTAACTTTTTGGAATATTTATGTCTTTCATTTGTGTTCATGAACACATTGTATACTGTGTTACATGCAAACACATAAATGTGTTCAAGTGCATGCATACTCACATGTTTAACCTTTTATCTCTTCAAACAGGATGCTTAGAGATCACTTTTCTGTATAAACCTCCATACGCACAGATGGCTTACCTATGTGCATGTCGAATCAATTTTGATTTCATAAGGTTGTGAATAGTACAAGCTGAAAGAATTTCCAGTGCAGTGCCAGGTGTGTTCCAGTAATAATTTAACCAGTGTCAGTATATAGTTTTGGAATGCAATACAAGACACCAACAAAAAGCTTAATGCAGAGAGTCATGGGCTAGATTTTGATTTGTAACTGTGAATACACAGTTTACTGCACCCCAGATGATGCTGTGACACAGCCACGCCTCTCAAGAGCCTGCTAACAACTTCAGCAGCCCACAGAGGCTGGCAGAAAAGAATACAAATCCTCTGCACATCCTCAGATTGATGCATTCCTGGTGTTTTCCCAGACAACCAAATGTTTGTTTTACCACTGAGTTCCTTCTCAGTGGTAAACAACCCTAGGAAGAGGGGGTCAGAGCAGGGAATTGAGGTTCCCATTGTTATTTGCCCTTATCTCCACTAGGGACATTTTATATGGAAACTTTACCCAATAATTTCTGTCCTACATTCCCCAGCTGACAAGAATGCTCTAATTAAACACAACTGCTGCTATAGTCACTGTGGTGAATCTCTCAACATCAAATTAGGAGGTAGATGAAAACCCATATGTCTGTTTTAAAATTCTGCAAAATATAAGACAACATATAAATGGTAAAAGGACTGAAAGCAATATGATTAATGACTGAAATTTGATTTGGTTGTTGCTGGTGTCTCTTTTACTGATGAAAAATATGATACATGATAAGTTAGTTAAATTAACTTAAATGTTAAAAGCACTGTCATATTTCTTTATTGTCTTGGAACCACAAAGGAGCTCAAAGCAAAACTGGAATGAAATATTTCTCAGATGAGAAACAATAATTATTTGTATCTAAAGATCCTAGAAAAACAGTCCTGGTAGAAAATGCTGGTACGTGTCAAAACCAGAAATTTTCTTGTTTCATTCCAACCAGGAACAATTTATTTTATCTGTAATAGCTCTTCTTTATGCAAAACTTCTTGAAAAATGCTGCTGCTTTTTTTATAACCTTTCTCTAGGTATAATCATCTTCAAGAGTGTATTTATTTTCCTATTTCCTCATATTGCTTCAGCTTTATTTTTGCCAGCTATGTTGGCATGATGGCAAGGTTCAAATATTCAACTGGAGATCATTGTAAGTTTCATTTTTGTTTTATATAAGTAGTCAAATTAAATAGGAAGGCTAAAATCAGAGATAAAAGTCAGTCTCCAAGTACATTAAGAATTTTGTAGGAGTTATACAAATCTCATACTGAAGCCTACACGAGATTTTTTTCATCTAACACCTTAAGACTCAATATTTATTTAGTATGTAATGGCTCATGTCTGAAGACTAATAAAAGAAAAAATATCCTTGTTTCAAGAAAATAATACAAATAAACTATTTTCCTGATGATTGGAGACAAAACCAAAAGTAAAACAACAAAAAAGAACAAAAGTTGTTAGGGAACCAGAGAGTCGTGTTGGTTGCCATATTTGATTATATCTCAGATAAATAGATTATTCAGGACTGTCTGTGAAGGTCAGAATTAAATCACAGATCATTCATCACCAGTAAAATTAAAGAGATCAGAATGAAGAATCCAGGAGAAGGATAAGATTTAGGAAAGCTCCCTAGTTTGGCTTCGTCAGTGACAGGTGTATGAGGGGAGTTTTGGCCTGCCCTATATCACCTTTTTCTGAGAGCCCCAACCAGCTCTGCAGTCCACTGAAGCCAGGTGGGTGTTCCCTTGCCCATGGCCCAGGGTGCCTTTCCCAGGGACTGGCAAGGTGAATGGCATATGTTCCTGGGGACCAGAACTGGGATGATGGAAGAAGCCAAGTGGGGACTACGTCTTCCTTTGTTCTTCCTTTGTTATACTCAGAGCAACTAGAATGTCCTGTTTGATGATGCTGTGGCTCTGCCCAGGCTGGTAGATATGCCAGAAAACATTTTGCTTTTGGCAGGTCAGGTGTCATTTCCTGACTCTTCCCTTACTGTGTGTCACTTCTCAGTATCCTGCCCAAAGGTGAAAGGTGTGAATAACCCCACAAAGAGAAACATCCCATCACACAGAACTGTAGTTTGAACCTGTAAGAGATGTAAGGTTGCCTGTGTAAAGTCTGCTTGGGCAATGTGCTTTTGTGCTAACTGGCAGCAGCCTTGTGACAGCAAAATAGAAATTCTTTCTGCAGTGCACATTTAATACCTGTATGACTTGACCCTAGCCTTTGACTCTGAGCTTCTATCCTAGGTTACAATGTAAAAATATTCCAGGGCTGTATTGTATCTTCATGAACTGTTGAAATCAGGAGGGGCAGTGTTCTCCTTACCTCCTCCCCCGGACCATCTCCTGTTAATGGGCCATCAACACCTTGCCCCATGAGGCTTAAATAACTCCCTCCGCGAGCCATTCCTTTTTAATGGGCAATTAAGGACCCACCACATGACTCATAGAATGACATCAGCCCATTGTGAGATGCTCCGCCCAGGGGGAGGAGCCAAGCATTCCCACCTGGATATAATCTGGGAGTTCAGACAGAACAGGCATCTGCCTTCTACTGAATTCCCAGAGGAGCAGCCTTCTCTCCCACTGGATTCCCAGAGGAAGGACCAGACCCTTCAGCATCACCACTGGACCACTGGAGGAAAACTCTGCCCTTCTACAGGATCTCTACTTCAGCAGAACCATCTGTCACTCCAGGAGCACTACTGGAGCCACCATTCCAACTGGACTGCTACCAACACCCTGACTGACAGGGTGTCAGGTTGTATTCTAACTGTCAGGTTTTGGTGGGGTTTTTTTGTTTAATACTGCATCTTGGTCTGATTTTCCTATTAAACTGTAGTTTGTTGGTTTTTGTTTTATTTTATTTTGTTTATATATATTAAAGAACTGTTATTCTTATCCTCATATCTTTTCCTGAGAGCCCCTTTAAATAATTTGGAGGGAAGGGGGGTTGCATTTTTCTATTCCAAAAGAAGCTCCTGCCTTCCATGGCACGGACCTGTCTTTCAAAACCAAAACAGTTTCCTTCACCCTATTCAAAATAACACAATAATAAAGAACGAGCAAGTACTACACACCAGAAACCAATGGACATATAAGTAATTCCAGTATGAAATATGGACATTTGGAGGTGTTGTATGTCACAATGGCATGCAGCTATAAAATCACTCAAAGGTGCAGCAGAGACAATTTATATTAACTTCCAAAGGCTTATTAAGGAGGATCCTTATTCCTGTGCCACTCTGCATCATAGATGTTATTAAAGGGCATGTTTGCTCTCTTCATTATTATAGCAAACAAGTATTTTCACTTTCATAGCATGTTCCATAATCTTTTTATATAGATGTACACAGGTTTGTACATCTTTATATGTTTATATAGATGTCTTACTGACGTATAATATTTTATATAGCATACATAATACTTTGCAAAATAGATCCAATATTTATATTGTTGTACTATTACATCCATAATATTTATAGGCCTGCATATATTTATGTATTTCATAGAATATTAAAGGGCTGGAATGAACCTTAAAAATGGACCTTGCTCCACCCAACCTGCCTTTGAATAATTGTCAGGCTTGGGGCATCCACAGTGTCCATGAGCAACCTGTCCAGTATCTCACCACTGTCACAGTAAAGAATTTCTTCCCGATATCCAACCCAAACTTCGCCTTCTTCAGTTTCTACCCCTTACTCCTTGTCATATCTCTGCAGTTCCTGATGAGGAGTCACTCTCTACCTTCTGGTAGGCCCTCTTCAGATACCGGAAAGTTGCTGTGAGGTTTTAACAACCTTCTCTTCTCCAGGCTGAGCAGTCCCAAATTGCTCAGCCTGTCCTCATAGAGAAGATGCTACACTTCATGGCCGCCCCCTGGACTTGCTCCAATGGTTCCATGTCCTTCCTGTGTTGGGGGCACCAGCACTCCAGGTTGGGTCCCACAAGCAGGGAGAATTATCTCCTTAGACCTTCTGGCCACACTTCTTTTGATGCAGCCCAGGATACAAAGTGGTCCAAATTTGTAATTTGGAGGCTTATTTGTAATTCTTCCCAATTATAGGAAATCTGTATACTGTCTTCTAGTGTTACATGGACTTAGTAAGTGTTGCATTGTTGGCTGTAGTCAAGCTACTCTGCCAGTATATCTGCTTACAGCAAAGATGGCCCCTTGCTTTGGAGTAGAGGGTCGTGGGTGACCAGAGAGACAGTCAAAGCAGGAAATTCACAAGCTATAATCTTACTGGAGCCACAGTTTTCCTCCTCCTCCTGCAATCCTCAAGCTCCAAAATAAGTTTGAGAACAATGTGAAAACAATAGAATGCAGAAGTCACAGGTCCTAACAAGTGATTGCAAAAGACTGAGTTCAAAAGAAATTTGGAAAAAAATTCAAACCCAGTAAAGGTCAAGGCATGATGACATGCAGTTTGCAGTATAAAATGTGTAAAAAATATAATCATGTTAGTTGCACAAAACAGCATCCAGATGTTATTTGTATATAGCTGTACTTTAGAAGTTTTGGAAGGAACAATACAAGTAAATGCAGCTCAGCTGTTTAGAAAGGTGGATAAGAACTTTTGTTGTAGGATTAGCTGGCAGTCAGTGATTAGAAAAAAGGATTTTGCTCGTGTGGCTTGACATCTTCCTGCTGTCTGTAGCAGAGGGCCATCCAAGAGCAGTGGTTTTGCTGGGTCCCAAGAGGCCTGCAGGGAACGGGCTGCAGGCCCACAGCTGGAGCCCACAGCCAGCTGCTGTGCTGAGTGAGAGCTGTGCTACAGCTACAGGCAGAGTTCGGGAAAGTCTGGGAAAACACCATCCTGCATCTCGTTTGATCTCAATTTGGGGATAGATTTGCCAGTCGGAAGGAACATTTGCACCCCTTGCCCTTAACACCAGAGATCATCCTGGAGCTCACGGCCTGCTGAGGGTGGTGAACACCCTCTTCCTCATCCCCATTTGTATTGCAGCTCTTCCCATCGTCTGTGCAGATCTGAAGTCTGAAGGCTGTCTGGGAAGATAGCCTTAAGCCCATCCTGTCTGCCGAGTTAGCTGAAATTGTCCCCACAGTTGAGAGGCCAAGAATTGCCATGGAAACACTTGCAGCAAACTCTTGTGTCAAAGCAAATATTTCAGTATTAGTTAACAGATTTAAAAACATGCTGATTGAAAGAGCAGCATGCTTTGTTTGCTTTATGAGGTCACTTAGCTAATCTGCCCAGTAAATCTGTTGCTGCACGTGTTGCTCTCTGCTGACCTTAAAAGTTCTTGTAAAAGGTAGATTGGAGAGTTTAGAAATAACACAAAATACCCTCAGATCTTATCCCTGACTACATGATAGCTATGAAAAACAGATTACCCTGGCAGTGCTTTTCCTTTGGAAGTTAATATATGTCTGTCTAAGAACTGTTCCTGGGCAGGAAACTTATGACAGCATGGTGCCATCTGCAAGGGGGCCTGTTTGTCCTGTAACAGCAATGTGGTTGGCAGAAAGGGCTCTGTGTTTGAGATCCTGGCATGCTGGCCAGACACTGCATGGATCTATGGTTTTGCTTTCCTTGGTTTAGGGAAAATTTGAATGTGTCCCTTTATTGCTTATTGTCACTACTTCTGCCCACTGACTGTTTCTTGCTTGTAAATACCACAGGCTTTTCTACTTGACCCTTGATTTATTTGACCATATAGACAACTTGTGAACATAACCCTCGGCTTTGCCATATTCCCTTTTGTTCGTATTTTTTTAACAGCACTCTTGCCAACATGATACTTTAATTCTTACCTAATGGACATCACCTCCTATTTTGGTGTATCAACAATTTTCATTAGCATACTACTACATCATATTAATGATAATTTTGCAAGATCTCTCGTTTTAATTTGTGGAAAATTCTTATATCTTCTTTTTTTTTTCTTTCTTTTTTTTTTTTTCCCTAGACACATTGCTTATAAACACTTTGGCAGTGTTAGTGCAGCATATGTTTCCACATGAATAATTTAGTAGTTGTACTAAACCACTGTCATCCTGATATATCAGTCTGAATATGCTGAATATATGGGGTACTGATTAGTATGGAAAACAGCACTGTGAGAATGAATTTAACACAGGAAATATTTCACATGCAAAACACATTCAGTTTTTCACAAAAATATGAATAAATATGCAACTTTTTTTTAATGACTCCTTATAAGTCATTGTTCTTGCACAACAGTAAAACAAAACAGGATTTAAATTTACAAGTAGTACAAATAGAAAACTTGCCAAAATGTGGTTTTATACAGCTCAAAATCTACATGGACTTGGATCAAATTTGCCAAGTACTTTCTAGTGTAAACATGTTAGGCTGTTGAAGAGTCATCATATCTTGAAGGAGGGACAGTCAATATCCTTTCTGCTTTTTCAGTATCCAAGGACTAATGTTGTCAAGCAAAACGTAGGAGAGCTCTGTTCAATGCTGCTTGTATTCATTTGAACTATAATTCTCTTGTCTCAACAGGGCCTTAACCATCAGGATAAAAAAAAAATCCCAATATGTGTTTCCTCAATATTTACCTCTCTGAAACACATTTTTATAAATACTAAAGCATTCATTGTCAAGAGCAGGAGAACGGCAAAGCACAGGGGCTGGCCCATTTCACAAGAGGTGTAGATTGGAACCCCTTCAGTGAGAACTGGGTCTAGAGCTTGGAGTTCAGGTCCCAGAAGTGTCCCCATCACTGCTGCTTCTGGAAGAAGGAAGCAATGGTGGAGATGCAGCTAGTCCTTCATGCCCTGTTTTTTGTAGGTCTGCCACAGGATGGAACGTTTTGTTTCAGATTGAAGAGACGTTTTGACCTGAAGACATGTCGATAAGGAAGTTGTTTTGTTTTACTCTGGCAGAATGAAATGGAGGGAGGGGAAAGATGTTGTTCAGTTTGTTCCAACTGGAAAAAAGAAAAAATATTTTTTTTTATTGGCACTCTCAGTCCTGATTAGATCATTGATATTGATGGGGGCAGTTGAGCCTTTGTCTGTGCTGCTGCTGCTGCTTAACATGGAGAAGATTCCCTATCCCAAAGAGTGGATATCCTGAGGAAGAAAATAGCAGAGCAACAGCTGCCACCACCTTCTAGGTGCTCTGTCTCCTTTGTGAATTACAGAAAGGTGACAAAGCACAGGTTAAACAGGTAAAGATGAGCCTGAGTACTGGGGCAAATAAATCATGCACTGCTGGAGCTGATTTAAGCTGCTTCCTCCCAGCACAGGGCAGTGGCCTGTGGCCTGGGCGGCAGAGAGGTGGCCGGACAGCTGGCCAGATGCCATGGTTCCCCCTGTGCCTGCCCCCTGTGCCCTCTTTGGGGCCTGAGTGCCCCACCAGCCCTGGCACAGTCCCTGGCTGGCGTCTTCCCCGGGATGCTGCTGCCAGTGGTGTAATGGGAGCAGCCTGCACTCACTCAAGTGGCTGCCTGCATGGCCTGTGGCTGCTCAGCGTGCAGGAAAAGGGCTTTGTCCACCTCTCCTTGGCTAGTCAGCAGCCAAAGCTGCTGCAAGTCAGCAGCTGCTCCAGCCACACCACCATGTGCCTTTCAGGATCGCCTTTTGAGAATTGCCTTTTCCTTAGCTTCCTTCTTTTTGAGAAAGAAGGAAGCTGAGGAAAAGGACCCCTGTCCCCATCCCCTGAACCATCCCAGTGTGTGGTACAAGTTGTTGCCTCTGGTTTTGCTTGGTTCCTGTTTTTCCAGTTTCCCAGCAAGGTTGCCGGGCAGGGTTTAAGCTTTTCCTCTGACTGTCACAGTGCAGTGTTTATTCTGAGACCCAGGTGCTGAGAGATTTATTTGCATGATCAATCTCTTCAACTTCAGTGGGACTGCCTTTCAAGGATGTGTGCTTTGGTAAGAGTAGGTCAACCATGCCCACAGAGACTTTATGAAGGAAAATATGCTAATTAAATATATGCAGGAGGCCGTATTTTATTTAAATGATGAAGGGGTTTTATTTATTATGAAGACTACTGTTTTAATTGCTTTTTAAAAATTGCCAGCAGTCTTAACATTGCTTGTCCTTGAAAAATTGTCTTTTTTTTCTTCCTCGCTATCTGTCTGAAATTAAAATTATGCCCACTTCCCTCTTTTTTCTAAAACTACTGTTTCCTAGCAAAAAAATCAAAAGAAATGCCATGCCTTTATATAACAATAAACACACAAAACAAGAGGAAAACTCCACTGCTGCATAGACTCATCAAAAAGGAATTGCCGGTGTGATGGAGGAGAGTATTTCCATTCCATTTGATGCTTTTAATTGCAGTTCTTATGAATGGTCTGAATCTTGCATGCCTGAGTTACAGCACAGAGCAAGTTATTTTTAGCAGCTGTAGCCCAAAGCTGTTGTTGCTACTTTACAGTGTCATATCCATAGATACACTTTCTATCCTGCAGTTGCAAGCTCAGTAGGTAAATTAAAAGCATTACCTGATGCCAGGTCTTGAGTAGCAATTAACAAATATTTGACAAATATTAATTGAAAGGAGTCTGGAAGAAGATAAATACAGCCAAAGAAATTGCTTCCTCTTGTTCAAAGCCTCTGTAGATGCATGAAATTCAGAAAAAAAGAGATTCTTTCTCAAGATGGTATAGAGGAAAGCTCTTTGAGATTTACCTTTCTGCTAAATACACACAAAAGGAACACCATTATTTTTGGGTTTTTTTAAGAAAAAGGAGTTTTTGCCATTTGCAAATAAAGGTTACATTTTGTGGGGGAAAAAAAATAAAGTCTATTTCTGCTTTCACTGGGTATTTTTAAATTTTTCAGTACAAAGCAGTCGCTGGAAAAAAATTAGTTTCCCCTGTAATGAATTAGACAGTTTCTCTGTTTCAGAGTGCATTTTCATTAGGGTGAACAATGGAGACTGCTGGCTGGATTGCAATGAGTAGCTTTACATCTAAGGACAAGCTGCATTTATCTGAAGGCAATTCATGGGTTTATAATGGACAGCAGGGCCTTTGTCTCTGCTAAGAGTCTTCCTGTGAATAGCTCTGTGATTCATAGCCAAATTATAGTTGCTTCCTACTATCATGGCCTTTTTAATAGCAAGGTTCACAAAAGACTCTCTTCAAATGCTAAGTGGCACTAGTGGGCTTTCACCATTTTTATTTTTTTTCAGTTATTAGAATCTGGTTAAATAAATAAGAAGTACAATTTTTGGTCCTTGGAAGGATTTTTTTTTTGTGAAAGATTCAAGTTCAAAGCATAAATATAATGATTAGAATCTTCAACATTTTTCTCCTAATTAACAACTTAACCAATGATAGATACACTAGAAAATCCATCCAATGGAGAATAAAAATCTCACAGATGTGCTGCTGTAGATACACGGGTAAAAACATGTAAAGGCTTTTGAGTAACACTTTTTAAGCACTTTGAAGTCCTTCATGACAAATCACTGTATATTCTGTGCATTAAGTCATCATGTTGGTGCTAATGGGTGATATCCCAGACCCCAGCTTCCTTAAGAGATATTGCTTTGTGGTGAATCAAAATAAATAAATACATGCAAAATGTTATTCGTAATAGTAACAAATGTTACCTCATAGTAGCATGGAAGGACACATCAGAACCAAGATTCTTTTGTGTTGTGCATCCATAGACATCCTAAGGCATGCTCAGTGTGCCTAAAGTTGTATAGGTACTGTTTAATTAAACCACTGTTTCTTCAGGTTAAATTTGGGCAGTTTCTGGGGCAATCAAATGTGTGTGACTGTCTAATAATGTGCATCTAATAACTGTCTCCGTAAGTTATTTGCCCACATTGTGCTTTAATTAAAATGGAGCTCTGATTGCCTTGTAATATACAGAGGGCTGCAGCCTGACTGTTCACTCAGTAGATTCGCAGAAATATTAATCTTCCAGTCTACTCAGAGGTAAACAAGATTAATGCTGGCATATGCCAGGAAATATATTTTTTTTCCCTAGGAGTGAGTGGATGACTTTAGAGGCCAGAGATTTAAGCTTTTTTTTTTTTAACTCATGCTAGAGAAAGGAAGAAAGTTGACATTTTTCAAACCTCACCTTTTTTAATTTTTTTCTCCTCTGAAGAGCATAGATTTCATATGCTTTATTCTTACCCTGTACTTGGATACAACAGGGAGGTTGTGAGGTGACAAGAATAGCATTTAATTCTAGTTTTAGTCAAATGAACACTGTCAGAAGTGGTTTTCTCCTTTTTCTCTTTTCTAAACCGCTTGGTAGTGGCCAAGGGCATTTTTACAGCCCAGAGACAAGATGAGAACCCAACACCCCACTAGAGAGTTGCTGAATTGCCTCACAATTCTCACAATGGAGAATTCATTTCAGGGGAATGATTGAGCCTGGCACTTGAACATGTAGTTTTGCAGCGGCTTCAGAGAGCAGTGTAATCTAATGCTCTGGTCTGACCAGTCCCTTGCAGAATTTCCACATGGTAGTTTCCCCCTTGCCCTTGTCCCCTGCACTGAGATGGATCCCCTGAGCTGCTTCAGGAGATGGACACAGAGAGCCAGGAGGTCTGAAGTGGAATGACAATCTCTGTACTACCTGAAAGGACAGCTGTCTTGGATGCCAGTGGTAGATAGGCCCGAGGTAAAAAAGCCTTGATGACTTAGCAAATCACAGAATCACAGAGTGGTTTGGGTTGGAAGAGACCTTAAAGATTACCTAGTTCCAACCCACCTGCCATAGGCAGGGATACCTCCCACTAGAACAGGTTGCTTAAAGCCCCATCCAATCTGGCCTTGAACACTTCCAGGGGTGGGGCATCCACAGTTTCTCTAGGCAACCTGTTCCACTTCTTTACCACCTCAAAGTAAAGCATTCCTACCTAATATCTAATCGGAAGTCTAAAGCCATTCCCCCTTGTTCTATCACTACATGACATTGAAAAATCTCTCACCATATTTTTGCAGGCTTTCTTCCAGTACTGGAAGGCAGCAATTAGGTCACCCCAAAATCTTCTCCAGGTTCAACAATACCAAATCTCTTAACCTTCCCTCATAGGTGAGGGGCTTCATCCCTCTAGTCATCCTTCTGTTCGTCTTCCCACTGATGAACAGTGAACCTTGGGTATCAAACCCAGCTGGGCCCTACCTGCATAAGTTCCTTTTGTTCTGAGACTGCAGAGACTCCCATGCTCCTAGGATAGAAATCAGCTTCCGCTTTCTTCTCTTAACTTTTCAGGCTCAACCTGGCAGCCAGGTACCCTGTGGCCATGCACTATTTGTGTTCACTTTCTTGGAATATCTCTCATTCAGTCTTTCTTTTTCTTACTTATAAGTCTTTTCAATTCACCACATCTATCTTGGAAAAAATGTACCACATTTCTTCCTGAACCCACATCTTCTTCACCTGCTTGTACTGAGGACTACAAAGATGTCTTATTTTCCTATTAAAAGGGACATTGTGGGGGAAAAAAACCAAATCCACTTATATTATTGGTTGCCACGCTATAATGTCATACTGCTGATAGTCACTAAACAAGAAAAATTAGACTTCAAGCAATCTCTTTTCTATATCTGCATGTTTGAAACAAATGCAGTAAATAAGCTTACATGCCAGATAAGAGCAGATAATTTTATGTCCCTTTAATTTTGAATTGGGGCCAACTTAATCAGACCATGTGCTGTTTACTTTCATTGACGTTTCTCCATCAGACACCTTGACTGTTTACTAATGGTAGTGCTTACCCATCATTTATCATCATGTGGAACTGTAACCTTTTGGAAAGCAGTAGACAGCATCACTTTGCCAGTTTTCAGAATGTGGACAGAATCAATAACAGATCAAACTGTCTACATTGAAGCATCCTGAAGAAGAGACAGACTGAGCTGTATGAGAGAGGCCACTACATAATTAGTGAACTACCTGAACTTCACCTGAGATTCTCCTGAATTTCCTCATGGCTTTCTTCAAAAGATAAAAATATAACTGTTTCTGAACACTGGGAGGGAGTCTTTGACACACACTTTGACACATGAAAACTCCTTATGTATCTTAGACAACAGTTGTAGCAGATATGCTCACTTCCACCCATTCACTATTGGGCATCAAGATTTTAAAAAAGGACACTTTACTCATTTTGGGTAGTTCAAAAAATATCTGAATCCTGTTTATTCAGAAGGACAACCAATAAGGCTCTCCTTGGGTATTCTGGGCCAATGCCTCAGCAGCAATTACCCATTTGAGGCTATTTTGCATCAAGCCCTTTTCAGTTATTAAGGCTCATTCTGTCATATTTGTGCACATGCAACTCTAATCTGCAGATTATCTGCATGCCACCATCTGCATGTTTGGATTAAGGCATGAGGGTATCTCACTGAATAGTGACATTGTTCCATGAACACACTTCATACAGAAATACAGACTTAACAATGCAAACTGCAATAGTACTTGCCACAAAGTGAACCTAATTTCTTCCATCTAGTTATACAGAAGTCCAGAAATATTGAAGTCACTGATATGATTTCAGTGAGTTTTGGTGCCTATTTATTGTGAATTCTGTGATCAAGAGAGATTCTCTCTGGGATCAGAGAAACCATGCATGTGCAAAAACTGAAATACAGGAGGTTTCCTCTGAGCATCAGGTAGCACTTTTTCACTGTGAGGCTGAATGAGCACTGGCACATGTTGCCCAAGAAGGTGGTGGATTCCTCATCCTTGAGATCTTCAGAAGCTTTCTGGACATGGTTCTGGGCAAATAGCTCAAGGTGGCCCTGCTGGAAGAGCAGGGGTTGGACCAGGTGACCCCCACAGATACCTTCCAGCTCTGTAACTGTGATTCAGATACCACCTTCAGGAGCTGAAGCATCAGAATTTGGCCCTCAGTTGCTTTTATGCAGGGCAAAATCAACCCATCTCTTAAAACGCCCTGCTAAAAGGTACTTATAATGAAACACATGGAAAGTGAAATAGGGTTGAAATAAGCAATTTTGTCAACAACATTTAGAATTTAACATTTTGAACTCTTAGTACAATTTCCTTGGCTCTCTGGAAATACCTGGTTTGACTGAAATGATTATTCTTCAGAGATAATGGAATCTTTGATCTCAGTCACTATTTGAATAATACATCAGGATTTTTTAATTTTTTTTAATCTTCTAAAAAGAAAGCAATTTAATTTTTCTTTTTAGGAACAATCTGGTACGTCTATCTTCAAAGCTGTTATTTACTTATCAACAGCTTCGTTCATTTCCTCTGTTCTTTGACCAAGTGTGAGATTGCAATGAATGCCTGAGAAAGAGTGGCAACTCTATCAAGTCAAACCAAAAGAGGCAAAAACTAGTAAACAGGACTGTTAGGAAGAATAAACAATAAGGGCAAAAATATCAAAATTTCATGGGTTTTGCATGTTATTTAATTTAATTTCACATTGCTTTGGTAATTGTAAAATCTTGTCAGAAGTCCAAAAATATTTTTTCCCATTTAACCGGGTTGGTACTTTTGCATTTGGCAAATACACCATTGCATTTAATTTCCCCTCCCATATGTTGAATGACAATACAATGAAGATACTTGTTAATAGGTTTTGTGTAGGAACAACTTTTTCTATATGCTTTTTTCATAAAACTCTTTTGTTGTCCCATGATGGCATCATGAGTAGCAACAGCAGTTTTCTAGTAAACTCTTAATGAAGTAAAAACTAAGTACGTCATGATTTACCAGCAGCCAGTCATATATTGGAATAGAATTTGGCGCTGCCTTTGTATAGTCTTAAAGATGTTGAATCAGGTTCAGACACGAAATAAGATAAATGAAAAAAGAAAACATTAAAAAGTGGAAGACTGTGTTTGAAGAAGAGAATAGAGGCACGCCCATTGTTTAAATGGCATGGCATCAGATATCAGTGCACAGTGCTGCTACTTCCGTGCAAAAACAAAGTGCCCTTTTCCACACCTTATGACTAAACATCTTAAGACACTTAATGCATTTACAAGCAAACCTCTCTTGGTAATGAAATCAAGAAAATAATTTATAGCATTAAGACAGAAAGCTGTAGTGAGGAAGGAAAAAGAGAGGGAGGATGATAAATTAAAGTGGAAGACTTAAAAACAAAACACTGATGAATGTTAAGATCA
Source organism: Bombycilla garrulus (assembly GCA_013400315.1). Lineage (NCBI taxonomy): Eukaryota > Metazoa > Chordata > Aves > Passeriformes > Bombycillidae > Bombycilla > Bombycilla garrulus. The sequence goes on along the minus strand of VXBU01015885.1, from coordinate 111,589 downwards.
TACTTGTATCATACTTTCCTCATATCCAGTCCTTGCAAGTTCCACACATCAGTGGCAACACAGTTTGTCTAGTGCAGGGGTAGATTGAGTAATAATTATGTAGTACTTACTCCAGGTGGAATATTAGATGTGAAAAAGGATTGAAGGAAATTTTTTGTCTTTGGGAAAAATAATGTGTTTTAAGGTTCTGTGCACATCTAACTGACTGATGGCTGGGGCACATGTGAGCTATTCTCTGCTTTTCCAGGCAAGCTTAGAAAGGGATGTTGTAGTGATGTCTCTGGACACAGGAGATGGCTTGTTATGATCTTGAGCTCTTTTTCTGTCCCCTTATGCTTTCTTGTTTTTTACTGTTTGGAAGGGCTAGCTGTCACCCAGGTGACTCACTTGCCCTTCTGTGCTTCTCAAAGTGGTTTGCAAAAGCGGGTAGGCACTTTTACACAAGACCTGCAATAACAAGTCTGTTCTGTAAATTAGAGCAGAGTCTAAAAGAGAATGTGAGCTGTGAGTACAAGGATTTTTTCAGCTATCAATAAAGTACAGGTGTCTCTGAGGCTGGGTGCATCTTTGAAATAATAGGCACCACCACCATACAGTGTGTCAGGATGAAGAGAGAGTGCACTGCTCTTCTGAAAAGAGGGATTTGAGCTGAATGTAATTGCTCATATGGACGTCAGCCAGTGCACCTGGGCTCAGTCACCGTAGCAAACCCTAATTCCTAAATAGGAATTCAGGAGAAATGTTCTGTGGCAATATATAAATTCTTGGAACTGTTTGTGTAGTTTATATATTCATTTTCATTTTCAGAAATGACATTTCCTCTTATGTCTCGCACCTAATGATCAAAAAAAAAATTTCTCTGAAACTCTGTCAGGACTCTGCAACTAATTGGGCTGAGACACCAAGATGACAAATACTTTAATCCTTTTACTTTAGATGTTTCAATGCTGGGAAATACAATGGATCACATACTTACATGGTATACCTTGACCAAAAAATATCAGTTTGGCTTATGCTGATTTTAATCAGCTAAGTATCCAGTCTAGTAATCTGAGGCATATAGAGTTGCTGACAAAATCTTAGTTCCTTCTTACTGCTTGGGCAGAGAAATTCCAGTCCCACAGACATTGGGCTGGCTACTTGCTCGCGTCAGAGTGAGTCAACCAAAATGTTCCTGCTCATCCTGCACAGTAGAGGAGTACTTTTTAACTAATTACAAAGTAGCCACACAAGCATTAGGCCTGCAGCCTGGTTAAGGCCAAGTTTTGTGTGCTAGTCCTTTGCTGAGAAGTTAATAAGGATCCCTGGAAAGGGCCCAGTGGGCATCTCCCCTGTTGGATGTGTTCTGCCACAAAAACACCAAGTCCTCATCTTCTAGACAAGCAGTGGCACCCTGTGCTTTATCTGTAACTCCTCTCTTTTAGTGCTAGAAGGGCACCCGAACTGGACAGAATCATGCCAGCTGTAAAAAGATGCCTGATAGCAATTGATTCCAGCTGAGGAATAATGTCAGGCCCCAGCTCTGAAGTAGCATTTCTGTCACATGAAGTTTTGGTATTCTTGTGCTGAAGTCCATTCATCTGGGGCTTCTTTTTTGGGGTCAGTTACCACCATTCATTACCAATAAATTTAGACAGATGGCTAAGCTTCTAAAACCAAGTTTAAACAAGAGTTTAAAATCAAGCAGAAGACATATCTTTCTCTAGATATGGCCACAACTGTGACTTAGTTGACCCTGCTGCAGAGCACAGGAAGGACGAAAAATAAATTTCTGAAATTTTCTTATGAAGTTTGCCACAAAACTTGGAGTAACTGCTTATTAGAGGATGTAGAAGTTCTTGTCCACTACAGTGATATGTGAGGGAAATCACAGGATATTAACTCTTGGAAAGAATCTCAGAGTCTTGAAAGTCAAGTGAATTCCTTTTTGAGGAAGGAAAGGCTGTGCTAGGCAAGGCAGCATTATCTCTAATGCCCTAATTTCCTCCATAATTGAAGTCATTAAAGTATATATGGAAATGTACTGGAGCATCAGATTGGATTTTTTAGCCTTTTACCAGTTTTTCCTTTATTTTCTTTCTCAAGATCAATCTTTAGCCATTAGCTTAGACTAGAATACATTGCTGTGTCTTGTCCCCTGGGCTGATTCTGTAAGCAGTGTTCCAGCAGTATTGTACTTTCATTGTGCTTGCTATTACTGTCCTCAAGGTGAATATAAAAACAGAAAGAAAATTCAAACAGACTGAAAAGAAGATCTGTCACTTTTTGCAAAGCAGCCATTACTGGGCTGTGATAACTATGTGAAAAAGGACTGCCACTAACAAAGTTTAATCAAATTTCTAAGATTATTATATTGCATCAGCAGGTATTCAGAACTACCCCTTGTAGATGAATCATGTTAGGAATTCCTGATACTGGTGTGTGTTAAAGCAGTTATATGTCTTGTCACTGTATTATCCATAGGTTTTCCAGCTACTGGGAACTGTAGAGTATTAGCTTTCTAATATGGAAAAGCTTTCTATAGTTGGATATACTTTTCTGGCATATTATAATGAATTAAGACTACACTCTAGCTGAGAAAAATAAGGAAAACCAATGTATTTGAATCAAACTAATTCATTAAATTAATTAAATTCATATATTTCTTGTGGATTATGACAATTAATCAATTCCATATAGTAGGTTGTACTTTCACTTCAGTAGCGTTTCTCACACATGTGGACGTACATAGCAGCAAACTGAACTCAGACTGTGGTGCCTAGAAAAGGATGTCAATCACACTGGCCTCAGCCTGCCAAATTTCATTTAAAATTTTTAGAGTTTCTCCATTTGTGAGCTGCATATCTCAAATACAATGGCCTTTGGTCTTGAGATTAATTCTTTATCCTTCTTTGACCTACTTCTGACCTCAGAGCAGTTATTCATTTTATTTTACACTTTATATTTGGATTAACTTGATTTACAGGAAAGGAAAATGGAAAGTATAAGAAAATACCATTTTTGGAAGATGCCTTGACTAACACTGAGGTCAATTTGTGTAATTTTACTGAAGCTGGTCGGTTTACTCTCACATATGTTTTAGTAAAATACGTGCATTTACTTTTCTTTTAATAGACAGAGCTTTCTATTTGGGAATAATAGAACCTGATTGCAATATATTTAGCCTAATCATATTTTAGTATATGTATTAACAAGTCATTAGCAATTCGGGCTGGTGATGTAACATTGTGTATTGTGCACTGCTTGGCTTTTTAATCATAGCATCTCTGAGTGCTACTGAATCTTTGTGTTTTAGAGAAACTTTCAACCTCTTTGGTTTCAAGACCACAACAAAGTTCAAGCAGGAGACTATTTTAGGAAGGCCAGATGGAACATGATTTCAACAAGTCACTGTTGAAAATCATATCTAATACTTAAGCAAAACGTATTTTCATGTTCTCATTCAACCATCTTCTCATCTCGGCTGTCTCTGAGGTACCAAACATGATCCAGGCAACTATCTGATGGCCTTCATATTATTGCTGTTTCAATCTATTTGCATTCAAAATTGTTTTGCAAAGCATCAGGTAAACATAAAGTATGCAGTTTGGAACGCCTTCTGCAGACAGTAAGGGAAATCCAGTGTTTTCAGGTTGACAGTTTTAGTCTCGTGTGAGATTCTGTGCTTGCCAGCCATTGGAGCAAACTGGCAAATGCTGTATTGGTGTCTGACGTTTTCAGCTGCCTTTAGAGCAGTCAATCATATTAACAGGGTGGTTGATATTTCACAGGGACATTTTCTTCGGTTTAACCTGATTGAGTACAGTACCAGTCCAAATACCTGTGAGATCCTCTCTCTGTGATGGATATAACAAAAACAAAGGCATCACATAGCCATCATCTGGGGAAAAGACGAGTGTGCAGTTCCAAATTTTAAAACCTTGGTTCACCTCTGTCATTAGTATTCTGAGAAAGAAACACAGTATTCATCCCAACCTCCTTAGGAAGGCTAAAACCAAAATTTAAGCCAAATGTCTGTGATCTCATTATAGCAGCAAGAGACTGGAGGCTCTGAAGGGGCATGGACTCAATTCCACAACAGGCATCTCAAAGAGGAGCCCCACTCCTCTGACCTTAAGCATTGCCCTGAGGATAGTACCTCTATCCTCATCTGCCTAACCTCAGAAAGCTTACATTAGGTAAGATAAATGCTGTCCTTCATGATTAAGATGTCTCTCACATGGCTTGATAAAAGACAAGTAAATTAGATCTGATAAAGAGAGCTGCCTGGTGGTAGCTGGAGAATAATTTGTGAGTGCCAGTCCCACATGCAGATGATGAGACTGTGAACGTTGTCATTGCATTAGAAAGCTTTCATTTTCTAATGGATTTACTTCCTGCACAAAGTCATGGTACACTGGAAAGACTGTTTTGCATTTCTTATCTATGAAAATTAAGTTACATGGGGCATTTCAGGATTTACCATATAGAGTTTATGCCTCTTAATATGCTCATCTCAATAAAATACATGGCAGTTGAAGATGGCTCATGTAAGATACAGGGTAATTAGTCATTTATATGGCTCACTTTCCTACAAACCAAATCAGCTTCTATATAAATGTCTAGACAGCACATTAGTGCTTTGCCCAGCCAGCCCAAGAATAGGTAAGTAAGAAAGGAAAAAGGATCCCTGCTTCCCAAACTACTTGATTGCATTTACCACACTCCTCGTTATCCTTTGTATTTTCGCAGATAAATGCCAAGCACACAGGTCCCAAATACTTCAATCTGTCTGTTACACAGAGTTCATATGAGGTTATATTTCCATAAGTCCCATTGAAATCAAAACTTTTTCATTCAGAGTTTTTATCTCAGAGAAATTTCAGATGTCTCTCAGGATAGTGTAAAATCAAGATCTTCTCTATCACTGCATTGTTTTTTTTTTCAAATATATTATCTACTTGTTTATAATGTACTTAATAAAAGACTGCTCAATGGGTAAGGTAATGCGGTTTTAGATTTAATATAGCATTTCATGTTGTAAATGGACTGAGTCATGCAGCTTGGGCCAAAAGCTTTGTTCCAAACAATCAAATTCTTGCTTCAAGCAGCCCTCCCCTCCCATTAAGGGCTAGTGTGCACATCTTGTCACGCACTGTAGAACACCTTATGAAGTTTATCATCTGGAAAGGAAGGTACTAGCTGAAGACTATGTGCAAGCAAGTGTCCAGATCCAGCCTGGAGGGATTCTCTGTGGCACAGCACTGACATCTTCACTTAGGGTCCAGATTAGATATGTGTATTACTGGGCTCTTTACTTCTTACTCATAATATCATTTATTAACATGAAAGCATTGGCTTGACAAGGTTAACATTGACTAAATCCTTACCTGAAATCACTGGCACCACTGTGATACTGTGTCATTAAACAAAGTAAAAATTCCCTCAATTTGGATCGAATTCTTGTTCACTAAAGCAATGTAGCAATGGATTTTTTGGGTTTGTTGTTCAGTGTCCAGATCAAAACAAAACATCAGGCTGATCAACATGATAGACATTTCATATCCTCTCAGCCAGGCAGAATTCTAGGCTCCATTCCTTTCCAGCTGAAGGAAACATATATTTCTACTGAAAATCTAGCTTGGGGTTTTTTGTGCTTTCCTTAAAAGCTGAAGTCATAAGAGTTCTAGAAATTTATCCTAGAGCCCATAATTTACTTAGGATAAAGGAGACTATAGTTCTGTACTATACTCTCCCTCAAGCCCAGTTTATGTTGCTTATGATTGTTCATCTAAGTAAATAGCTTTTTCCTTTGTTTATTCTCTTCCAGAACATGTTTGCAGGGATTAATGAACAGTTTCACTGCACAGTATTTTCTCAGTGGCAAAACAAAGAATACAAAAGCCAAGAAAAAGCCAGTGATCTGGGAAATTGTAAATATTGACAAAGTATGATTGCAGCTCAGGAAAGGTTGAGCTCCCCATCTGAAATTTCTCTTTACATATTCTATACATTCCTGACATTTTCAGGACAGGGATCTATCTTAATGTGTCCTGTTGTGAATAATTTAAATGAATATTAAGTAGTGTTTTTAAAATGCTTCAGAGACTCAAAGGAAATAGTGGTAGTCTTTCTCTCAGTTTCCATATGTAATGCCTGTACCAGGCTTTTTGGAGGTTCGGAGGTCAGAAATAAAGTATATCAGAATATCTTCATTCTGTTGTTCATTTGAAACTTGAATTCTGTTCCTCAATCCAATCTCTGTTCTTTCTCTGAAGATAATTGGGGGAAAAAAAAACATGGCTGTTTATTGCGCTGCTGCTCTCTACACATCCTATTCCTATTTTGGAAGGCTTCCTAAATTCATTACACAGGCAAAACTCCCACTTAAGTTATTTGTTTGCCTGTGCAGAGACCAAAAAACAGATCAGAGAACAGAAATGTTCATTTCTGTAAATACGTCAGTTATTGGCTTGCTGAAACTCTGTGCATTTGTTCATTCCTTGAGCGGAGTCCAGACAGAGCTTAAAGCTCAGGGAAAAAATAAAAGTCAAAGCCTTCTTGCATATTTACTGACCACATTAAAATAACCAGTACTGCCAAGGGCCATCAGTTTCCTAGATTTAATGGACCTTCAAAGGATAAAGAAAATGTTTGTAGTGAAAATAAAATTAATTAATTAGAACTTTAGCCTTCAGCTGTCAGCACCAGAATACAATGTCAGTTGGAACAAGAGCTGCCTATGACAAATCTCACCTGCTCTCATGAGACTTGTTTGCAGTGCCTTGTGCACAGATCTTTACAGGAACAGAGCAGTGCTCACCAGCACAGCCCATTACCTGTGAAAGCTGTTATGTTGATTTTGATTTCAGAATAGAATGCTGCAGCAGAAAAGGAGCAATGCTTTGGTGTCTTTGCTAGTCACTGTACACAGCTTGGTATTGATTTACTTCTCAAGCAATATTCATTTTATAGGCTAAAAGAAGCTAGGTTTCAGTACCAAGGCTGTGTTTGTGATCCTTGAGCTTGTAATTTGATTTTTAAGGTGTTAATATCAGGGAAGTATGAGGCTCAGGAAACAGTTCTGTTAATGCCTTGTGAGACGCAGTGAGACAGGTGGGCAGCAGACTTCAACTGCTCTAAGTTATTTGGAACAGAAAAAACCCTTTAATCCTATACTGGGTTTTTAAAAGGAAGAATTAATATTTTGCTTTTTAAATAGTGAAATTTCAGAAAAGAAGTAGACTGCAACTGCTTCACATCATCATAAATTTGGGGGTGAATATGTAGTTCAGATGGTCTGAACTAAGGAATTCACCTGAGTAAGGCTTGTTCCTTCACATATTGGAAATCATGCTTGGAAACTAAAAATATAAGTCAAAATAGATGAATAAAACACCATCCTTTGTTTAATGCAAAGCTTTGTGAAGCTTTGCTCCCCTCCACCATTCACTGCAGACTGTGTAATATCATCAGGTCCCATATGAATTACATTTATTACAAGACTTAGAATACTTTGTTCAAATTATTTTAATTTTATATTTTCAATGCAAACCAGTTTTGTAGGTTTTGTCAAAATATTCCTGATAAGTTCACAGTTTTTAGAAGGGGAATCTCTTGGTCTGCCATAAGAGAGTATTCCTCTGTGTTGCCATTCACTCAAATGGAGAATTAAGTACAATTAGGAAGCCTGCTGTTTGCATACTGCTTCTGTCATTGCGAGAGCTGAGGGGTGCAGTGTGTGGAACTGTTAGAGGAGGTAGGATACTCATACAGTTACGGTGACTCTGGTCCAAAGAAATAGGATTCTTTCCTTAGTTCTTGCTCCTTTCTCTGCTTTAGTGAGCAAGTCGCACAAACCAGACTTGCCACAGCCTTTAACTGTAGGTTTCTCTGTACAGTTGTGCCTTGCCTGAGAGCAGCATGGTTCTAATTTGGGGAAGTATTGGCAAAGCCAGGCACAGTCTGACTTAAAGGAATTGTTCTCAGAATATATTAACCACTGTACAAATGTTACCTTGGCTGAAAAGTCAGTCCTGGGGCATCTCAAAAGGAGCTTAAAAGTGGTAGGTATTCTTAATTTCAATTTCTGTTTCACGTAGCAACATATCTGTAAAATTGTGTTGATATCTATTCTCTTACCTTACAGGTCAAGAAAATATATAAATAAAATTTTCAAATCACCTGATGGTCCTCTGTGTACTCCTGTGTACAGAACAGCCCAGGAATGTATCTATTACATTTGGGAGAGAAATTCTTTACTGAAATGCACACAATATATTGAGCAAGGAGATAACACCAAGTGCCATTTAATGCACTCACTCAGTGAGATAGGATGCATGTGGAAAAAGATTGTATGGGCTCAAGTCATTAAAAAATATTATTATGCCTTGAAGCGAAAGGGTAAATAAAGACAAATGCTGAATAAGAAACACTGATTCAAGTATTCCCTAAGTTCTCACTGCTTGATATCTTCACATTTATGAACTATTTTCAGTGAAACAGGGAATGAGTGTGCAGGCATCTCTGCTTTCCACCTTTCCTGTTGCCTATCTTGCCCCATACTCCTTGCTGACGTGTCACACTGAGATCTCTCCACCTCTCACACTTTAGGGTAATTATTTTGTAGCTTGGCAGTAATTACACCCAGACAATATTTCTGCTCAGTCACTAGACCATGTGCTCTGTGCCTGCATCCAATTAATCTTCCCCCATGAGTCCAGAAAGGGGAGAGAAAACTGTATTATACATTTTTTGCGTCATTAAAAATTCACGTTACATTTTTTTCGTAATTTTGTTAGTAGTTTTATTGGTTCCCATGTCCTGGCCAAATCCCAGTTTTGTTTAATTACTTGAGTCATCTGAGAACTGAGAAAATGTATTTATTGTACATTTTACTTAAAATGTCATAGAACACATTGAACAACATATTCAGAAATATATTTGTAAATGATTCAGCAATGCCTCTAAACTGGGCATATAAAGTCAAGGAGTTTCCAAAAATATTGTAGAATTTGTCAAAGAAGCTATTTGATACTAATCAAATGGCTATTCTGCATCCCATCAATAAAATTCCCTCTGGAGTTCTATCAGAAAGATGGAATATTTTTCTTTTCTTCTTCTCTAATCAGTTCTGCAGTGTGGGTCAGGTTGTTCAAAATCAGTATGATTGTCTACATTACTCCTTGAAAAATTTCAGTCCCAGGGAAGATGACACTTATGGGATGAGATCATCAAACATCACTTTCTTGCCTTATCCTTCCTTATTCTATGAGCGATCTGAATCATTACACATTAATTCTTTACTGTTTGTGTAACTCCCTGCATCTCACTATCTCAACAAGCTTTAAAGACTTCTTGACTTGCAGCAATTAATTGATTAGAAGTTGAGCTGTTGACCTTTCAAAATTCCATCAAAGGCCTTATTTTTCAATGTGTGATCTGTGGGTGGGCTTGGACAAACCATTAAATTCTCTACAGAGCATGAGAAGAGTTCCAGATCAAGGACTGCAAAGAAGAGCCTATTTGCATTGTGCAATCAGGACTACTGTTGCTTTTACAAAATCCAGAAAATCCTCTACTTAATGCTTTCTACTGGTATTTTATCGGTTAACCACTTGGCAATATATAGATATTTATACATTTCTTTTATAACATAACATAACATTTGCCAACCCTGGGTAGTCAATGTACTGTGTTATTCCATTTCTATGTTTCTACAGACGCTCTAGCAAACTCATTCTATAAGTGAGGAAAAACTAAATAAAATATTGGTCCAGGCAATCACCTCCAGTCCTCTTGTATCTTCTTTCAGCTAGCAGTCATAAAATGAGTTCTTCATCCCATTTGCTTACAGTGATGGTAGGCATAAATTGCTAGAATTGACGAGTCTAAAACGAGTTTTGTGGAAGTCACTGTTCTGTGTAATTGCAGTGTTCCATATAATGACGTATTTAATAGCACTGCTTGACTGAGACTTATAGTCCTAATCTTCACCAAATGTCTATATAGTAGCATGGTAACAGCCAGAAGGATTTTTGCTGCTTTTTATTTTTAACAAAGATAATCTTTATCCTAAACAATAGCATTTTAAATGTGTTACGTAAATGAATTATCCAATACAGCATTTTTACCTTTATGTCCTTTCCACTGGCAGTTATTTTTTCTTGAAGGCCCTGAGGTTTAGGCAGCCAGCTAACCTTTTCAAGGTTAGTGCAAAATCATTTTCAGTTTGATAAGGATTGTTACATGAAAATTAAAATGTATCCTGTCTTTTAATGGGATTTTTGTCATTGTTCTTTCTTATTGTTAGAAGCAAAAAAAAGTAACCTAAATGCTGTTCTCTCTGAGTAGAAACTGTACTTTGTTTATTAGATGTTCTTTAATTGAATCAAGATTAAATCTTTTTCCTACTTAAGAGAAAAAGCAGTGACACTTCACTGTGCATGGGTGTGTGCAAAACATAGTCATGAGTTTATGTAGCAAAATCATAGTATCATCGAAATACATTGGCAAGCTTTGTTGTTGAGAAGAGTTCTGTAATTGCTATGGAAAGGAAGTAATATCATCCCTTTAGCATTTGAGCATTAGAACTCAAGACAAGTTTTATTTGACCAGAAATGGGGCTTAGACATTAAGATTTCCATATGGATTCTCTGTAAAGTGATGTGTAGTGGGTTATGGACAACGTCCTGTAAAGCAGCTATTTCAAAAAAGGGCATGTAAACAGGGCTAGTGGATGTACCACCGTCATAAGACTTGAAAAGAGATTTATCATCTTTGTAGGCAGGATTTTTTTTCCAAGGTTTTCCTTTCTGTCATCATTTAAATGTTTCTGGCATGCCTACCACCTTCATTAGTTGCTTTGGGTCATCGCTTACTACAGCCTGTTTGGTGGGCAACTCCTCTGACCTGCTGGAATAGATAATTTGGCCAAAGAATTCAGCTGCCTTTGGAGACTAAGCAAGCTGACACTTAGTAAAATGCTCTGGGCCTTGGTGGAGAGTCACACAGTAACCTCAGTGCCTAAGGTGTGGTTCTTTCACCTCTGCTTTCGCCTCTGTCTCTTCCTGTATGTAGCCATGCCGGAAGCCCAGACACCGTTTCCCCGGTTGTCCTGTAGCCTGTGGCCCTGGTGATAGTTGCTCTAGTATAGGTATTCAGGAAATGGTCTCTGTATCACTTTGGGAGTGCACTCACCAAGTTGGTGACATTAGTGGTTTAAGAAAGGAAATAGAGAATCAGGTCTGCAGTTGCTGAAATTAAACCTTCCTTATCATGCCAAAAGTAAGACTCTGGAAGCTTTGGTTCAGAGTGCTTCAAACTCAAATTGCATTTTACTGACAAATTGCCAAGACACATTTGACCCATGTGAGAGCGTCTTCCAAGAGCTAAATGAAAAATGCATTCTTGTAAATACCATTGAAATTGTTCTTAGGTTCTTCTCATGCTCTCAGCCATTAGACCCTTCCAGAAAACGGTTTTCAGATTCCTTTCCATCCCTCCTACAGATATAACAGTTTTTCAGCCTCTGAAGATGTTATGAGCTGTCTTTATAAATCTCTTTAAAATAACTTGGCAAGCCATAACATGAAATTTCATATAGTTGAAGAAAAATATGCCTGACCATTCTGTATTAAAAAAATATGGGACTAAATATGAAATACGTAGGCTAAGTTGCACCTAAGGTTGTTTTCCTTACATATGGTATACACAGTGTGAAGTGTCTAAAAATACCCTTATACTTTATCCTACCAACAGTAAATACATTATGATTTACAGCCTCTGAAATGGAAGGTGCTAGCAAGTCAAGCCATTAGTGTTACACACAAAAGAAATCTTCAGTGCTGATCCAAAGAGTTGCCTTCATGCCGCACAACAGACCTGCAAAAACTTTCTTTGTATGAGAGCTTTTTGCAAATAGACTGGCAAATTGTTCCTTCTACTGTACCCCTAGTATAAAAGGGAATTGAGGGATGTTCCTCTGAAAAGAGTTTAACCAAATAAGAGTTTAGAAAACTGGGTACTCCTTCCAAACAGAAATTCAAAGATACTCCATTCTTGGATGTAACTAAATATATTTTAGGCAAAGTGGAAAATGGAATGTGAGTAATGAGACAAGATGTGCATATTCCCCTTGCTAAAACTGGAATTGTGATGTGTGTGTCTATTTATATGTATACACATACACAGAGCCCATTTCTGCAGCTTGGAATAATTTAACCAAAACTCTTGTATTTTCCTGAGAAAGCTTACTGGTCTTCACCAGATGATTACCTTACAGATGTTCAGTTTGTAATCTACATTTTCCATTTAGCAATAATCTGTCTGAAAACCTCTCACAGAAGGGGCAGATGCAAGTGAGGAAGTTGATGTTCATGTGCTCTATTAGGAAGGAAGGAAGGAAGGAAGGAAGGAAGGAAGGAAGGAAGGAAGGAAGGAAGGAAGGAAGATTCACAAATTTGGCAAAGTGACAGTGGCCAGTATTAATAAAGGGTCTGNAGGAAGGGAGGAAGGAAGGAAGGAAGGAAGGAAGGAAGGAAGGAAGGAAGGAACAAAAATGGATTAGAACCTTTTAGATACAATTGAAAATGTGGTGGACCTTCCTTATTGGCATATGAGCTACAGGCTTAACATCATTCTCTCTCTCCCTGATATTGTCAATCAATTGAACTTGATTTGCAGAAGTTTTGCCCAAATTCAGCAGCTTTGATACGAGAGACTAGAGGCTCCTCATTGCCTGTGTTACACTTATAGTCTGATGGCTAGAGTCCTGTCTTTGTAAAAGAGATCTGTGAATTCCAGTTTCTGTGCTGAATCAGTCAGGCAAGATTTGCCTAGGAAATAACTTGCTAATTGTTGAAGAGATTGACTTCCAGAGTATGGTGGTACTGTGCATGCTTGCACAGCTGCATCTTCCTTGGTGTTTGAAAGTCAATTGGCCCTTATTATAAAAGGAGTCCAGGATTTCTTTCTTTCTTTACTTTTATCATAAATGCCCCAAAATTGTTACAATTCTCAAATCTTCATCTCAATTTACAAAAAAAAAAATTAAAAAATAAAAAAAAGCATATAGAAAAATTGTTATCTGCAACAGCTCAAATGAATATTTTCTGTTGTGTTTATTTTTGTTCAGCTATCTGGTTTAGACTCACACAGGCCTTGTTTCCACCGGTAACTAAGGATACTTGATGCCAAGAGCTCCTAAATATGAGATAGCAGTTTAGCCTTGAAGAAGTTGTGTAAATTGCTGTTTTTCCTCCTTCCACATCCTGACAATTTCTTTCAGGCAGTAAAGCTTTCCAGCACTGGCCCTAGTACTGTAGCCTTTCAAAATGATTCATAGCTTTTACTCTTCAGGTAGAAGACATTTCTCATGGCACCTTCACAAGTGCTTCATTCAGCCTCCCAGCTTACAGGATGCTATCCAAAGGGAGAGTTGATCCTCTGGAGAACCACACTGGGAGCATACAACTTGATTTCTTTTTCTGTAGCATGTTGGTCTTGTTTGGAAACATCCTCTTAAATACAGGGCTTAGGTAAAATCTGTGGAGATGAGACATGTATTTCACAGCAAGAAACTTTGTTACTTTAAGTGAATGCTGACTGTTGCAGTGGTATTTGGGCTGGTTTGAAGCAAATGCCCGTATCACCTCCATTTAGTAGGTTCTGGTTTAGTTAGGATCACAATTTTGGATTTTAAATATCTTTTGGAGGAAGCTAAATTGGAAAATCCCCTCCAAGTGCTTATGTCTACATGCCATTCCCTCTCTCTGAGGTTAGAGTTCAAAACAATGTGGGCATGGAGAGCACTGAGCCCCAACAGGTGGAGACTTCCAGAAACAAAGTCTGCTTCAAAGTAAATTCCTTCAACTGCATCTGAAAAAGATGTAGGAAACACAGGATCAAGTCTTTTGATCTACTGATCTTCTCCTGTCATGCCAAATTCTTTGCTAATGAGACATGTACCCTTACGTTAATTCGGAGTCGAGGTATTGACTAGCTATGAATCTGCATTTTAAGTAAAATCTTAGGTCACTAAGTTCTAACTGAATAAAAAGTTTTGATCAAAGGCAGATGAGCTTGCTTCTAATTCAAAAGTTTGACTGAGTTCCAGAAGAAATAGGATCTTCTATGTGAGTTTTTCAGGGTTACAGCTTAAAAAGTATTTATCTGCTATACATACTGTTTGATATCCTTCTTGAAAGTACTATAAAATACTTCATCATGCTTTCAAAAACATCTTTATGTGAAAACAGAAAAATCTAGTTAAACAGTCCTGTCTGTGCATTATACACCATCTACTTAGAAATGGGTCTGTGCAGTCAAAACTTTCTTGTACTTCTCTTTTTCATTTATCAGTTATCTTGGACTTGATTATGATAACTGTGGTATCTTGTTTATTCTCTTTTTTATTTCTGCCTTGTTTATTATTTTTAAAAGTTTTATTCCAAATGTTACCTTCATTTTGACCCTGAATTTCGGTGTGGTTTCGGCCAAAATTGTCCTTTTTTAGACCTTAGGGTTTCCTTTAGGTTAAGTCCAGCACACAGCATCCAGAGTGACAAAGTTCTTACCGCGATTCAGCACGTCAGCAAAAAATTTTGGTGAAAATTAAAGGTTTAATATTTTGCACATTCCATTGCAATATTCTACTAAGCTCCGTGTTCTTTATACAGGATGAAAGTTAAATTCTGAGTAGTTAAAAGCATGGAAGTATTTGATTTTCCTGCTTTCCTATTGAATTCTTATTTTTACCAGTCAGCGAATAGAAAAAGTTGGATATATCATTTTTCTTTTTTAAGTTTTTACACTGAAAAGTGTTTGAACAATGTCTAAGCCTTTTTAAAAAATGTTCTTTTTCAAATGGCCCCTCCCTGGTGTTCAAAAAGGTGGACGAGAAACTGAAAATCTATCAAAAACTCATTGAATCTAGAAATCATTCTAATAATGAAAACCACTGCCCAGAAGTGCATATTCTTGATATATAATATCAATTATTAATTAAAAAAAAAATTAAAATTAAAGCCGCACAACAGGTCTTGTATCAGCAAGAGTATTGCATGGCCTTGTCCCTCCCTACAGCTGATTCATGAATCTAGAAAGCAGCCAAAAATTTCACCAGTAAAATATGAACAAGGTTTAAAGTAGAGGGGACTACGAATTTGGGAGGGACAAGCTAAGTGAGAGTTTAAGAGGAAACTAAACTCTGCTGAACTGATGTAATGACTGGCACCTGACTGTTTAGTGACCTGCCAGAAGACAACTCAACTGGTTGAGTTTTTCCATGAGCTGCCTCCAGCATGTAGGAAATGAAGTAGTCAATGAAATCTGCCTTTGCATCAGCTTTCACAGTTTCTCCACGAGCCCAATAAATTGAAGGAGAACACATGTGTAAGCTCAATAATATTTGTTAGCTGTAGCAGATGTCACACACTTCATATAGGGCAACATATTCTCCTGCAATCCAGCATATGCAACAGGACAGATGAAGTGAACATCCGTATTGTAAGGAGACAAGTATCATGTTTTATTTCTTAATACCTCTATATCTGTGTCAGTGGTATAAGGTATGAATTTAGCTAGTGTTTTTAAAGCTGGTTATATTTTGACAGAGTAGCAACTTGGACAGTAAGAAAAGAATCACAGGAATTCACAGCTGCATAATAGATGCAAACTCAAAGACAGAAAAAGACAAAATATCTATTATTATTTGATAATCTTCAAATATATGCTCAGTAATCATCTAATCACTCACAGTACAACTGTCTTCCTAAATCAAAGTTGATTGAATACTGATGCAATTATTGCAAAGGGTAGCCAAATATTTTTATTAATCTAGGGTCAAATTCCACACTTTATACCTCAGAATACTTTCATGTAGTTTTAAAATAGCATTGACTATCCACTTCAAGGGCTGTTCTTGACCAAAACTAAAGCAGGAAGCTCCAGTTATGCCAGAGACTAACATAGCTAAATATTCCGATTATTGAAAATGTTAAGATGACAGAACTAAGCCCAAAGAAAATACTTTAGCTTTGAAAATAGGCAACTGAAAAGCGTTAAGTCCAAGTAGATAAGTATATTAAATGCATATATTTTTTAGTGTTCACCTGACATTCAGTGGTTTTTGCAATTTTTTAGCCTAGCATAAATTTATTGAAATGGTAAATAAGGTGAAATGGAGCAGGAAATGCAGGCTTTAACACAATTTCTTCTAATTTAAGTAGGTTTTCCCCGAGGGAGAACAGCATCATTTAATCAGATTTTTCCTGACATTACATTTTATAAGACTGGGGTTTTATGGAGATTCATGTAATGAATAACAAATGTGCTGTTTCGTACTTGTATTTCCATGAAATGTGAAAAATCTTACATTAGAGCTTATGTAATTCTGCCAGTTTCAGCTACATTAATATCTTACCTAAAAACTATTCTAAGGGTGGTGTTTCATGCAGGATTTCTTTAATGAAGGAATCTTTTCCTTCTTGTGACTGTCTTGCGAGAGTTTATTACTTAAAAGAGCTGGCTGGAATGAGGGTTCAAAGGGTTGTGAGAGCTTTGTTAAGGATCAAAAGGCAAAAAATGCAGGTGAGTTCAAGTGAGGTTTTTTTTAAAAGAGTGGTCCTAATATGCTTGTATGCTGCTGGCCCACACACCATTGTATTTTTCTGAAGGATATTGGCAGCATGGCTTCATTGAAGACTTGGTTGATCCCACAGTAGGATGGGTTTTGCCCCTGATACTTCAGGGCTGTGGAGCAAGGCAGGCAGGAGCTGGAGGTGGCTCACAACTCTCATCCCTTTTCTGCCAAAAATGTTGCAATTTCCAGCTCTCCATAAGCAAAGGTAGATTTAGTTGTGTTGCTCAAGCTGTATTCCTCCTCGCTCACTATGTCGTCCTCTCTCTGCTGCTTCAGCGTGGGCTCTGGCTCAGGTAACAGGCTCTGCCCAAGCTCAGAGGTGCACAGCCCAGCCCTTCCACTGAAATGTTCTGCTAAATCCAGCTACTAAATGTGTGTCCTGCTCATTTAGTAGAGGATTCAATAACCTGTCCTCATCTGCTTGCAATGTCGCTTGGCAGTAGCTGTGTACCCCCTTGCTACTGAGCCTTATCCCTCACCCTTCATCTAGTACAGTCATTTCTGTTCCTTGATCCTTGTCCTGGCTCCTCCAGGGGACAGGACAGCTTGGCCTTGCCTCTTGCCTTTCTGGACTCTGGACCAGTGCATTCCTCAGCTCTGGCTTGGCTTGCGTTCGGCCCCTGGCTCTGATTTCTGTGCCTGATGGTGCATGGGCTGGAAGACACCCACTGGCAAGTTGGGCAGCTCAAAGAGCAAACCTCCCTCACAGGGCCCAGAGCACTTGTGTTCTGCTGGCTTACACAGGATTTCTTTGTCAAATCTTTGGCATGTTCTTCTGATGCTCACAGCAGCATTTTGGCGTTCTGGCAGAGCCCATGGTTGAAGAGATTGAGCCAGCCCCCTCTTTGTAACAGGCAGGATACAGGCATGTACATTGCAATGGAACGAGGACAGCTACTGCTTTATAAAATGCTGTCAAATAGCAGGCAGTAATATGCTGAGAAGGGACCACTTCATTACTTTACAGTAATATATTCCTCTTGAACAGTTTTCAAATTATGCTTACTGTTCATATTGGATTCTGTTGTAGAAAGGCAAAGGAACTGAAATAAACTCCAGTTAAGAGCTCGATCCTTTTCCCCCAAAGTACAAAATAGAGGACAGCTGGCAAAAACAAATACCAGGACACGTGCTGTAGTGCTATTTTGCCAACTTGAACACCCAGCATCAGAGATGAGACCCGAGGTTGCTCTTTACCAGTCTGATGGGCTTTGACAGTTACTGATCTCACACCAGAGAGTTGCTTTTTGTTTCAAGGCTTTCTCTCTCACAAGCCAAACTGGACAGAAGCAGCAGTGGAGAGGGATGCATCCCACAGACTTCTGGGGTTTTAGCTCTTTGAGGGCACTGCTGAGCAGTGTCTGCATCTACTGCCTGTTGCAGCTCAGCCTGCCTCCCAATCCTCTCCTCACAGTCCACATGTTTTTATAGACTGGATGCAATCCAAAATCTGAGGATTAAGTTGCTTTCCACACATGACAGGTCAACCAGAGGACACCAGCTTCTATGGATCTTGATTTGTTTGATTTCCATATGTCTTAGTACTAAAGTCTTGCTTTGGATATTCACTTAGTGAAGAAGTAAGGGAAATCCGTGGCTGTGAAAATAATCCCGGAAAAGATAAGTCACTATGCAGGGTAAGGGGTTTATTTTAAAGAGTACAGAAATCTTACAATTTCCCTCTTTTATAAATCTTTTCCTGTATTTCTTGTGATATGTGGATATCTTGCAGTGCCATCTCTGAAAGCCATGAGGAAGGGGCTCGCAGAGTCCTCTTGTCCTCTCCTGAAAATCAGTGGCAGCAGCAGCAGCAGCAGTGGCTGAGAAGCTGCTGCCATGTGCCTTTCAAGAGCTGGCCCTGTCCTTGATGTGTCTGAAAGCACCCAGGTGTGGGGAAGGCATCCTACCTTGTCAAATGCACATACTCTGCCTTTGGGCATCACATTTAGCTCTTCATGTGTAACGTGGCAGCAGCAGGCGCTCAGAGCCTCACAAAAGCCAGGCTTGTTCATCTGAACAGCTGCTGCAGTGTTTCCTCCTGCCTTAAAGGTCTCTCGCTTTTAACCTCCTCCAATACCTTATTACTGCAAACTCTGTCTGCAGGTCTCATGGGCAAAACTTCATCCCAATTATACTAATGGTAAAGGGAAAGAAATAGAGATAGGGAACTGTGTTTTTAAACCATGTGGATTATGTTACTGTAGACAAAGAAACAGTAACTGGATCTAATGAAGAGAGGAGGATATTCATTATATATGACTCAGAAAGGAAAAGGCAGTGATGGAAGGTAAATATGATTTGGGAATGACTGAGTTTGCCCGTCTTGACTGTCACCTACACTGTTTTTGTTCACTTCTAAGAAATCAGACAGGCAACTGGTGATGTATGTGAAAACTGTGTTAAATTTTATTTCCCTATTTTATGAAGGAAACCAGTGGGCACAGACAAAATAGACATACAGTGCAAATACACTGTAATTAACAGTATTTATATAAATTATTGCAGGGTATCAGTTTGAACAAAGGCATTATCTAAGCAGTAGTCAGAGAATCATTCATACCATGAAATCACTGAGTTTCAGAAAGAAGAAATCGCATCTAGTTGTTGTAAATCAGGGCTTTTCATATGGGATGATTCTGTGCTTTGTATCTGCCTGCTCTTCTGCGCTTGTACAGGTTTCAGGGGTCTCGGGAGTGGCCAGGCAGATGCAGCCCATGTACTGGGGTGAGCAGTGTCTGTACTGTTGGTCCAGCCTCATCCCACTGCTCCTGCACACCCTGAGAGACATACAAAACTTACAGCCTGCAGCTCTAACATCTGCATGATGGAAGTCCCCCAAAGTGAAGGGAATTACACCACCAGCCCTCCTAGCAGCCTTGGAAATACTGCAGCAGTCTCACCATGAGCTGAAGGCAAATGTCTTTCCCCCAGTGACTATAGCTAAATTTCTAGAGGTTTGGTTTGATTGCCGAGGGATTGTGTGCTGGGTTTCTAACAGGTGTGAAGTCACAAAGTTCCACCGACCTCCATGAATCTTCACTGGGCTTGCATCATTTCAGGAGTCCCTTCCCTAACAGGAATATTGGGTTCAATATCTACTTCCAAGGCAATTTTGTCTGTTGCTTGCACTGCAAAGACTCTTTTTGAGTTGCTGAGAAAGTGAACCACCACCATGAACTCTGAAATTTGCTTTAATACCTTATTATTTTAATAAAACTTCTGCAAAGTATCTGGTTTTCATACCAAATATCTATCAGAGTGTCTGTAGCACTAGCAATTAGACTTTTGCATTATTGAGTAGGGAGGATCTCTATTGCTTCTTAGGATGCCATTTTATAAGGTGTAAGAGCTTATTTCTGCTAAAATTCAACATTTAAATTACTTTCCTAATAACCAGTGGTGGAGTTAATTCCATCCTAGGACAGAATATAGCCCTGAACTTATGTTCCCCTGACCCAGTGGTGTTGTGTGTCTAGCATAAATCTAATTCTTTGTATAAAGATTTTAAACCTCTGTGGTACAAGGACTTGACCCTTGGTTTCCAGTGTCCCAGATGAATGCCTTGGCTGTGCTGTTATAGAATGTGTTTCTTGCAATAGCATCAGTTGGAGCTATTCCATGTTTAAATAATTGAATAGTTACCAGGGCACAGCAAGAGATACCAAGTCTGTAATCTAGTAGTCAGGAATCCCAACTGAACTGATAAAATAAAAATCTCTGGCAGAAACTGTGAGCTGAAGAAGGTTCGTGTGGATTATCTTCCATTTTAAGTGAAGATCCTAACTTACAATGTTCTGAGATTTGGACTTTCACTTGAAAGGTCTCAGTTTCAACCCAGATGGAATGGGAAAAATTTAAAAAAAAAACCAAACTTTTAAAGAACTGAAAAATTACATTCTACCATGGCCTAAGAATAAAGAATTCCTATGTCAGTGCTATATATGTTTTATCTGAAAGAAAGAGTTGGTGTTTCAAAAAGTCTGCTGTTAATTATCCACAAAGATGCATCACATGCTCATCTGATCTGAACTGGCTGGTGGAGTATTGTCAGTGGCATCATCAGCCCAAAATTTGAGAATAGCTGCCATTTTCCTGCTTCAGGATGGCCTTTTGGTGTACACTATACCTACAACTTAAGCAAGAGGTGAGATCTAGTCCTTAAAACACTGCCTTAGTTGTGGTAATGCTCCTGCAATGTGTCTGCAGTGCAATCTGTCCTCAACCTTGGCACTCTCCTCTCGTTCAGGTCCCCTCCTAGAAGATGCACAACAGAATGAGGAGCAGGGATTGTCAGCTCAGTGATGGAGATTTCTTTAATGGAGCCAGTTCAATAACGCAGTCAAAATATCATTCCTTTTCTTAACTTAGTGCTATCTGCTAATAATTTCTCCATTAACTAGGAATGCAGAGTAATAGGCAATGTGCTGCTCTGAATGTTAATAAGAGTTCCAACTTCAGAAACTGTTTTCTAATACTGTTTCAGAGGATATCATCAGAGTTTTCTCACTTCCTCTCTTTCAAGTTAGTGAGACAACCTTGAAATCACCATGGTTGGTAATTGACAGGATTTAGTCCCAGAACTAATCATGATGGACAACTTTAAAATTAGTAGCTACGCAAAATGAAGATAATAAGACCTCAGCTTGTCTGCAGAGGCTCAGTGCCAACCCACCCACACCTGTGAAGAATACAACTTCTTCAAACTCACACAGGAAAACAGCTATTCTGGCCAGAATTGGTCATGCTATACACACAAAGCATAATGATCAGAACTAAATCTCTAATGCAGAAAATACAAAGTACAAGAGCTGAGAGGTGAAGTGCTTGGAAATCAAGAGACAAATATGAATCTAGATGTATTGCAAAACCTGAAAGTAAAATTTCAAACAAAGCAAACATTTGGCTTTGTGGAGTTTAGCTACAGCTTTTACCAAAGAAAATCCTAGAAACAGAGGTAGGGATAAAACTGACATGACTTGGAACTTACCTTCAATCTGATTTGTTTTTAAAATACTTGTTTCTGTGTGAAACCCTTTATTTATAATAAATTAAATTGATTTTTCTGTTTTCAAATCTAAGCAAAATTCCACCTGTGAGGAGATTTCTATTTTCAGTGGGAAAAAAACCCCAGGAAAGCATAAATTTTAAGAAAACTGAATTAAAGTATTAGTTGTTTTAGCATCAGCAATTCATTGTGCTGCTGGAGGGAGAAAAAAACCAAAACCCAGGTAGAAAAAAGCCTCTGCATTAGTGTCCTCCACATGACCTCTGGTTCATCAGTACAGTCCAGCTGCAATTGCTCCTGCAGCCAAAAGCATCACCCAGCATGAGGAGGGTAGCCAGAGCCTTGCCTCTGCTTGCACCGCAGAGGACATGTCAAGTGAGATGCTTACATAGCTCTGGGCACTGGCAGGCACCAGCTGGGTGGTCAGTGCTGGGAGGGTGAACTTTCCAGCTTTTTTGGAGATACAGCTGAAGCTAAATGCACATTGCCACCAGCACCCTGGGAGGGACACTTCACCAAGGCATAAAGGCTTCATCCAGACAAGCTGGTGTTACTACAGGTCTGTCTTAGCCTCTGTCTTTCAAACTGTCTATTACAATTGTCAGAAGCAGGAGTAGTGGAAGTTGTATGTCTGGATCAATCATGTAAGCTAGATAGGATTTGACAACTTTGGGAAAGATTAAATATAGATATATCAAGTTAAAACATAAGACCACAACAAAATTAAGTAATTTCCAAATAATTTTCTTCTTCAGGTCCTCTGAAAATTTCCTGTGGAGAGGGTTTATTCATCTGGTCCCAGTTATTTCAAATATTTGCTGATCTTTTTTTAAAAAATTGCATGCCGTGCTATTTAAACAGCAACCTTTAAGCTGTTTAAAGGAGGAGAGTGCAAAGCACTGGATTAATCTGCTTA
The DNA here is from genome assembly GCA_013400315.1 of Bombycilla garrulus. NCBI lineage: Eukaryota > Metazoa > Chordata > Aves > Passeriformes > Bombycillidae > Bombycilla > Bombycilla garrulus. The sequence continues at coordinate 89,047 of VXBU01015885.1, read as the reverse complement.
CAGCCCATATGGCCAGATGTTCCAAGGACTGTGGAGGAGCACAGGTCACAGTTAACCCTCATTCAAATGGCTTTCTCAGCAAGAGGGCTTTATTCCACTTGATGAATCAAACAGGATGGCATTTTTATCTTTGAAATTGAATTCAATATTCTGCTATCAAGAAGACAAATCAATATGCAGCACGGTGTTCATGGGCACAGATTTGAGGTGGTGGAGAGTTGTCCAGTAAATTATTGCACTAATAAAAGTCAGGAGAATCTAGGCAAAAATGCATATTGTAATCAAAAGATGAGGAGGAAAATAAATTTCTGCTTCTCTGTGGGAGAACAAGGTATACAAAACTGAATTTTCTAATGTAATGAAAAGTGGCAGAAGGGTGATAACTGAGGAGGAGTGTTATTATAAACAAAAATGGGAACCTTTACCAGCTGATAAATAGAGCATAATGAATAACAGTTTTAAGCATCAGCTAATTTATGAATGCTGTTCAGTCTTTGCCCCAGCAAATTCTTGGGGCTTCCTTTTCTTCCTAATGGATTTGACCCACTGTGTATCGTTTTACAAAACCACCTTCTTGTCAAGGGGTATCTCTGTTTCTGTATAATCTTATTTGTGTTATTCTTCACAGGCCCAGTCAAAATATTGACTACAACTTTTTCTTCGTACAGAAGAAAACAGATTTGTTCTTTCTGTGGTCTTTATATTTTTTAAGACCTAGTGATAGACATAGGCTATAAAAACTAGTATGTCATTAATTTAAAGATGGCATAACATTAATAGTTCTGGTAGAGCCTTTTAAAAGAAGTAGAAAATCAATACAAAGGTGTAATTTCTCAGCCAACTGGACTTCATACAATCCAATATAAAATAGATGAACATTTGAGTTTGCTCTTTCAGGAATGTGATGATTTCCAAGTCTCTCAGGGGAACAGAGATGACATTTTTGCTGCAGCTCTAGCGCTCTGCTGCCCAAGTTAGGTGATACTGGCTTTCTGTGAACAAAATTGCTTTTGTGGCTTGGATTGTCTGCATTTGAAAAGAAACATTTGAAGTGTTGGGTAAAGGCTCTGTGTGTATTGCTCATCATTACAAAAGTCCATCACAAATGGCTCTGGTGTGTTGTTACAAAGTTAGTGGGGTTTAGGAGGACTGCTGATAATTACTGTGGTGGCTAATTGGGTTCAAAAGGTTTATGAGTATGCAATCATCTGTGGCCACAGGGATGGAGTGAGGCGAGAGTACATCTAGCAAACATTTTATCAATGCATTAGCAATCAACAAAGCGTTCATTCTCAGTTTCTTTTAAATAACCAATGTGGACACCCTACTGCTCATTTTAGGCTGCTTGAGAAACTTTTATTCAAAATTTTAGACTCCTTGGATTTCTTTTTAGTGCTCAAATGGGCACTTTCAAATTGCTGACAAAGTGGTGATGAACACTGGTGAAGTGTTTTGTAAGGAAAAGCATGCTTGGGTTAGAAGTGGTGAAAAATCCCAGCAAAGGAAACTGGTGATCACTAGATAAAGAGGTTATGTGAAAATAGAAAAACAGCAACTTTTGGATACCAGGATAGGTAAGGCCAAGATGTGTTGAAGAATTTTAATTATTTAATACGGGATGAGTATTGTGATAATGTCACAAAGACATTTGTAAACTTTCAGATCTTTCACTGGGAAAAATGCAGTTAAATGCTTACTTTTTTTTTCTTCAAGATACAAGGAAATGTAAAATAGTTGTGCCACAAAAAGGAAATACTAGTTGCCACATAGTTTTTCTGTAAACTTTCTACAAGAGGAGCTCATTAGGAAATTTGAAACTTGAAATTTTCCAATGAAAAAATACAGATTTTACTATAAAAAAGAGCAACCACAAACTGAATTTTAGCATTGCAAAATTCTGAAAAAATATCTATTTTAAAATACATTTCTCACTTTTTTTAACTTTATGCCTTAAATAATAATTAGAAAATAAAATGGCTTAATTTTGTCTAAATAAACCATTTCAAATGATACTGCTGTATTTATCAGGATGTAATTATGAAGTCACTGTACATTAGTCAAAGCTATTTAGTACTTCGACCTTGCTATTAATCAAATTGATAGACATTTACAATTGACTAAATCAGCAAATGCCCTCTAAAAACATGGAATGCAAGCAATACAAACCAATGTGTGTTCACGATGCACTCAGGATTTTCCTCATGAAAGATGTAATGAATTGTCTTAAAATCACAATAAAATGCTTCTGATTTCACAGAGAATCAGATATGGATCTCATATGGTCATACCCAGGTTGTCACAATGTATGTAAAATTGACTGAACTCGTTTAAAATTACTGTCATAGTGAAGCAACTCAAAATTTTACTTTTATTCTCCATATTTCTTTCTTACCAACCAAATTTCTGTATGTATGTACTTTTTTTCCTTCTGAAAAAAAAGGTACTAGATGTTCATAATTAGTTCTATAGCAGCAAATTGAAGGTCAAGCAAAATGAACCATTTTGGTTTTTTTATACCTGTAATTGCTGTTGTAACCTGGGATTAAATTGTAGTCTTTTATATTCACGCACAGGATAAAATTTTTAAGAAATTCTAGGCTCCTTTGTAGCATTTTGACTTTACACTGTTACCAAAATATCCCTTCTCACTGGATTTTGATATGAAACTTATCTTTCATGTGAGGTAATTACAGCAGGCTTCAAATATCTTCAAATCTCTTCTCTAATGGTGTTGCTGTAAGTGCAGGGAGGAAGTACAGAGTGGTAAACTGTACCTAATGTGCCCTTTTCATGACGTAAACATTTACAGGGACATTTCTGAGACTGTGCACAAAATGAACTCAGTAATTAAAAACTCATTATCTGCACAATTTGCAGTACTTTGCATTCGGTGGAAGAGTATTTTCTATTTGTATTTTATTGCTAAGTGAGATCTACGTGACATCATTCATTGCAACAGTTGACCAGATGAATAATTGACCACAGTTTCAAAAAAATATTATCTTTCCTCTTTTCTTATTTTATTTTCTTTAAGATCCTTCAGTCATCAACCACAATCTGAGATAATACAATGAAAGATTGAGCAAAACCTTTGGGACTAGTAAGAATAGTGGAAAACTTGATAAAATCTGGGCAATAACAGGATGAGCATCAACAGTCACTTTGATTTATTAATGTTTCATTAAATGTTTGTTCTTATTTTTGTTATTGCAGCATGATACATTACTAAATGATCTGTAGAAATTACTGCTGTGTGATCACATGATAGTTAAATATCAGCAAAATTTCATCCTTAAGCAAGTATTTTTTTAGTTATAGGAGCTCCTAGAAGCTGAGAAGAAGTTTATATCAAGTCATCAGAAAAAAAAGATACTTTTTCACAATATCTTGTCTTTTAACACTGTACTGGTTGATCTAGCAAAAGATACCATCTCTCACTGCAAACCCTGTGCCATGTATCTTTAGCTACAGTGGCACCATTGCTCTCTTGTGTAATATATTCATGATTTCGTGTCTGTAATACACCAGAATAAAATGCTGCAAGGCAAAAAATTATATAGTGGCATGGAATTGGGTGGTAGTGCTCCTCTTTTTGCCAGGAATCTAGAGCATTTACTGGGGAGAATAGTGACTGGGTTTAACAGCTGGAGGTGCCACTACTTACTGAATTTTGCCTTCTCAGTAGTCAGAGCTTCTTCCTTCCAACGTACACTGTGTGACACTTCTGTTTTTTCCGGCTGAAAGAAAATATAAGGAAGTTACTGTTGCTAGAACCAAAGGGGAGGTTGGACTGGGAAATTTTGGTTTTGGATAAAATTGTGCAAGCCCAGGAGATCTTTGGAGGAGGCAGATGTTAAGTTTGTAGTTAATGCCTGAGTCTCCTTTTATGAGCTGGAGCACTCGTGCAGCACACTCTGCCCAATCTCCCCCAGTTTTTCCAGGCTTGCTTCTTGCTTGGCAGGGTGTGCTGGTTTGAGATTGATTGACATTTTGGTGGGCAGGAAAATAGCCACCCCTGGAAGTGAGGTGTGCCTGTGGATTTCCCATGGGCCCAGTGCAACACCAATTGTGGGCCAAATTTAAAGACAGAGAGGGAAATGAGCCAATCAAAAGTGAAATTCATCTCAGTAGGATATACATTTGCACAGGACTGCCCGGGAATCACTCTCTTTTGTTTCCGGCCTTGAACAGGTCCAGACGCAGGCTGTGCCTTTGGCCCGGTTTCCCCCCCCCAAGGCCACGGAGGCCCACAGGAGGGGAAAGGCCGGGGCCGGGCTGTGCCAGGAGCCCTTCCGAGGGAGCTGTCCCGGCAGGGAGTGAGGGAAGGATGGAAAGGAAGAGCGATGCCCCGTGCCCTGGCCCAGTTTCCCCCCGGTGTCCTGTGGGGGAAGATTGGGTCGTGCCGGGTCAGGCCTGGAGAGAGCCCCCCGCCCCGGAGGGAACTGTCCTGGCAGGGAGCGGTGGGGAACGGAGGACCGGCTGGCCCCAGCCTGGCAGAGGAGAATTCCCCCACACCCTCTTCCTAGCGTGGAGAATCTCCCATTTCTGCCAGCTTTGGCTCCAAGGACATCTTATCAGAAGAGCTGAGTTTCCTGGCCGAAGTCCCAGAAAATGAGGTTTTAATTGCTTCTTGCCCAGATGGACCTTTTTAAGGCATGCATCCCACTCAGCTGAAAGGGGAGCAGCTTGAAGGAGATGAAGGGTCAGGGCTTGAGACCTGATGTCAAGGAAAAGACAGGAAAGAATCCAAAGTGGGAAGGAAGAATGAAGGAGTGGGCCAGGTTTGGCATGGACTTCTCTTGCACAGCCATAGAGAATGGACTGGATTGCTTCTATAACATGTAGAATGCTTTTTAGGGGGATGTCCTAGTCCTGTGGGGGTGCTAATGAAGCACTGAATTTTGTCGTCCTCGGCCCCAGGGACGACCAGAGATGGGGAATGCTGGAGCATTGATTGTTGATGTCCTCGGCCCCAGGAACAGCCAGAAATGGAGAGTGTTGGAGCATTGATTGCTGATGTCCCCAGCCCAGGGACAGCCAGAGATGGGGAGTGCTGAAGCACTGATGTAATGATATCCCCGGCCCCAAGGATGAGAGATAACTGTTCCTTGGGATGAAGATGGAGCCAATGAGGAGAGTTTTTGTTTTGGACTAGGAAAAAGACATTCTTAAACTGCACCCTAAAAGCTGATACAGTCCATGGGCAGTTGTGAGAGGACTGTCCCATGGGGGGGCGATGTTTCACAATGGCAAATCCGCGGGCGAGCCATTTGTGAACCGTGTGGCCACAAGAGGACTGGTATTCTTGTGGGGGGATCTATGGCAAAGCAGGAGGGACTCTGCTCTTCCTGTTGGGTTGGGGAAATGATTGTTCAAGGGGTGGATTGACTGAAAATCCTAGATTTTGTCTTTTCATGTGGTTTGGTGGGAGAGTGAACAGTGGGTGGGAGGAGGATGGATGTTTTGAAAGTTTCCTTCTGGTTTCTGTTTTTTCTTTTTCTTTCTTTTTAGTGTTAGTTGATAAAATTTCTTCTCTATGCTTTAAGTTTGGGTGATTGTGCTCCTTTTTTGGTCCTACATCACAGCAGAAATTGAGAAAAATATATTTTCATGGGTGCACTGGCTCTTGGCCGGTGTCAAACCATGACATTCTTGGTTCCCTGACTGGGAATCGAAATTTCATAAATAAACTCATGACACAGGGCAATGATGTGTAAGTCCATTTGATGGGGTAAGGGCACTGAATGCTCTCTAGGTATAAGGTGTCTCTGCAGACGTTACACAGAAATGCTTATTCGTTCAGCCAGGGCTCTCATACATTTCTGGGACGCCAGGCTGATGCATTGGTATCAAAGTGATTCCTTAGCAAAGGAGGAATATCTGGGTTTTGAGCAGGAGTATTAACAAATTCATTAATTGCATCCACCAACTGCTTGTCATAGTATACAATAAGCTCCTTGAGATAATTCCACAAAATGTTTTCAGAGAACAATTCTGGAACAAATCCTTGCCTTTGGTATGTAGCAGGTTTTGCTGTATTTTCAAATGTATAGTCTGTAGAGATTTCATAGAGTTTTCATATCAATCATGGGCTGAACTTCTCGGGTCCTGCCACAGGTTTTTGAGGCAAACTAAAGGAAGCTACCTATGATTTTCTTTCCTGGGCCTAAGACCCTCAGAACCTATTCTTAGTCATCCATATGACTTTAAACACATCATGTTTATTATTGACACTGGCTAATGGCACCCACAGAGGAGTTCCGGTGCTGTGGTATAAAGACATAGTAAAAAATTAGTTACAATAAGAAAACACAGTGTGAGAATTGCTGGATTTTTTTTTACAGTGGAAGAAGCAAAATCAAAAAATTTGCTCAAACCAGATGCAGTAGAGATGGCACAGTTCCATAACTACCTGTGATAAGAATTGATTACTATTCGCTTGTTATGTAGACTAATATAAGAGGGATTCTGTTATTATCAGCTCAAAATCCACATTGCTATCATCATTCCCATACATCATTTTGCTGCTATTGTTAATAAGAACATTTGAAGTAAATTACATTTAAAATGTAATCATATTTAAATTAAAAGTGAAAAACAGCATTTGAAAAGTGAAGAATGGCAAAGTTAATGATGTGTTAGATCAAAGTGCAGAAGTGCTTATTCTTACGGAATACCAAGTTCTTGTTTCATAGGTTTGGGCTACTTTTGATTAATTTAGATCTCCACAGCTGCTAAGACTTTGACAGGGATTCACCTACAACAAGGCCATGAATATGGTAAAGCTCAAACCATTCACAGAATGGTGATTGGAGGCTGACTTCAAGCTGAATGTTTGTAATTTGAGCTGCATTCCTGACTTGAGTAGTCATTGTCCCAAATCTCCTACTTTCTCCTCCTTGCCTTATTTTTCTAGAACAGGAAATTCCTTCCCATTCATTTTCTGCCTACAGACAAAACCTCCCTATTTCTGAAGGTATCCTAGCCCTCATCTGTGAATGGACAGATTTTTACATGAAATTGGAAATCTACTACATTTATAGACCCTGCATTAGATCTTGACTTCATTCCATAGTTATATCTGTCAAGACCCATCACAGAAGTCCTTCAGAGACTAATTTCTAATCTGTTTATCAAGCATTTTAGCCATCAGTGAGAAAAGAAGAAACAGTTTGTTTTTGAAATATAAAGGAATCTTATGATCGGTGTAGCTTGGGCAAAATTTCACTGGCTATGTTATTAGACAATTTAGATCAAACTGAGTTCCCATGTTGTAATTGAGGCTTTGACTGATGTAGCACTATTATGTCCTGCAAAGTTTACAGTATATTACTCAGAAGGATACAGAGCACTGTATTTTATGGGGAGGAGTTATGATACAAAAAGGTTTTGCATACTAATGTAGTTCCGCTTAAACTGGCCTCTGTAATTTCTGGTAAATTTTTAGGAAAAAAGGAAGAAAAAAACTTTGTGCCACTTCTAATTTCCCTCCCTCTCTCTCTCTCAAAAAATAAAAGAAGACTTTGAAATGAAAGAAGAATTTGCAATTAACTTTTTTTTAATTTTGGTGGTGAAAAATAGAAATACCTGTAACTTATCTAATAACATAAAACTCAGTTCTAGATCAGGTTTTTGGGTAGTTCATATTTTTTTAGATTGGATAATTTTAAAAAGCCCAGTTTTACATTTGGTTTTAGATCACCCTAAAATAATATTTCAACTTGAACCACTCCAATTAAGAATCAAAAATATTTTTGAAGGTCATTGTTTAAAATTTCTTACTTAGAGGAAACTAAAGGAACTTATACATATCAGTCTTATCCAGGAAAGCTAATAGTTAAAAGGTTAAATAGGGCAGTAGGTAAATATGGGCAAAGTAATCGTAACAAAAAGAATTGTTCCTGATCTTTATTTTTAAATTATTTCTTTATCTGATCTTTCTACTAGTAAAATGCTGGTATAGGATAAATATATTTTCTTTAAATGTATATGTAGTATATATAAAATCATAAAGAAAATATTAAACAAACTATGTAACAGGATAATTTATGGGACCTGTCATTAGGTCACATTTCTCTGTCTATTATAATTACCCACAGACCTTGAGAGTCCTGGAGAGCAGCCAGGATACCAGGATGCACTCTTGTACACACATACAGTAATAAACATATCCTTGGCACTAATTGCCCGTCCTTCTTCAGCAATTAAGGGACCATTTTCTAGAGTTTAACCATATGTACACCAGCATAGCGTTTGCTCTTGCTGTGCTCCTCTATCCTCTGTCCTAATGCTTCATGAAGGGCCTATCAAAATACCACAGTTTAACCAAGCTGTAGGTCTGTGCTTTGTGGGCACCTCAGCTAACTCCCCTTGGCTCCGGGCTGGAAGCCTGCCAACAAGAATCCCATACGTTGTTTATTATCTGGAGAGCAGCCAGGCAACGCTGCCAGTGCGTGTTATTATTGCCATAAATACCCCGTGAAGCTGGGTCACATCCTTAAAAAAGGGGATTTACTGGAATGGAAAAATTGTCTTCTGCATGTAAGAAAGGAGAAAGAGGTGTGTGCTGATGGCCCTAGGTTTGCTTTTAGCGGGACCCTGGAAGTGGTCAATGTTCCCTACATATTGAGGAATTCCAAGGTGCCTCTAAGCTGTGGCATCTGTGTCCCTCCGTGGGAGTGAAGTGCCCTGTGCTCCCTTGGTTAGGAGTAATGAACAGCAGATTGGAGGGGAGATTTGTTGGATTCATTTTTGTGGTACTGAAACAAGCATCCAGGAGAGTGTTGCTCATGTAGAAGCAATCTGAGGTCAGGTTGTGGTCACCAACTCATTACTTCAGTAGTACATATTCTGTCATAAGATTGCTGTCTCACCAGCCTGCCACCAGATTACATGGAAGGAGAGCTAAATTTACCCAAAATTGATTAAATTCTTGAGTCTGGTTAAATTTAGGTCTTCCTTCTTAGCTCTAGACTTTCTCACTAAGATTAAGAAGTAAAGGGGATTATTGTTTTCCAGAGACATGCTCTGTGTTAAGCAAACACATTCCTGTCACCTCTTTGGGAACAGCACATTATAGCAGTAACAAAAACCTGTTCTTTTTTGATTTTGGCCGGGCAATAGCCTGTACATAAGGCAGAGGTTTGGGCATCCTTTCCCAGTTTTCATCGTGGCAGAAGAAGCATGTACATTCTCTCTAAATACATCTTTGGAAAGTGAGACATAATTTCTGGGGAATAAAAATTTTAAGCTAATAAGTGAAGCAATCCACTTAATAATTTAAAGAAATATATTTAAAACAATTTCTCATTTTGAAACCTGCTGATCTCTGCCGTTTAATCACTTAAATATGTTTCAAGTTCCCTTTGTTATGCTTTGCCTATTAAATTATGTTTATTTCTTATTGTACTAGAAAGCTAATGATTCATAAATATAAAATAATAGGGCTTTAGAGATTGCACTTGTTTTTCATTTTCATTTTCATGTATTTTGTATTACAAAGGGGAACACATAGCTTCTGCTTTTCCCCTGTAACATGTAACAACACTTTCCTCTCATGGTATGCCACCAAGAAAATACTGCAGAACTTCTTATCATATATAAGCCATATCAAATACAGATTGTGAGTCTAAGTAGGCAGGTTGTAACCATGAAAAGATTTGACATGAAAGAATTTACATATATTAAATCCATGATTCACTTTGCTCCCAGCAGAAAGTCCCATTCAGTACACCAGTCAGGAAAGGCTAATACCTCACACTGTCAGAGCCTCAGGAAACTGCTATATTTAGATATCTAAATTATAGAATGCATCTATTAGCATGAACTTTATTATCATTATGATTAATGCTAAAAGTTAAAACTGCTGAAGAATTTAACTTACTCATCAGGAACAGTTTTCCCAGCTCCAGCAATGGGATATATGAACAAACTTGGCTATATAACATCTTGTGTCGTGATATGACATTTATAATATAATTATAATGCTAGAGCCTAGACAGCAGTGAAATAAGTTATTCCCCTTTCATGCTTACCGAAGGCACTTTTTATGCCTCACTCATGAGGATGTAGAACAGGGATTAGATTGTTCTTTGTGCTGCATACTGCTTTTCTGACTGCAAAGTCTTTGAGCTGATGTGATTTTACTGCTACATACCCATAGCACCTCTCACCACAGGACCCAGTCCTGTCAGAGGCCCTGAGGTGTTACCACCTCAGAGTGGCTCATCAGTCATGCCATTTATCAGGGCCTATATGTCTATTTCTTACTTCAGCTCTGTGTGTTCCTGATACATTTTCCAAAATCTAAAAGGAAATTTTGCAGTGTCCTGTAGGAGTTACAAGGAAATGAGCTTTATCCTTGGGGTATGAGATTTTGGGCTAGAAATCTGTGATTTGCCCTATTGTTACCATGACATTTGAAAAAAAAACTCCTTGAAAGTTTGCAGGGCTGGCAGTTAACCTGCCAGAGATTTGTCCACATCATTATTGAATTGCCAGCAGCCTAACAAAAAAATGTCTTTTCATTTAAGCAACATTTATCAGCTGGGGCTCGGTGACTGCCCCAGGCTCTAACAGCTATGAGAAATTCAAGTTTAATCATAAGCATTATGCAGTATGAAAACAGATTGTATTTTTAAAGTTAACTCTGAGGAGTGGGGAGTGTCCTGCAAAAGGTTGTCCTGATGTGTTCCTGCAGCCCTAATATTTGTGTCCAGCTGACAGAAAAACTTCTAGATGAGAAGTTTAAAGTCTTTATCCCTTAAATCCAGGCCCATCTAAGAAATAGAGTGTCTTTAACCCAAAAACATCACCTATAGACCTGCAGAATGTCTGTAAGGAAAAAGTCACTCAGGCCAGTTTGCAGGCTGCACTGAAAGGGAGAAACATTTCCTGGGAATCCCCTGTCCACCAGAATTAGGATCCTTTTAGCACTGAATATCTGCAAGGAAGTATAGCCCTACTTCTCTTTTCTGTCTGGAATACAGGAAGACCAGTGGGGGTCCTAAGCATCATGAAGTTGTCAGTGCTCTCAGCACAGAGCTCTTCTTGGAAATAAAAAGGGTTCTTTCATTCTAGTCTTAAAGGTTAACTGTTTAGATCATTGGAAAGGACATGGTATGGTTCTAGATTGACACTTTGGAAGATATTCAAACTTTGAAAAGATTTCTGTTATTATTAAACATACAGGTGTATAAAGGCACAAGAAGTCTGCAGAGAAAGACTGTAGAAGGCAGGAAGACTATTGGTGGATGCCGTGGGGTAGACTGTGCAGTCTAAGACACAGCCTGTGTCTTGGTGAGTCCTCATGGTCAGGGTCTTCTACAGGCAGATACAGTAGGTCTGCCCATCACAGGCATAGTGGACACACCTAATCTTGTCCTAACCTTAATCCAAAAATTATGAAGAGTCAATACACCAGAGAAAGCCACTGAGAGATACAGCATATGTACACCTGGCTGCCAGCCTCTGGAAAGTCGTGTTCAAGTCATATCCAGAAGGCCCCCAACTCCGCTATTCTCCATTCCCCTCAATTTTAATTTCTTTATATAGAAATATTGCATAGTTTTAACAACAGTTTTTGTGCTCTTCTGAGACCATGGGTGCTCAAGGGGTTTTATGAGAAAGTGATATTTATTTCCTGGCCTAGTCTGGATTAACAATATGTAGCCTTAGTATTCCAGTGACATGACTGTGACATTCCAGTGACATGACTGAAGTGATTATTCACTAGGACCATTGCATGTTAAACTGTTTCCAGGACATGGCATTCCCAAATAAATACCAAATAAATACCATACAAAGATGTGGATTCCTTGTGCCTTTGGTTCAGCCATTAATAATAGTTCAGGGGCTCTTGTCAGGGCACCTCTAGCGCACCAGAGAGAGCCTGACGGGAGCTCCCACCATGGGCAGGGGGCTCTTGCAGAGGCTAAGCAGGAATGGGCAAGGCTGACAGTGCCTCATGGTCTGAACAGTTTTGTTCAGCTTCTCTGATAAGGAAGAAAGTATGAAACCAGCAGAATTTAAGTAAGCAGAGATGTTTTACTGCAAAGCTTAAGATGCAAGGAGCCAAAAGCAATGCACTTCTTTAGCAGTCTGAGAAGTTAAGAAATGTGCATCAAATTGCACTTTGGACACATTCACGAATACTGAGTAGACACACCACTGGTTGTGTGCAAGAGAAAATACATTGTCTGCATTCCCTTCTAGATCTGCCCAAAGCCTGCCTCTGTATTGCTGCAGCAGTGGGAGACAGTTCCAATTTTTCTGTGAGAAAATAATTCTGTCCAGAATCAGTTGATGAAATTGTAAGCAGAAAAACATGATATGTTGATGCACACATGAAAAATTAATGAAGCAAGCCTCAGCTGCCTTGGGTGCCATGATGGCATCTACACCTAGAGATAGGTGTAAGATGCTTTAACACCAGGAGCTCCAGAAGCAGATTTCATTCTTTGCTAGCACAGACAATGATTAAAGATGCAAGGCACTTACACTTTCAGACCATCTTTGTCTTGGCTGATATGAAGGCAAAGGGCTGGCAAGGAAAACTCCTTATTTCCTATAAACATCTATACCTTAACATATGGGCTTGTGCAGAACTCAGGAATGACAATAATTTTCAGAGAATTCACAGCAGAAAGTTTCCCACATTGAAATCCATTTTATGGTCAGGGTCTGAGTTTGTCAAAATATTAGACAAGAAAAGATCTGAACATTTTAATTCAATATTGTTTTTTACCAACTTTTTATAACTTGAATCATGCCTGTCCTTTTTGACTCATCATGCCTGTGTCTTAAATAGCCCACAGCATTAATATCACTAAAATGCTTTGCAGAGGAAATTATTGACACCTTAGTTTCACACACAAGGTACTGGAAAAACAAAAATGAGGCTTCCTTAGAGTTTGTAAAGTTTTGAAACAAAACCCTGGGCTGTTTAATTTCAAAATCATATCAAATACTTTGGTTCAGATTCTGGGTGGCATGAAGTGCCAGCATCTCAGCATGTCCCACAATATGCACCTCAACACTCTCATAATATCTTTATTCAGGAGAAGACCAGAAAATCATAGTCCAGCCATTTTTTATGTCCTTGTAGCAGCTGACTATCACCATGTCAGGGAATGGTTTGCAGTGAAAAATATCACATGCTAAAGAAAGTCCTGGACCTGGGTCTTTTTCTCTCCAACGAATGGCAGAGCTGCCAAGCTTCCAGCCTGGGTTTATTTTATCAACATTTCCAATTTCCCTTTCAGTCAAAATAAGACTGTGGGACCATCTGAGCGGATAATTATGTAACTGTGAAAGTTCAGAGCATGCTGAACAAAACAAAATATGTTTTCCCTCATTTATGCAGACTAAACATATTGTCAAGGTTTTGAAGCAGTCAGTCCAAAATTTTCACAAAACACTGCAGTTTCCCAAGCAGCCTGTTAGTAAAAGAATTGCACCAAAATGTTATCCTTTCTATAAATGCTTATCTGAGGGAAGACTTAGCTGAATACTTCCACTGCCTAATTAATTGCAGACATGTGAAAAATAACTTTGCATACTCCAGTTGAATACTTTCCAGCTGAAACATTCTGAAATCACTGGTGAGCTTCTCATAATTATAACAATTTAAAAATAATTACGGATCTGAGATATCAGCTTTGGATCCTTTTGCTTGCATTCTTTTCTCAGAGAGAACTGCATTCAGTTGCCTCAGTGTAGATAGCCAGTATGGTTGGAGAAGCCCTGGTGGGGCATCCAGGGCATCTGCATGAGTCTTGCAGATGTGACATTAGAGCAATGGAAGACCTGTGCGCTTGTGGAGCAGTAGCCAGAGGCCAGTCAGGGTTCAGAAGGGCATCCTAAATGACACTGGATGACTGTGTTTAGGTCACTGATCATGCTCTGACTGTCACTTTTCCTAGCTATTTGTTACAGTTGTGATGGTTATAAGCCAGTGAAAGCTGACACTTGCATTTATTTGACTGGCATCAAAAGCTTCATCTGTACACTGAGTATCTTGAGATGTTTGATAACTCCTGCTGCTCAAAGAAACTGCTCCAGGATTGATAGACTAAAAAGCTGACCTTTCTGGAAAGTTTTCTGTAATTATTGTTGTGGTATATTCATCACATACTTGCATTTAAATCCTTAATTTTGAATGGGAGAACAGCCTTACAGATGTATTTCTGAATCAGGAATTAATGTAAATAGGTTTCAGATCCAATCCTACTGAGATCTTTTTCTGAACTGCATTTTAAATGTTCATGTGCTGTATGTTTCATGGCCAAGACAAAACCCCCTCTTCTGAATTCCAGGACTTAGAAGATCTCTTAACTGCAGGGGCAAGATGAAAGTACTTTTACCTCTGAAAATCTGTGTTTTATTGGGGACTGAAAATAAGCTTTTCCACTTTCAGGTTCTAATATACTGTACTGTATGGATACTCCTGCCTTCAAACTGTTAGCTTTTCAGATGACTCTTGGCTTTTAAAGTTTGCAGTGAAAACTGTTTCAGTGTAAAAGAACAAGAACATCCATGATAGGTTTAAAACTCACTGACCTCCATCTTCTATTAACCTTCTGGCATTTTGCTGAAATGAGTATGGCGGGGATGGAAATACTCACATTGAAAAGAAAAGAAAACTAGTTTTTGTTTTGCAGTTTTTGCTTACAGCTGGCTTTGAGCCCAAGAACATTTTGATGTGTAGGGTGGACAGGAGAATCATGAGAGGGGTTCAGGATCCATTCTAGTTATTTGTTCTGATAAATGCATCTAAATTGTGCTCAGGCTTTAACCAAAACCAAAATGAAAGTTCAGTCAATGACCAATTCTGTGTTGCACTTCTTTTCCTTGATGACTTCTGTAATATTCTGAATGTTATACCCAGCTACATGGCAGAATCTGTCCCATGCTTAGTAGTCAAGAGGCCAGTAAACCACCCTGAACTTCATTCACAGTTGGAGCATGCTATTCAGCTGAGTCACTGGTAGGGCCAAATTTTTGGCTTCAGCACATCTCATTCAGTGCATGTGAATCACACTAAAAGTTTCTCTTCCAAATTTCAGCCATGCAGAGAGCCTCTGGCTCATAAGTTAAAAAAATAAAAGTTAGTTTTACTAACAATTTTATTATAGTGACATAGTTAGACTCAGAGAAGAGTAGACCTTGTTAATTCTATTTTTCTTTCTCAAGTAGCTAATATAAGGTGGCACAGTGTTATCCTCAATATAACCAATAATCATTCTTAATACAGCAAAATTGGCCTCATTTTAAACACTCATGGGCTTTGCCTTCAATAAGGAAGATAATAATGATATTCCTTAAAGAATGTTTAGGAAATTCAATTAATATGGGGGTAATCTTTTTAAGGGTAGAATGTACCGCATATTCAGCTTAAGCCTTCAGTCACAGGACTCTCATGACCTGACTTTAGCACTTCTCTATGAAATATTCTCTTTTATCACTTAGAAGAAGACATAGATTTGGCACTAAGCCAAGCAAGCTAGAAATGTAAATATCAATACAGTCACTGGGATATTTTGAATACTTTTTTTTTTTTTTATTATTTAGCAGCTGGAGACTTTTCAATTTCATGTTTGAAATTATTAAAGTGAAAAACTTTAATAATTCATCTTGAATGAAAGAGACATTTTGTTCATCTAGGAAAGATGTACCTCATTGTATACTTTTTATTGTTTTAAATTGCATCTTCCACATACCAAATCAAAGCTTTTCATTAGAAAATATCAGAAATAGTTTTTCAAGAAATTAAACCCTATTTTTAAAATTAATTTAATTAATATTTCACATGTCTTGTTGCTGTATTTCCTGGCGAATAAGAAAACTGGGGGAGGTATTTAGGCACAGAAGAGTCTAGATAAATATTTTGTGATATTTTAAAAAAATGTGAACAAGTTACATCTCCAACTTGAAATTGTACTTATAACAGATATCTTTTAAACTCAGAGATTCATCTGCTATTATCTGCTTTTTGTGCATCTACGCCCAGGACATTTAGCCTACTCCAACTATAAGATGAAGAAGCTTTAAAAAAAAAGAAAACAAATAATTGTTTTCAAAATAGATTAGAGATAATCTGAGTGTGAATCCCAGACTCTGAAGCATTCAAGTTAACAAGGTCTTTTTGTTCCTGTTAATTAATGAAATATTATCTTTATGCTCATTGTTCTAAGGCATTATTCTCAGATGATAATCAGGTACAGAGAAACACCTTTACCTTCATATTTTACAAATCATATTAAGCAGAGAAAAATATACTTAAGGTCTATCTTTGAGGATTTGGTCAATACTTTCACCTTTGACTTGGCTAGCATTGGCTACTCCACAATGGGTTTGGGGTTTTTTTTATTGTTGGCACTTGATTAGTGCAGACCTTTTAATCTCAGAGTATTTTATAAGAGAAAGAGGAGATTTAAAGCTTAAGGGTTTCAGTAGTTACCAAATGTAAGTAATGCTGGACACATAACAAAACAGCATGCAGACCTCCATCTGCCTGCCCTTTCTATGGATCTGTTTACCAAGAGCATCTTTCTCACATATTTATTATTTTAAACACTGTGAATTATACTGCAGAACTAATGCCAAGCCATGATAATTCCCTTCAAATAACAAGTGACAAAAATGCTTTGGGTGAATCACTTATTTTTATCTAGAAATAGTCTCAGTAGCTGAAAAACATCAGGAAAAAATGTTTCTCTCTCCTAGTCTTTCCTCTCCAGAAGAATTTCTCTTCAGTATCATCACTAGTACTAATTGCTTTTCACCTCTGTACTTTTAAATTAATCATAATCTCTGTTAATAGGACAGACTGCCTGAATGTATTTGGTTTCCCAGCAGCTGGTGTTAACAGAGATGCTGGGAGAACTTCTGGGGGACACTCACCAGGAGTGATCAGGGATGGAGCCAGCACAGCCCCTGAAGCAGGCTGCACTGGGAGAAAACATGCCCAGGCAACACGGTGTAGCTGCTCCCCGGCGTTCCCATGGGAACAGGCTTTTTGGCCCTACCAGTCCTTTGCAAAAAACTTTTTAAAAAGCCAAAGAGCAGTTGTGACCAGATGAATGCTGCTCTGAAATAAGTTCAGTTACCTGAGGAAAAGTTACTGGCAGCTTAGTTTTGCTGACATTAATCAAAGAACTAGCTACTACAGTGGAAAGTATGTGCATGCTAACAAGGGAAGCAAAAAAGAGATTTTATCATCAGAATAAATTATTTTCCAGCAAATCCGTAGCTTGTTCTTTTGCCTCACATAACTGCTATCCATGTTCTTCCAAGACCTTAATATGTAAAAAGTGATGCCTAAGAAGTATTTTGTTAACCCCCAATTCTGCTGCTACTTTTTGGAAAGTGTTGGACTGAAAAGTTTGCTGAATCTGGTTAAAGTTAGCCAGAATGCAATGTGTGCTTCAACTAGATTCTCATCTTGGCCATCCTGATCATATAACATAAGTTTATTGAAGTATGGGCAAAAAAGTATTTTCTGTCTTATATCCTGTTGAATTTGAATTTCAAATGTGAGGATTAAAAATCAGAAGAGGGGCTGTTCTTCCATTAAAGCTATCCTGTAAACTTTCACCTATCAGATTTTTATGACAATTTGATGGAAGCAAACACTTGAAATAAAGATTTTACAGGATCTCTGACACTTGACTGATTTAACCTCTGAAGAATCACAAGTTCCTCCAAAGATATTGCTTCACTGATCAGCATAATTTTCTCTCTTGCCTCATTCATTCTTCAGTAACTGTTGCTCTAAGGTGATAAATTCTTGTTGGGAAATATTCATCACCTTAGATTTCATCTGTCCAGGCTTCAGAGGCACAGTGTAATGCCACAGACCTTCCCAAATAGCGAGATTTGGGAAAAAAAAAAACTTGAGTTCCTTTCTACACAGTCATATATAAGCAAATTAATGATCTGCAATAAATCTTATATGCATTCCCTGTCATTATCAGTAATTTTAGAATCAGTTTCTAAGTCTGCATTGGATGAAGCCAAAAATCACCTTATCTGCCCTCACCACAAAGAGGGCCAAAGCACCCATGAGCAGGAGCCAGCTCCTGGGTGGGCCGTTGGACAGCCATACAGAAGTGGGGATTTTGGGAGAAATTCCACCAGGAGCTCAGAGGAGGGATAGTTTCTGTCTCCTTAACTACCAAACCTGTTCCCCATGTAAGCACCATGGAAAGGAGATGACTTATTTTATCAAACAATTTTTTGTTTGCTTGTAATGTTAGACTAGCAATCTACCTCGCCATAGTAACAAAACAAATTCAAGGTTAAGATGAAATTGCTCACTGTTCAGAGCCATCCATCCCTTTCTCTTGGAAAGTAGGTTATGTGTTATAAAAGGAAGCCATTTTTATAAAACTGCCCAGTCAGAAATGGCAAAAATTACTTAGTTGTTCTTGGTAACTTATACTGAAAAACAAGATGCACAGAGGTGATTTCTGCATCTAGAATGGGTCAAAGGCACTTCTCTTTATTCCTCCCATTCCATGTTGTACAAATTCAAATGCTTCTTATTTCTATTAAAAGAAGGGCTAATGACTGCAGAAATCAGGAAATCAGAGAAATACAAGGAAGATATTTTAAATGCTTTTGTCTGTCCCTTTCTTCACACCTTTTCTTCCCTCCCTGTCCTTCTCCTCCTCCATCCCAACAGTTTTGCATGTTATTTTCTTCCAAGAGTTTTACGTCTTAACCTCCTCTGTTTTCTGACTCCATTTTTCATTGTAACTGAAATCAGTTACAGAATCACAGAATGGGTCAGGTTGGAAGGGACCACAGTGGGCCATCTGGTCCAATTTCCCTGATCAAGCAGGGTCATTCCAGAGCACATGGCACAGCATTGCATCCAAACAGTTCTTGAATATCTCCAATGAGGGAAACTCTACAACTTCTCTTGGCAACCTGTTCCAGTGCCTGGTCACCCACACAGGAAAGAAGTTCTTATTCACACTGAGGTGGAACTTCCTTGGCATCAGTTTCAGCCCATTGCCTCTTGTCCTATTGCCTGGCAACACTGAGCAGAGCCTGGATCCAGCTTCTTGGCACCCTCCCTCCAGATATTTATACACATTTATGAGGTACCCTCTTGGTTGTCTCTTCTCAAGGTTGAACAGGCCCAGCTCTCCCAGTCTGTCCACGTAAGAGAGATATTTCAGTCCCTTAATCACCTTTGTAGCCCTCTGCTGGACCAGCTCCTGGAGCTCCATGTCTCTCTTGTACTGAGGAGCCCAGAACTGGACATGTACCTTATTATCTTGTTTAAGCACTGTACCTAATGCCTGAGAGTTTGTTCTCTCACCCTTTCCCCAGATATAGAAGTGAGTACTTGAATGCTTGGGTTTGAAAATTCATGTACATTAACCAAGCAACATCATTAACACCCATGTAAGAAGACAAGGTAAAAGAAATGAACTTTCAATTTCAGGTTGTAGGTGTCTGATATTCTTATTTCAACATCAGATTGTGCCAGTCCTATTCTCTGTAGAGATGAGCTATAGCCATATTATTCCATTCCAGCTGAGAAGTGTTGTCAGCTGTGTTCTACATCCTTGTAAACTAATTCTTTTGTTTCAGTGAGGAGATACCTCAAAGGTGAAGGCTGTGACCTTCACTTGGTTCTGCGTTGCACAGGGAGCAATGTAAAGCACAGCAACCAAGCTTGACACATTTGCAGTGGCTGGCAATGATGCTGAGAAAAACATGCACCCTGCTTTACCTGGCTTCCTTCAGTGCTATAGTTTCTTTGGGAGGTATCAGGCCTTTCCATACTCAGAGACTGTGAGGAACGAAGGCTTAAAAGCTGAAGGTGGACTCCTAATCATAAGCAGGGCAGTCAGGTCTGTCAAAAACTTGCATGGATTTAACTAAACAGCTTTTAGGATTAAGCCTGGAGCATATCAAGTATTTTTTTCCTCACAGGTTTTCACTGTTTCAAGTAAAGTGATTTTAGTCTTAAATCTAAGCAGTGAAAGTTTTTTTTTATGGGAGACTGCATCTTCCATTGCACTACTATATTCATTGTTTTTAAAATTCCCTCAACTTTCAGCTCTAATATTTTATTCCTACATAACATTTTGTATTTTCTTTCCTTGTCATATTCTTTTGCTGCATCACCACCAGACCAAATCTTGAGTATTCATTAGTTCTGAGAAGGCTATTACCTAGTCAATGACATACACATTTCTTTATCTAATGGACTGAAAAACAATTACATTTCTGATTTCCTTTATTTTTGCTGATTTTCAGTTAAGAAATAGGGATCAGATTTTAAAAGAGAAAACTAAATGGAAGTCTCATTTATCTCAGTTCAAGTTTCATGTTAGTTAAAAACTAGGTTCAGCATTTCAATATGATTAACAGGCTCTAACCTCTCATGTAATTCTTACTTTTCTTTATTCTTATGTCAAATATCCCAGACAGATCCTAAGGACTATGCATCAGAGAAAAAAAGGCTCATCATGCCCTTTGTTCTGTTTGAAATTAAATATTTCTTGTGCTTATTACCCTAGGCATAAAGCTCTAATCTTATGCATAATTTCATCATTTATAAATCATATGTCCTCTCATTTTCATGTTGTTTCATTTATGTGAAGGGTTTGGATTAGTTCTATCAATCCTCATTGCAGTGCTAAGTACAAAAATTAGATGCTATAAAATCACTTGCAATGAATATAAGCCCTCTTCCTCAATCTGTCAGTTGAAACTTAAATATTTGAATCCATTTACCACTCTGATCATACTATAACTTGCCCAGTTAAAATGTATTATGGCAGCTCCTTAGTAACTATTGCAGTACAATGTTGCTTTAGATGGCTCTGTTTTTCCATGGAAATACTTTGGGTTTTTTTAACAAGCCAAAAGAGCACCTTGCTCACTCCCTTGCTCTCAGTTGCAGTTTGGCTTGGTGGGTATTTATCTCAATAAATTTCTTAAGCTTATCTTAAGATAAAGCAGTCATTTAGAGACAAGAATATAGTAACTATGAACATCATACTTAAATCCAGAGCTGGTGGGTTTCTTCCATGAACAAAGTTGAGAAATAGAAGAAACAGAAATTTAAAAGGGGAAAGAATCTCAAGGTGATGACAGGTGAACATGACAAAATCTCTCTGACCCAGTTAGAATCTGTTGTCTTCTCCATTTAGATACATGGGTACATTATCTTCCTAACAACAGGGAAAGAGTTGGAAATTTGTGATACTGTGAACCTCAAGGACTTTGCCCCTTCCCTCCCTTTCCACCTGTGCTGCTGCTAATCTTAGGAAAAGGTGAGGAGGAGAAAGGATCCGAAGCACCCCAGGAAGAAAAGCTGCAGACAGCCTAGTCTGCATGTTTTCAAACAGCAGCATGTGGAAGGTAGCAGTCTTACAACTTTGCCTAGTGTTACGCAGAGTGTGTCTCAAAACACAAGGCTTTCAACTTAAGTGCCAATTTCTCCTATGTGCCTTTTGATTTTAGAGAGCCTTTGAGCTCTCAGTAAGAATTTCTTTTACTTCTAGGCAATAGGCTGTTACATATGGGATCACTTTTATTTTAGTAATTTTTATTACTACATTAAGGTTATATGAAGAAATCTTCAGTTACGTTCTGTTGCAGTTTTAGGACTTTTCATTGTAAAGTCCTTTTATTAAAGCCCCATATTAAAGCATTTATTAAGGTGCTTTAAAGGTAATGAGTAACTAACTTTAGATAGAATAACAGAAGTAATGTCTTCTGGAAAATGTAAAAGGAATTAAAATGGTCCTTCTAATGAATAGTGAAGTAGAGAGAATAAGAACCTTGCAAATTCTGAACTGTTTATCAAAGTGTATTTATTTTCAAGGGGGCAAATTGAGCTTTTCCAGTAATTGAATGGTTAAAAATTCTGGAGCAAATGCTTTAACCTATGGTAAAAACATTGTCACATTTACTTCAGCTCAATTATTCCTGTGGGGATTAATTTACTTGTAATGCAGAAAGCGTTCTTGGTAGAATAATTAGCTTTTCAGGGAACATAGCTTAGACCTCTTTGGAGCCTATGTAATTAGAACTGAGGAAATAGGTTCATCACTACTGCTGCTATTTCATTACTGGGTAATCATTTATATCTAAACACACTCCTCTTCGGAGAATGACTGTCTGTGGTCAGATATGTTAATTTGCCTCTCATTTGCATTGCAGTGTGTTAGCAGCATACTTTTAAGATGAGCAAATAAGTATAGTCAGATTTTTAATTCTATTTTGTTGCTAAGACATTGGTTTGGTTTACAAAATTTGGGATGAAATAAGTACCCCAAACCATTTTGTCAGATTCTAAAAAGAGACCCTTAAACAAAAAAGATTCCAAAGGACATGTATTTTCTGCTTTCTAGGGTTTTTATATGAGAGGGGAGGCTTTGAAGTGGAAGAGAAAGTAGAAAAAGAGTTTAGGTCCCTCCAGGTACTTCCTTAAGTTATATATTTTTTAAGTAACATAAGACTTAAAAATATCTACCTAAATCCAGTGGCAGCTGGGTTTTTTTGGCTTTGCCCATATGCTATAAGTCACAAGTAATATCCACTCTTAGAAATAAAAGACAACACTTCCTGAGATAGCTACAAACCTGAGGTTTATGGTCTTTGCTACAACTTTGGAGGATGTGAGTAATTTACAGAGACTGAAAGGGCAGTTTGCATTTTGTTTAGAACCTTTTATTCATACACTGAGGTCTTTTACCTAAAGGATGTTCTCTTCTTTGCCTGTAATATTGTATGATATGTCACTGCTGTGACTCTGGTATTATATAAACAGAATTTAGTATTCATGATTCTTAGAACCCTTAATCTTGACTAAAATAGACAGCTTCACTGAATAAAAAACATTTCTTTTGTACTGAAAAATGCAGCATAAACATAGGAGGGTACTAGGATTAAGAATTTTATTTCCATTGCAAGAGGCATAATTTTGGAAAGGCTTGCTTTTTGCAGTTTTCCGGTGTAGTGCAACACTTCAGGTATCTTCTTCATAAAATTGTTGATTCTCTTTTGAGAAAGACAGGGGCTAATAGCAATTTTTAATATGTGGCTACTCAGCAATCTGTCCTGTGGCAACTGTGGGTCAACTTTCACCATAACTTCTGCCACACCAGACTCAGATTCGTTGATCCCACTGAAAGTTTCTCATTTCCCTAGTGGTCCTCTCGTAGTGCTTTCTCACCTTCAATAATACCTGCCTGCCATGGAGCAAAAGGACAGCTGATAACAGGGGGAAAAGAAGAGACAAAAGAGTCACTGACAAAGATTTCCTTTAAAGAAACCAGCAGAGAAGATGCTTTCTTGTCACAGTCCTGAAAGGAAAATAGCAAGCAGGTAATCTGGTCTAACAGATGATGAAGAGGCAGAAAACTGCCAGGTTAGAAACAGGATACCATGATTTAGCTAAAGAAGCAAATCTGATTACACAAAGTAGCTGAGAATCTGTTGCACCCACTAAGTAAATGAAAGCTGTGGTTTCTTACAATAGTACATTTCCCACCACCTTCACTAAATAATACCCAAGAATCAAAATTTATGTTCATAACTGGCTCAGAGCTTTGAATTGCACTTTGGAAGTGGACACTTGCTAATGAGCTGGCTCATGCAATCTTGCATTACTTGTGGTTTTTGTCTTTCAAGCAATTATCTCTGTTCTCCACTCTGCTGAATAGTGGTACTTGCTGATGGAAAACTGAGGAGGTGGATATTAAGGCTGTTAAGGAACCTTAGTAAACAAGCAGATTAAAACTCTCAATTTCGTTTTAGACGTGAACAGCAAAAAACTGCTACATGAAAATGTTGGACACTGAGGATCTGATTCCTTGCTGAAGCAGGAGTACTTGAAGGAAAAGCAAAGAATTACTGTTATCATCTAAGCAACAGAGAGCCTATTCTATTGAAAGAAACTAAAGGAATTGCAGAGCTTTCAAAAGCCTGGCTTAACCTTCCAAACTGAGGGCTAACTATCAGGAAATAACAGAAGTAAATATCAGTAGATGTAGCAGGTGATCATGTTCTAAGACTTTGGAGGTGTTGAGGTTCTGTAGTTGAGGTTCCTTTATCCCTGTGAAGGTCCATTAAAATCAGTCACCCACTTCTCAATGACTTAAATGCTATCTGAATCAGAAGTTTGTTCTCCTTCCTTCACTTCCATCTTGCTAACTTATATTTTAGACAGAAATAAATGTGTGACTGTCATTCATAAAAACAAATGAATTTCCAGTCCTCTTCATATTAACATGAAAGCTGGTCTTCACAATAGTCTGCTGCTTACAGGAAAAGTTGTATCTAAAGAAATTTTTCCTGAAACTTTAGGTCAATCAAGTCTGCTGAGAGTCAGCAGTAAGTGTACATTTTCTGCTGATGCAAGAGGAGAACACGATGTGGCTGAGGTGGTCTCCCTCAGCAGAGATAGTCAGAAAACCATTAACTCTTGCAAGTCAAAGCTCCTCATAATTCATTTTCACGAAGAGAACTACAGATTAAATGACTGGTCTCCTCTGCATCCTGTAAAGACATAAGGGCCTTTTTTACTGCTGATGATTGGAAAGTACTTCAGCACTATTAGGATGGAAGACAAAAGATTAAATAGAAACTCTGCTAGAGTTTTCACCTGTAAAGCAGCAGTATTTTGCTCATGAAATTGTTCTCATGTACTTCTAAGCACACTCAGGATGAAGGTAGCAGTACTTTTCTGAATGCTTGAAACCCACTCTGGGGTCCTGATCAGTGGCCAGAAGCTATCCATCAACTGCATGAGCTCTGCCTTAAGGAATGACAAAGACCAGATGTAGGAAAAAAGAACAACCTAAACTTTCAAACTATATATACATACTGAGGAATTTAATGTTAGTTTGTCCTTGTCTGTGAAAAGCAGTGATTCACCAGAAATCTACAGGTTATCAATTAGTACAGAAGTCAGCCCATTTTCAGTCACGTAAGTACTGTAACTCCTGATTTAGAGATTATGTCTTAGATTTAAGCTTGGCTGGGCCTGTATTTTACCAACATAGTTTGATTTTTGAAAAAATATATTAAACAACCCCCCAAGTACCTAAATAGAATGAGTGCGTTTAGAAGGAAGATTAAAGAAGTGCAACTCATGGGCAAAGATCACATGGCATGTTCTTAGCCATTAGAATAGAAGAATAACAGACTGGATGCCTGCCAGTCCTAGAAGTGTGGAAAATTAGATGCCATTTTGCACACAAATCAATACAGTAAGTGGGAAATCTTAGGTCTCCCAAACTGTCTGCAAATCTAGCTGCTAATTGACTCAATTAATTTCTGATCCCGTTTCCACAAAATGATATGCTTAGAAGAAGGAGAGACAGGCAGGGTTGTAGATGATTAGACAATATTCCTTTAATGAGCCTTGCTCAGCCATGAGCAGTTAACTGACCATTAATCTTCAAAAGGAAGGAAACAGACTCTGCACTCACAGCAATGGGAATAAAAAACTTTGTCAACAAAGAAGCCTTTTAAACCAGTGCTAAAAAAGTGATTAGATGCACTGGTGTTTATTATAATCATTATCCATCTGTGGCAGGTCCTTCACTAAAATTCACCTTCATTCCTTATGCAGGCCATGAATTCTGCACAGATTTGCTTCCTGAAGCTATTACTGCTGCCTGACTCTTTTCTGAATACTTTGTACTCCAAACACAAGATGGAGGCAATGGGGGATATACTCTGAGAAACAGTTTAATTCTCAAAATGTGAAAACAGGTACAACATCAAGAACTGTTACTGCACATACAAAGGTGAAGATGAGGATACCACACATTTGCTTGGAAATTAGTTATACACTGAAAGTGGATCAGGATTGCCTCTTCTTTTTCTATACACAAACAAACCCTGGCATCTTATTGTATTTACTTATGGAGGTACAGAGGACACAGAAAAAACTACTACAGCAAGGCAAAGGACAGTTAAGGGTAATTGTAATAGGATTTCTATATATAGAAAGGATGTGAAGCCACTTTTAGCACTTACTCATTCTTTCCTGGTACAGGATGACAAACCGTCTGATGTTTCTTCAACAGTACTTTAGAACAGAACCATTTTTAGACTTTAGCAGGTTATTAGTTTATTAAATGTCATGCATTAGGTACTGGGGCACTAAAACAAACAGATCATGTATATGAGACTGAACTTTAAAACTTAAAAAAAAAAAGAGCTTAGAGGTAGAGAGGTAAAACAAGATTTCTGTACAGACTCTTGTTTCTGTTGGAAAATTCTGGAAATTAAGTTATTTATGTATTGACTCTGAAGTGCTAAAAATGCATCCTTCCACTAAACTTATTCAGGTTATAGCCTGATTATTGGCTCTTCACAGTAATGAATACCTGAGGCAGATTGTGATGTTAGAAAATTTAGCATGGAGAATTTCTGTGCACACCAGCTAGGGACTAGGTGATGCAGCTAGGGATTAGGTGATTTTTATTTATCCTTTGTATAACTCCAGGAATATGCATGGAGTTTTCCATGACAAAGGGAAAGGTCAGCTCCTGATCTGAGCACACTAAAATTGTAAGGAGTCATAGCACCCCAAAGCCATGATAAAGCATAGGAGAACAGACAAGAGTTTCACTGGTGTCAGTGCACAGTAATATACAGCTTACAGACTACTTTGTCACACAAATACATACAGAAATGCACTGGGTAATGTGCTTGTGAATACTTATCAGCAGTGAAAGGAGCTATCCAAGGGAATACTCAAAAGACCTGAGGGGTAGGAATTTATCATTGTATTGTATGATAGAGGATGATGCTTCTGATTCTGGAAGATGTGAGAAACAGCTTATCAGTTTGGCAGCTAACTCTGCTGCAGGTGTGCTTAGTGCAAGCCTGGGGGAAACAAAGTTTGAGCCAGCAAATGTACATGCTATTAAACAGCAAAGCTATTCTGTGAAACTCAGTGTCCTATGTTAGCTGTGCATGCCTGTCCTTTCCATCTCACTGTTTCAGGACTGTTAATATTACACTATTTATTTGTGTTTTTGACTTGCAAACCATGTGACCCATTTGATTTGTATGGACTATGAAAATAGAATACACTTCCGTCAGTTGCATGTAAGTCATATGAAATAGTTCTTTGGTGTGAGTAGTGATGTGCCCTTTCAGTTTCTCCCTCGTGTTTGTAGCCAGTCAAACTTTAGTTCCAGACCTTCAAGGACTTTAAGTTGCATTAAACACTAATTGCCACTCTACACAGGTTTTCTGACAGAAAAGGAAGTTGCCCTTGCAGGCATGGGAGCTGTGCATGTGCACTGAAATTATACATACACAACCCTGATCATCAGGCAAAAGCCTGAGGAAACATTCATGAATGCTCACTTTGGCTTGTAACCACAATAGACTATGAAAAAGAAATCAAATATTTATGAGCTTCTTTTGCTCCTGGTCTCATCAGTAGTCTTACAAAGTCACACACACACATATGCTGCCCATGATACCCAGTTCACTGACTGCCTAATATCACTCTCCCTTCCCTTCCCTTCCCTTCCCTTCCCTTCCCTTCCCTTCCCTTCCCTTCCCTTCCCTTCTTCTGGAAAATATTTATGATGTGCTTCAAATAGCTATCTAAACATCTATAAAGCCTATGAGGAGGCTTTCCAATTGTTTAAAGGGCTTGTCATTCAACACAGAGGAGACAACATCTCATAGTATTCATGCAACACTTTCCTCTGCTTTCTTTCAGACAATTCCTTGGGGAAAAAAAAATAAAGCAAAAAAACCACAAAAGATCCCCAACCAACCAAAAAAAAAAATTAGAGCTTGTATTGTCTCTAGCTAATTTACCATTTCCTTCCCATGGGGACTGACCTCTGCAGTGCTGCAGTGCATTGTCTCATGACATAGCTGTATTTCATATCTGAGGTGTACAATAGGGCATGAAAGTATTAGATACCTCCTGTTTTTGAAAGAAGCAAGCAAGAGAAGCATGAAGGTGTTTTCACTGAAGGATAAGGGTGTTTTCTTCTGGTTATTTGAAACAGAGTCAAAAACCAGGCAGGATAAATGACAACTGTGAAAAACCTTTCTTCAAAGGTTCTGATTGATTTGATGGGATTTTTGTGCCACACACCCTAATAAAGTCTGGAAATAGATGTGAGCATAATGACATAGATTTCAAAGTGAAACACAGCATAATTTTTTGTAAAGGTAATTTTTTTCATCTTTTTGCCAAATTTTGTCACTAAGAGTTTGCTTTTAAGCCATCAAAAGAAACATATGCGTACAATAATGACAAATTAAATCTACAGCTGAAGGTGGGAGGTTTTTTTCCCTTTTGAAGCTGAATTTATTGCTTTGGGAAGGCATCAGATTGATGGATCCTGAAGTACCCTATTTATTCATAGAACAAATGACAAGCTTCCCTCCATTGCAGCTTTCTTCAGATTCTCAAAAAGAGCAGCCCCACAGATCTACTTACAGCAATGATAAATATTTAAGACACAAGGTCAGAAATATACTGTAATTTGTCTGGTGACATTGTTCTATTCCAGCAGCTTTATATCTTTCATAGAGATTATTAATGACCTTGGGGCTTTAGGTATGGGCTGCAGAGTGACACTCCTACGATGTAAATATATCCAAAGGTTCAGGAAATGAAGTGGTTGCTCCAGCCAATGGCAAGGAAGATAATTTCTAAGTCCATATGCTATGGGGAAATATCATATTGCACCAATGACAGTTCAGAAATGTCAGTTACATATATTTTGCTAACATGTAGTTGCTAAATGGAGATGTTTAGTGAATACAGTAAGCGAGCTTTTAGCCCTGCTTCAAAAACAGGGTACTGTAATCAAGCCCCCAGTTTTCCTAACAGGTATACTGTTTGTATCTCAAAGAAAAATAGCATATAGTTCTAAAAGATGCCATCTTTCTGCCCCAGCATATTTCCTGCTGGTTTTTTTTTCTCTTTTAAGCCTCAACTGTTCCTGGCTCATACTGGTCTCTGCCCTTCAGCAAACACAGTCAATCCCTCTGCTCATCCCAGGCCGCATTAGTAGCTGTTATCTGCTGGCATTAACCACAGCTGCTCGACAGCAGGACTGAAAGTGAAAAGCTTCCTGTGACTGTGCAGAAGCCTAGCACCCCACTCCTTCCTCCTGTCCTATGCACTCAGGGAATCCCACTGTGCAGGCACTGTCAGCACAGTCCCCCCAGATCCCTGCTGCTGCAAATACCTGCTTTCAGTTGGTTTCCTTGTGACTTTCTATATCTAAAAGGATATGGCCTCTAAATCTTTTTGAGGTTTGCCTATCAGTGATTTATTTCTACCATATCAATAAAACATAAAAGTGAGCATGCAGATGTTTATTATGTCATGATGGGAGTTTGTTTTCTTATTTAAACTTAGAAAAGCTCCAAACAAATGGGAGGTATTTTCTTCCAAAGGGATTTCTCCTTACGTAATATAATATATTCTCCTTATAATTTTCAGGATAACAACAGTGAGAGAAAGGTATCTGTAAAAGAGAAAATTTATTAGCCATCAGGCTAGTAAAGCATGGAAAAAACTAAAGAGTCTCGTAACATCCCAAACAATAAGTGTTTCCCAAGTATTCTTTTTTATTATAATTGTGTTACATTCTTATTTTCACTCTGGCCATTCTCAGTTCCAGGAAACCATTTCAGTTCCTACTCATTTGTTGAATTGTTTCATGCCAACATGTGTTTGAATTTATTGTCTCTGTTACCACTTAACACACACACACAAAAAAAGCAATGGTGCTCTTCAGATGCAATTTATAGTTATGATAATTTTGCTGTGGCTTTTTACTTTCTCAGCTAAGATCAATTTCTGCCATATCTAACAATTCAGAATGTGTGACTTTCTGTACTTTGTGGTAACAAGATGTTCTTCTGTATGGAACATAAAACTGGTCTTCAGAGTGGAAATTTTTCAGCAGTTAAATAAAACAGAAAATTATGGCAACTGTTTCTCTGGGTTATATTATTTATTTATGAGCCACTCCATGCCTTTTCTCTGATTATTGGGGGAATTCTGAAAAAAGTAGGAGTTATTGTTGCATATACAGAACTTGCTGGTTTTAATCTAGTTAGTTCAGGACTAGTAGCGTTGAAGTAGTGGTATGTGATTAGATTCACCAAAGAGTTATTCCTTCAAAGCTGCAGCATATCCTGAGGTTTCTAGACCCACATCTCCACCACAATGAATGGAAATCTCTGCTGATAGGGAGAAAAAAGGCTTTTCTGGCTAATGGCTTCTAAAAAAATGAGCCTAGAACTTAAGGAAGTTAGTTAACAAAGAAAAGTTTAGTAATTAAACTTTGTTAAGTTAGTTTCTTAACAAAGAAAATTATTTCTAACCTATCCATTACTAAAGAAAGATTTTACAATTTTACAATTCACATTAGCCATGTTAAAGCTGCAGCCTAAACAGAACAGATGATCTTTACTGATGAGATCAACCATCAGCAATACAAGATCTGGGAGAAACCTGGGATGTTCTGGAAAAAGAAAAATTTACCCTCTGTGGAGGAGAATCAAGTTAAGAAACATTTTAACAAACTGGACATCCACAAATTGATAGGATCTGATGGGATAAACCCACAAGTGATGAGGGGTCAGGTGATACCACCACAAGGCCACTCTCAGTTATCTTTGAGAAGTGTGATCAGGAGTGGCTCATGGGAGCTGGAAGAAAGCAAATGTCACTCATAACTTCAAAAAGGGCAAGGAGAAAATACAGTCTGGTCAGCCACACCTCAGTCCCTGGGATGGTCATGGAACAAATCATCCTGGAAGCTGTTTCCAGCTATATTAAAGTCATGAAGGTGACTGAGATGGATTTACAAATGGAAAAATCATGTTTAAGTATCCTGATACCTTGCTGTAATAACATGCCTCTCTTGGTGGATGTGAGATCAGTGAATGTTAATAAGTCTTTTGACTGTCCATCATAACATTCTCTCAGAAAAATTTATTAAATACAAAATAGGTAAGTGGGCAGTTAAGTAGTCTGAAAACTGTCTGAACTGACAGGCTCAAAGGATTGTAAGTAAGATTTTTGGGGAGGAGCTAATGGTAGAATCCACTGCACATTCTAGCCTGAGGATGAATAGTATGGAACACCCCTCTGAATAATACGGAATTCTCTTGCAGTTAAAAAAGTGAACTTTACTCTTCTCAGAAATATTATTGTGCATATTAGTCTGTATTTTAATATATTATATTATGCACAGACTTAGAGAAGGTGAATATGCTGTGCTTATTTTTAATCTTAATTTCTTTACAGAATCCTACACAAATTACTGATTTTATGAAGTATCAGGGAATATAATGAACATCAGAATTCAGATTGATTCCACCTAAACTTGACACCGTTAACTTTGATGAACTCTTTTAAAAGTGCTGTCACAATGTCATCCTACTAAAATCAGACTAGAGGAAGGATGGGCACTCTTCCTTTTGTGCCTGAGTATGTACAAGTACCCCAGAAGGTGCTGCTCTGCACATCCTGAGTCAGCCTTGTTTTCAAGGATTTGGGTATTTGCTGTGCATTGGAACACATCAACATTGTGATGGATGTGTTAAACATTTGTACTGAGATTGACATTCCTGAGACAAAGTAGTTAAATGGGAAGGTAGAATGTGACCATTCCAACAGGTGACTCAGACCACAAGTGACAGTGATGCAATACCACCAGAAATATTCTCATATTTTGTCCAGGCACTTAAGGCTCAATTCGTAGTTTGCAATGGAGAGAGTCAGAAATTTACTGCTTGAAATTTGTTTAGAGAAGCATATCCCTCTAAGTAAAAATCTTCACACTTGTAATGGATATCTGACATTTTAGTTTCTTAACAAAATACCATTAAAACAGAAGAAAAGGCGTGGAGAAAATATTTATTCATTTTCATTTCTCTCAAAATTTTCCTCAGTAAATCCTTGCCCATCTGTTCTAGTGATCAATATTTATGATACATAATGAACACTAAATTACTGATGAAGTATCTCCAGGATTCATTCAGTATTCTGTAGATACTCCTAATTTTCACATATTCATGTTATGTGCTTAACTCTTCTATTATACAAGTCAGTCTAGAGATGCTTTCCTTTTGCTTTTTCTTCGTGAAGAAAAGGTCTAGTGTAAAGTCCAGCAGTACTTTATTTTCTTTTTTCTCTTGAGTCTGTTAATGTTTGGCTTTGTTAAATGTATATAATTCACAATATTACATTAAAAACATTTCTGTGTAATTGAGTTTTGAACTGAGCTGACTGTGTTAGATGTTCTCCATTTCATGTTATTCACAAGAACTGTTGAAATGAGATCAGGTTGGTGAAGCTAATCAGAAAATACTAGGAATTGATCTAAAATGAAAGATGTTTCAGGTATTTCATCATATTGAATGAAAAATATCTCACTTTGCATGCACTTGGTACACAAATATCTACCTGAACTCCTCAGAGCCAATGGAGTTTTACCATGGTGTGTAAGCATTTTCATTTATATTTTTGAGCTTGCTTTATTGCCACTCTCCATTGGTGCAATTCTTGCAGAAATTGGTTGGAACTGAGAACTGATGTATGGGAAGTGAAAGTCTTGGACAGAGCAGTATGCATGAAAAATAGAAAGGAATCCAAAATAACACAATGCAGAAAAGATATGCAACAAATTGTATTTTTCCATAGAGTATTTCCAGCCCAGTTCCAATGTCTCCTAACTATATGCTCTTAATTACTTTAAAAAGCACTAGCAGTCCAAATTAAGCTCCAGGAATATCATGTTTGATTCAGGCTTCCAGAGTGACATAAATTCATTAAATCTTCCACACCAATCCGCTTTGTTGCTTTTGGCATATCTACAATTTTTTGTGTAATAAAACGTTGCATAAAGGGTTTAGTAAATTGAATTTAGCATTATGCCAGCAATGTAGCCTGCAACCCTAAGTGCTCCTGATTAAAGCTTTTGTCTTTCAGATTTGTAGATATTTAACAGGGATCTCTCTAGGCATAAGTGCACATACCTGCACACATTTGTATGTAGATGTGTGTGTGAACATATGTGTGTATATGTCTAATATATATGAATGCTGACAGGTGTTATATTTGAAATGTAAGTGAATCTTTAATTCTTTGTCACTTCAGAAACCATACAAAATAAAATGGAGGGAAAAAAAGCCCCAACTTCATAACCAATTTCAGCTTTTGAAAATAATGTTAGAATTGTTTTGGGAGGATACTTATGAGGAGAGCAAAAAGAATTCATCCTACTATATGGAACATAAATGAGTTTAAAATGTATTTTCACCATCTGCTGCTCTCATGAAATCTCAAGATTTGTAAATGGCAGTTTTGAGTATGAGTAAATCTGAGATTTGGTGACTTTTCTTCAGAGACTGTAATCTTGAGACAATGTGCTTCTATCTGTTTTAGGTGTACACTTTGTACATTTTAGATTACCCAAAGCATCTAAAAGTGGAGAGGTAAGTAGTCTGAGCAGATATCTTTGTCCTCCTCATCTGCCCAGTACATTAATATATGAGCAGCTGTGGAGATCTGGAAGTGTATCTTTGTAAGAGAGAGTTCAAATGGTAATTGTAGGTAGTCACAGCCAATACTCCAGTCTCTTGCTCGAGATTCAAATGTTCCCTATCACTGCGAAATGTTATCCCTTACAATTGTAAGCAGATGTCTTTTAAAATAAGGCTCACACTGGGGGAATTATTTTACTCTGAGAGGCTACCACATAATCTGCTATGTGAAGTGGCTCATTATATATAAAGTTTCTGCTTCTGTGCTGCACAGCCTCCTGCATGTTTCCTGGAGAGAAGCTGCTCATTGTTCTGAACTGAATAGTTTTATCTGTTGCAAAACACAAAGGGTTCCAAGTCCCCAACTTCATTTTTCTCATGTACCATCTCTGTGGTAATGCTGGGAGCAACGACAGCAGTTCCCAGTCACATTTCTGCTCAGAAAGAAGCTATTGGCCTGCTAGGAATTATTTATGTATCTTTCATGGTAGTTAAGTGTTATGCAGTTTAAGAATCTCTGGTCCAAGCAAAGGGATTTTACTACTATCCATAAACTAGAGATATTATTTTTACTCTTGCTTTATTGTTGCATTGTGGTGTTGTTTTATTGTGGTATTCCTAAACAAGCAGCATGGTTGCATCCAAGAGCTGTTTTTACAGTAGGATAATCAAACCTAAAAATGTGCTAAAAGGAAACCAATACAAGTCCTGCTGCAAGTGAGAGATAGCTTTCACACCTGTGGGGGATACAGAAAGAAAGTTCTTGATGAAAGCGCTCATGATGCAACCGTCCCTAGACCTTGAAGTAGCATATTTTGTGGACTATAATGCAGTCCAGATAATTTGGGATTTTGAGACTGCTCCAGAGAGAAACTAGCAGAGAAAATCTGCTTAAGTGGCCATTAATATTTAATAAACTTTATGGCATCTGTCAACCAGACGAGTTTCACAGACATCTGTTCCCAGAGTTGGCATTCAGTTTGGTTTATCTGTGTGAGGTATGGATCAGATACCAATACTATTGGTTCACTCTTTGACATTATAAATAACCCTGCGTGCAAGCAATTGCTTAAGCTCTCAGCAGTAACATATGTGACCCTGTAAAGATTTGACCTCTTGTCTATCAGCGTGGTATCAGCTGTTCTCATATGTTTCAACTCAGCATTCTGAAGATCAGCTGTAAAAGCCATTAAGAGGACATTTATATTGAAAGGACTCAGAAGTTCCTTTCCTGATTGCATTAAGGTAATTAGGGTTTCTGCTTTTGCAGATGATGTAGTTAAGATAGATAATCACAGATATATGCACATACAGGTTATTTCTTCATCTAAATTGCTGAAGTGGAAGCTTATAAACTGGTAAACAGGAATTTTAATATACTTACAAAATATAGTGTGAAGGTGATCCAGTGAAAAGAATTAATAATGTCAGTCGTCCAGCTTCACAGACTAGTGGAGAGCAAAGAAAAAAATATTTTTTTTTTTTTTGCATTTCAAGTTTCCTAATAGGCTTTTCTTCAAATGGGATCTTTTCAACTCCTTTCTGGCATGGAAGATGTATAAAATAAATACGTTAGTCATGTTTTCATGGTTTTGGCAGAATTTCTGCAACCAAGTGTCTTTCAGGAGGGAAAGGAAGGGAAAGTCAATGATTTTTTGGAAATACTATATGATATTTGTTAGAGATGTGTGAGTAAGTGAACAGAATTAATATGAGCCACTCCAAGCAATTGAGCTATAAAAACTCTGGGCCTCCAATATACTCATCTCAAATCTTGCCCTTATCTTCAAGGATTGTATTTATTTCATTATGAGGGAATGAAAATTATTATTAATGTGATAACACAATTCTCATTCAATCTAATTTCTTACTGTTCCAAAAGGTTCTTTCATATATAAATCATATACAAAACTAAATTGTCATAGAAAATAAAAAGTTGTATTTTTTATCACCTAAAGAGCACTTTTTGCTACATAATGTCCTGAACTCATAAAGGCCCTCATTCCCTGTAAAGACACTCATATAAAAAACATATAAAGTAAATAATACATGATACCAAGCTTCAAATGGTAAAGACAGTGTCCCTGTCTTCCTATCTTTTAATTTTATTTATTGTATTCATCCAGGATCAAGATTAATCTAGATGCAGATAAGAGTCTGCCAATTTTATGTAAAGAGCCCACTTCAAAGGGAACTGCATTCTTCCAGCAATGCAATGTAAACACTAGTAAATGATTAATTATAAGGAAAACAAATTATCCAAAGTCATGTCATGCAAATGGGCACTTCGAAGAGGCAGCACATCTGTGGTTAGTGCTGACTATTGGTCCAGTCTCTGGTATCATTTCCAGAACCATTTGAGAATTGATAGTGTTGATCCAGGTTCTTAGACTATGGCCAGAAAACCCTGAGTGCCTGTGTGGCTGTACATGACCAACAATTACCCACCCCATCTTGCATTCCCATATAGGAAAGAGAGCCATCAAGATGCTGTGATTCAAATGGGAACTGATCTCTGAAAGTTTATCAAATGCTAGACATAATTACTTGATCCTTGTAAGAACAATGTGAATTTGACAGCTACAATACTGTAGTTTTTATGTTGAAGTTTTATACAATAAAAGAATTTGTAGCTGAGAAATGTGAGACAATAATAATGCAGAAAAACAAATTCCTTTTATAACTTTATTACTGTAAAACTTCTGATATGCTTAATAAATACTGGAAATTCTTATATAAAGTATCTATGCCTGTATGTTTGATGCTTTTTTTTTCTTTTCTATGTGATAAATAGTACTGGAAGAAAGAATGAATGATAACTGTTGAGCCAGATTTTTCACTGAAAAAAAAAATCATTCGGTCACTAAATTTGTGTTAAAAATTATATTGTTGCTACTGTAATGCTACCATGTCAATTTTTAAGCATTTTAGAATGAAGCAATGGGGTTCTTACATCCAGGATTACTGTGGTGATCAGATTTTGAAGAATGTCTTGATGTATAAATTACTGATCAGAAATGTTTGCTGATGGTATGCACAAGCATATTCCCTGCAAAAGCCCGCAGTAATTACTGTATTGAGTGTGGGAAAAGAAAATGTAGGAAAAGCTAAAGGCTCATGCATTTGAACTGCTTTGGGATACATCAGACCAAGGTGGGATTTTAATTCCTGACTCCTGCTTCACTTGGGCATTTGGCTCCTGAAGTTGTGAGGATATTCCAAGTGAGTTCTGTGCATCTGGATAAGGATTTGTGCACTGCAGAAAATGTGCTAGGCCAGGTATAGGAATTTGTTCACAGCAGACACAGCATGCTGCAGTTTAATCCCTTGTCACCAATGGGCCAATGTTTATATTGCTTAAGTGCTAATATGCTAATTCCATCTTCTGGTATCAAGAGGTTAATATGATGCCTCTGCTTTAGTAATTATTGCATAAGACTGGCAGATTAATGGAAAATTGATGAAACTCTTTAGGAATTGTAACACCTTCTGGAAAGAACTATACAATTCATTCCTAAAGTAAATCTGATAAGCAAATATTATAAGTCATTTGTCACAATCAAAATCAATTGGCAACTCCAAAATAAATATTGCTTTTCTTTCCAGCTACCAAGGTAGACACTAAATGAATTTTAATAAAAATCCAATGCTTTGTAATGGAGAGGGGACTGCATCTTTTCATTTGGACAGGGTGTTTCAGAGGAAACAGGTTTTCCTTTG
Source organism: Bombycilla garrulus (assembly GCA_013400315.1). NCBI lineage: Eukaryota > Metazoa > Chordata > Aves > Passeriformes > Bombycillidae > Bombycilla > Bombycilla garrulus. The sequence goes on along the minus strand of VXBU01015885.1, from coordinate 51,793 downwards.
ATGTAAAGATAAAAATCATAAGCCCTTTTCATCCCAGCTTCCAGAATCGGCATGAAACTAGTGACCCTACTAACACTGCTGATGTTTGACATTGTCAATGCACTTTATTTGTATGTTTTGATGTTAGCAATACTGTTCATCATATTGAAAGACTATCTGTAAGTGGAAGGATCAGACAATGAAAGTACATCTGTTCCTCACTTTCTTTACTGGCACCATTTTACTGTTTGGCTCTCTGATTCCCACTGAGAAAGATTTGGAAACTATTCCTCCTTTACAATTTCACATGCCTTTAGGGGAATCTCTTACCCAAATCATGCTGCTCTGAAGCAAGCCTCCTACAGATAAAAATCCATAGAAATTACTGTTTATCTTGTTGAGTTACATATAACAGGCTTCCCCCAACAGAGGCGTTCGATATGTGCAGTAGCATCACACAGTTGCTATATGAGGGTTTTCTCGAGTAAATCAGATTCAGTGTCAGATTGTGGCTATAAAAGGTACATTTGAAAGCATGGTGGTGATAGTGATGAAAATGCCTCTTCTGGCTCAGTCCAAACACATAGACAGGTTACTCAAAAGTCCCTCCCATTTTGGAAGTGTCAGGAGGGGCATTTGTTCAGAGGTGGAGGTCATGAGCAAATGTGGTCAAAACATCCTTGTCCCTGCTTTTACACTTCGCTGCTCTGTCCATATTATTCTCCTGGAGTATATTATCAAGAATATTGATCTCATCTCACACAGGGGTGATTATGTGCTTCCAGAAAGAACCTGGAAGTGAACCAGGATATGGAGATGAAGCAGGGAGCTAATTGTTTGAGCAGAAATATATCCATAAATGGTGATGTTAGGGCTGATGGAGGATGGTGTATTTCCTTTAATTGTTGTAATATAGGCCCATATTCCTAAATCCTATTTCATGTCAATCTAGGTTCCCATTTTCTGTCTTAATAGAAATATTCCTAAAGGATAACATTCTGTAATATAAACAGGACCTCAAAGAAGAAGAGTGTTTTCTTAGATGCTGAAAATTCAGTTCAGAAGTAAAGATCACAGATTTTGCAAAGCACCTCAAATATTTCTGTGCTTTGACTCCTTAATGTCCACATCACATCCATTTCTTCATCTTATACAGCAGTAAAAGCAGTATTGCCAGTTATTTCCTTTTAGGCTAACATTAACTGTTATAATGTCAACTCTATAGTACTGAAGGCAAAAAAACACCTCTGTCCCATTTGCTATCCTTCAAAGGAGCATGGGACCATGTAGGAGCTATGACTACTAAGATAAATCATTTTGGAAAAAAAAACAAACCTCAGCCATGGTGTCATTGCTGTGTTTCTATTAATAGCAGTGAAATATTTCACTGTCAATGAGCTCCTAGTTATAGTAAGCCAGGTATTTTCCCATAAAAATGTGCTTCTAATTGTGCAGTTCACAGAAAAATAATTGGACATAAAGGACACAGAATAAAGCAGAAGCAGTTATAATCTGCAAGATCAATAATAATAATCCTTTTGAAAGTACATACCTGTATGTTTACATCTCAGAGAAAACATATATAACAGTGTGTAGTAATATCACATATATTCCGTATGCATAGTGGTTCCAGTCTATTGCAGGTGGTACCTGAATTATACTGTTTTCTTCCAGTACTGCCATTACTGTAATTACTAAAAGCCACATGGTTTGTCATATATATTCCACAGTAAGAGATTTTTCAAAACTATTTACTTTGTTTTGATTGGCACTTCTGACTGAGTAATAACACAAACCTTTTTCTTCATTAATTACTCATGCAGTTCCATCCCTTATCATAAAGATCATGCAAAAATAAAGAATCACATTGCCCTTCCAGCAAATTTTTGAGGTTTTGGTGGTGGGTGTGGGGGTTTTATGTGGCTGTCAGAAGTAGAAATACATGAAATCAGTGTGTAGATAGAAGCAATTGTAAATACCCCAAAGACTCTGTTCCAAGCCTTTATCATAAATTTCCAGATGCTGGCAGTTAAAAGAAAAAAATATATATGTATTATGAAATTGTCAGCTATGAAAGATACTTCCTGAAGCATAGCCATATCATAATATATTTGTTCCATGTTCAAGGGTTCTTTGAAGATGAATTGTCCATAGCCTTGCTGCATTACAGCTGTTTGAACCTGACAAATTTATTTCCAGGTTTATTTCTTGTCTTAAGCCTGACTGAGCTGTAGAAACTCTGCTGTGTAGCTGCACTCATGGAAACCTACGGGGTTTCTCTGGCCTGGTCATCAGTTTGACAACCAGGAAGATTTGACAGATAATTTGGTCCTTCTTTTGCAACTAGTCAACACTCATGTTCCCTTCTACAGTCAGCTCCCCATTGTTCAGACATTTGGGGAAGAGCTGTATTTAATAATAAGCCATTTCAGGGTAAGGCCTGATGTTTCTGCTACTTAGCATTCTGCTTGGCTCCCAGCAATGGCCCGTCTGGTGGAACCAGTGACACGGGACTGGTGACTCAGAATGGCCATCTATGCCTCTCATCACAGTGCATTTGGGGCATAAATGTGGGCTAAAATGTAGGCTCACTTCTGGACCCTACTTGTAGTAGAAACAGTCACAGTGGGTGGAAGTGTGAACTCATAGTCTGTAACATGTATTTGTCCTTGAGGAGCATGCTCCCTCCAGCTGGAGAAGTTCTGTTTCCAACCTTGACTTGGGTCTTAATGGGAAAAAAAAAGCCCCAGCATACTGCTTGTTCATGTGGGAACACCTGCCATCTAAAAGAGGTGATGTTTTTCTTCTCTAAGATTATATGCTTTTTACTTTAATAAGTATGTGGCACAACAACAGACCCTAACATTTTCTGTAGGGATTTCTAAAAGGGAGCATCTGACCAGGTTGGAGCAACCCACAAACAAAAATTTTGATGCAGTTCAGGGTTCAGTGTAGATCCAGTCTAGTATTTTTCTCTCTGATGACCTAATCCAGGATCTCAAATACAAAGATACCCAAGAAAATAGAGACAAAAAAATATCCCCTAAGTTTTTAAATGTGTGGACTGCTGCCCTGGGAGAACAAGAACAAGGCCAGGAAACAACTGATAGAAACTTATCACATTCTTAGACAATTACTAAAAATCAAAAATTTTAAGTTGTAAAATAATATATCTCCATTTTTTATATATTTAAAATAATAGAATTTGAATATGATTTTTAAATTGCTGATCTTTTCTGTAGAGATTTTAGAAAAACTGTGTATATCCTAATTTTTTTTCAAATTTGGAAAATACAGAAGTCTGAATAGAATTGTATCACAGTAATACTTTCAGTTAGGCGCAAGAGTTTTAAATAATCTACATTACTACTCTTGATGCCTACAGATACAGAAATAATATCATCTTACACATTTGTGAAGCAGAGGAGATAATTCATCTATCACAACTACTTTTTAATAATTTCCTGAGGCATTGTGTAGAATTTGAAGATGACATACTGTTCTGTAAGCAGATTCTGAGAGACTTCCCATGGGATAAAAAATTATGTACTAAATTTATTACATTTTTTAGATGAATATCCATAGAATCTCATCAATTCCCCTTTTGTCCTCTTTAAAAGTCCTACGGGACATTTCCATAAAGATTATTTTCAAAATTGCTTAACAGCCAGAGCTCTCACCAAAGCTTCTGGGGGCTTAGGTTGGTTAGGGTATGCTGAGAGCATTAAGTTGACATTTTTGAATTCACGTGTATTCATTCCACGGGAAACAAATGGTTCTCTTACTAAGTATGTGTTGTGACAACGGGAGCAGTGTGTCCTTGTCAACAGCTGCATGATAAAACAGAGACATCTACTGGTTAAAATGCGAAATAGGAAGATTATCTAAAAAAATATCTAAACTTATCTAAACTAAAATATCTAAATGCTGCCCTCCTTTGCTTCCCAGTACAGCTGACTAAAATATTCAAACTCCACTGACTAAAATATTCGAACTCCACAGGTATATTCTGGTTAAAGGCAACAGTAAACCTCCCTTGGATTTCCTGAGTTTAAAAAAACCAGACCCTGTAACACTGATAGACCCTAATTTTAATAGACCATAAGCACAATAGACAATTATTTGTGACAGAACAAAACCAGTCTTCTGTAGAGAAGGGAATATTCAGCCTTTCTTCAGCCCTTTAAGTCACAGATTGGAATAAAAAAGACATTCCTTGAACACCCCTGTTCAGCTCCTTCCTGAAGTATTTGTGCTAAAAGCAAAGTCTGAATCACAGCCCTAAACTGGAATGTTCCATAATTTGCAGGCATTTTCTCATATACTGTCCTGTTAGTCTGAGCTCACAGCAGCATGAGCAGTACCTTTTAATGGTATTTTAATAATGGATAATATATTTTGTGAATCAGATCTGTCCTCAATTACAATTTGACCTTCCTAAATGTGAAGTGAGGACATTTACATATTTATTGAAGAGCATTGGTACTTTGTGTATGTATTACAGCATACATCACACCTTAATAAGGATTTGGAACTGCAGTGTTACAGATGAAGTTTCAAAAGTAATCCTGGAGTGACATCTAACATAATAAAATTACACTTAAGATATGCAGAACTTTAGCTACTGTATTGCAAAAAAAGACAGAAGGCTGGATTCCTTTCCTTAACAATTTCTTTTATTCTGCAAATTTGGGAAATACTGGCATAACCTTTACATAAAACCATAGATTAATATAGATATTTTATATAGAGCCTTCGTTCTGAAATTTGTATAGAAATTGGCATGAACCCAAGATAGAAAAAATGTGTTAAAATTGTGAATAAAGAATTTTAGGTCTGTCATAATTTCAAATAAATCTGATAAATAATATCTCCCTTCAGGAAAACCATACCTACTCGTATTATATGACTAAAAAACATTCTTATTCAATGGTAAAAAGATGATAAAATAAGAATAGTTTAAACAAAAATCTTAATATGTTTGTCAGCAAATTAGACCCAAGTTTTGCAGTCCTGATTAATAACCTGAGGTCCCAAGTGTAAGCAAATTCCATTAAAACTAAATGGCAAATAGAACCAAGACATTTGATATCCAGTTTCTGCATTTTGAAAATTAGTTACATCCAGCTTTCTGCTATAAGTTGAATGTTAATATCAAAATAGGTAGCATCGGAATAAATTTATATATCAGGTGTGCTGATTTCCCCCATTAATTTCATTCAACAGCCTTTGCTAAAACTCCTTAGAGCTAAACAATTGGGGTTTGATTTTTCATTACTCCTGCTTGTTTATCTCCACCGTGATTTGCTGGGTGTTAGTAATAACTTACTAAATAGCAAGCAGTAAAAAGAAATATCTCAACTCTGGTGAGATTCCTGCCTCCTTCAGCGGTATTTTTACAAGAAACAAATATTATGCCAGACTTATATTGTTAGACTGCATAATTTGCATATCTTCACGTGAGTAACGTGACAGAATAAAGGGTTTACAATGAATGTGGGTGCACCACATCAGCCGCATCCGCGTTCAGCACCGCGCCTGGGGACAGCTCCCGGGTCTCCCAGCTCGATCCAGCCCTGCTCCCTGTCCCGCTCCCTGTCCCGCTCCCTGTCCCGCTCCCTGTCCCGCTCCCTGCCCTCTCCCTCCCCGCTCCCTTGGCCTCCTGCAGCCCAGCTGCTGCTGGACACGACCTCTCTGTTTGGGTTTGGAGGCTGGGCTGTTTTGCTGCGGGTTTTTTTTTCGGATTTTGTTTGTTTGGCTTTTTTTTTAAATGAAATTCCTGTAATGAAGCCAATGTTTCTGTGTGTGAAGTAGCACTGAGCAGATATTGCATATGGTTTGCTATGCAAAAGGATTGGAAACTGCAAGCTCCTTGTCATGATTTCGATGCAAATTTTGAAGAGCCTAGTACATTCATCTAAGTAATAATACGCAGCTCTCACTACCCAAAACTTAGACAGCCAGTGTGAAACACAACCTAAATGTAAGAAATATATCAAAGGTTTAGAAATCTTCTGAACAAGGACAGATAGTAACTTTAATAAAGACATCTCATTAATTTTTGGTAAATGTAGGTGACTTTTCTTGCACACATAAGCAAATTGTTCCATTTAGAAATAATACTTAGGAGGTCAAAAAGCTATATATAAATAAAGTCTTTAAGATGACTCTTTAAGTTAATTTTTTGTGACCGTCTGTAAGGCAGTTAAATCTCTCACATTGTTATAGAACAAAGCAAGCATTAGCTAGATAAACTTTTTATTTTCACTGCAAATTACCTTACATTAAATTATGTAATTGATTTAACTAGCCACACTGTAATTTCAAATAGGTACTAGGTCTATTTCTGTCAATATATGACAGTCATATATTGGCCTTATCCAATTTCCTAGTGAAAAAAAAAACAAAGCAATTCACCTACATTTACTGTGGATCTGCAGTTTCTCTACATTAATTCCTAGGGACCAGTTTGCTATTTATCATGAAATAATTGATTTCATGTCTCCAGCTGAAATAGCTTTCTGCTGTTGAACAACAGCAAAAGAAAATATTAGAGCTGACTTGATATGGATCTTAATACGTAAAAAAAATAATTCTTATTAGCTCTGTGCTGATTCAGTATTCAAAGTTGTCTCCACTGATGCTAGATTGAATACATATGTCTTTTCCCAAACTATAAAGACTGTCTTCATCTATGACTACTTAAGGTCTCCCATCTTTTCCAACAGATGCTCTCAGTATTAGCCTCAGCTTTTGGCTATAATGAATCACAGCAGCTTTTGTTAGGGTTGTGCTAAAGATCAAGCTGGTACTCCCCTTTGCAATCCATTGCCTGTTGCTTGTGCATACTGCAATTTCTCTGGTCTGCAGCATCACTTTTTGGTTGCAATATTTAGTGAATATATCCTGCAAATGTTTGCAGTGTTGTACTTAGTTTTCTACTATGTCCCTAATGTGCCCCTAGTGTTCCAAGAGACTTGAATGGTTCCTGTGTTCAGATTCACAGAGACTCAGTCCATTCCCAGGGTTCTCATTTGCTGTATTACCCACTGAGTAGCCTTGTGCAAAACCGTCTCAATACTCAGCCATAATCAAATTCTCAAACCCAAACCAAATTCTTGTGCTGAAAATCTTGGTGGTACAAACCCAAAGGCCACCCTTCCCTAAAGCAACAATCAAGTCATTAAGTAAATGCACCCCAGAATGCAGGAGGGGTGTATTCTATTACTGTTACCCTAATAGCATAAATACAATAAACAGTAATCTGCCTTCACAGAATGCAGGAGAGATGCATTTTATTACTGTTACTTTAAACCAGAAGGATGCTTGCTAATCTCAAAGAACAAAATACCCTTTTCTAGGCAGGTTTATCCCCTCTGAGATACTAGGTCTTCTAAGGGAAATATTCGTCTATGGAATGGGAAGGTCAGCACAGAGTGGTGGAAAGGCTTTATGAAAAAATTGAATTTATACAGTGCTCTCAAGCAGGATGTTTATCAGCTAGAGAGAATGGCTTTATGGCTGAACTTCTGATCTGAAGATTTTTCCAAGACAGAAGCAGTTTCTCCAGTCAGGTAGACCTACCTTAGCCAGTTTCAAAATACCTTGCTTGACTACAGCTGTGCTTAGAGAAGTTTGAGTTACCTAGTGGCAAAATCTGCGCTTTAACTACCTGTTATTACACCTTCCACTAGAATGACCATGATTATGATCCTGCTGATGTTATCGTCACTGGTCTGCCATGCATACTGGGAATTGGCAGGAAGCAAACTCCTACCTGCCTTAAACCTCCTCAGACAGAGACATGAAGGACACCACATTACAGAAACAAAGGTGATCCTACACGTTGGCTCCCAGTCTGGGTGAGCTTGATAGGACAGCACATCCCTGGACACATGCCACTCCTTAGTTAAAGGCACCACTGAACTTCACAGAACCATGAATAAACATCTAGAAGCACTGGATTTCACTATCTTCATAGGAACTTGTCTGTTAAGCTAAACTGGAGACAGAGTTCTTTCATCTACTGATGAACTAGTAAATAATTCTCATATCTAAAAATATGAAGAGTCAAATATAAGGAGCTAGTCATTAAATCTTTAGTGAAAATCTCCTAAATTAGTATTTCTAAACCCAGCTTCTTAAGTGAGAGTCATCCAGTGCAAAGAGACCAAAAGAAAAGACTGTGCATCACTTAGACACCAGAGCTTAACCTTCATATATGTGGTTAATGTGAGGGTTAATTAATATCTCTGGAAGAGCAATGAAGAATATTCAAATCAAGTCCTTAAAAATTAATAATACTAATATAGGAAAAAGGGGGAAATTAAAGGTCAGAATTCTAAATAATATCATCAATGAAGGAGATTGAGAGCAGCAGAGAGAAGCTGTTCAGTGATCACACAGGCTGTCAGTTATTATCAGATGTGTTCCTAAAAGGGCAACAGTGATAGAGCTGTAAGCTGCACTAAATTTATGTTGTTCTGTTAAATTATTCCCTCTCTTATTTTCCAAAAACTAAACTTTTAGGAACTGGAAATCAAATTTTCCATCACTGAAAACAAGGTGAATTTGCAAACATATACTTCTATTCTTAGATAATTCTCAGTGTTGCAGGACTATTGAGATTGGTTAGATTTGGCATGCTTAAGGCTTGCCATAGCTCCATTGTGTTCTAGTTTGGAGCAAATCCAAGTAGGATTTGTTTCTATTTGTCTCTTTTTTCATGTTCCATGGCCCAGCATTAGCCAGTAAATGACTGTAGAAAAATGTCTTGCTTTTTCTTGAACTTTTTCAGTGTGGTCTGTTGAAACCTTAGATTCAAAGTAATTTTAAGGCTGTCACACTATTCACGATGTGATCTATGACACACTGATACATGTTGGGAATGCAGAATTACAGGTGTGAGCTGATCAAAGTCCTCTCTGCAAAGCAGTATGATTTACAATTGTGCTCTCATATCTCAAGCAAGAGGTGATGCTTGTAACTGGGAAGTCCCAGGACACGATAGAGGCAGAAGATGGAGTGACCAGGGAAGGAGATGTTGTATCATGACCTTCTTTTCCTTTGCATCACAGAAGAATATTTTAACGGCCCCCTCCCCTAAGTGTCTACAGACTGATGTCCTGACTAAGCTTAAAATTCCTCATGCGGTAATAGTTATAGTTGCAAGGTGACTCAATTTGTAGCAATGTCTTTGCTTCTCTATTGGGCGTCTCATTTCAATAGTCCCAGATGTCAAGAACAGAATTTAGACAGACAAACAAGCATTCTTACTGAGCAAGACTTTTTCTCCATTCAGTTGCAAACTCAGTATCACAATCTGAAGACAGCTGACAGTAAAGGATGCTGCTGACGTAAACAAATTTCTATAAACTTCTCATCAAGCCTACCAATGTGTCTTCCAGTTTCGTGGGCTTATTCCCTCAGAAAAATGAAAACATCCATTATCTGACCTTCTGCTCCTGGCAGTGTGGCTGTGAGGCTGGGGATTGTCTAGCCAGAGCTAGGAGCTCTGTGCTACAAGCTAATGACACTTCCATGCAAGATCCAGCATGACCTGCAGGCTACAGCACTTGGTAGCTCTCAGGTTGATCTTGAAGAACCTAGACCAACTCCAGATATCTATCTGCCCAAATCTAGATCAAGACACTTCTTTCCCAAGAGCAGATGCTTCTGAGAATATATAGCTAAGTGCCCAAGAAAGTTGATACAGTTCTCCAGAACCCTTTCAAAAGCTGAACAACAGCAATTTTTTAGAGGCAGAGTTAAAGATACTGCCAGGGAACTTTATGTGAATACAATATCATACATTTAAATGCAGAAAGAGGAGAATATGTGACAACCTGATAATTTCCAGTGTCTGTGGAGGCTAGAAATTTAAAAAGTATGAGAGTACACTGCTGTCTGTTATTTAAATGGTCTAGATCCTACCCTAGAGCCCACCCTGGGAAAAGAAAAGACTAAGGAAACACTTGCTAATACAGTCTTAGCAGATTCCAGACTGAAACCTACATTAATCAAACATACTGTACTGGCTGATCAGTAGGGCTCAACTGGAATTCCCCTCAGCAGCTATGTTTCAGTGTGAACCTGATGCATAATTTTTCTCTGCTATACATAAAAATTGCACTAGCCTGTCAGTTATAGCAGAAGCCTTTTCACATATCATTTCCCATATAGTATCAGTTGTTGCAGAATAGCAAGGAAGAATTTGAAGGCTATTCCGTTACACTTTTATTTTCTGCCTGAGTCATATGCTCATTTTATGTAGAATTCCTCACACTGCTGGCAGTAATAAGCAGTGAGATGGTGCACAGGAAAGAAAGGCCACTTTTTAGTGGCAATTTAATGCTGGGTAACAACTGTATATTCAGGAGATTGCTACCAGTCCTTGCACCCCAAAAATTAGAAGCAACAGCATCTGGTGGAGGCTGTTAAGACTGGATCATTAACTCAAGGGATGTTTTACTATTCATTGCATCAACAGATTCAAATGCCTCATATCCAGCCCATAGGAAAGAAATTTGCATTTGTCCATTCTTTTAGAAAAAAAAATGCCATGTAAAAGGAAATATTTTTAAAGATTAAGAGGATCTGGATTTTTATGTGCTTTTGTAGTACCATAGCTAAATGATATAACCTGCCAGAATCTGTCATTTAACAGAATATATTCTGAAATGCAGGTTAAAAATATTATGTCAAGAACTGTGGTCATAGATTAATTACTTGGAGTACATATTTTCCAGGCATTTCAGTCCAGAATACGGTTTAGAAATATTACATAATAAACAGGAAGTTCTGCTGGGAAAGATTCAGTCAGCAGTGGTTTCTTTTCTCTTCTTTATCAGTATAACCAGCCTAGCAGTTTGCTACAGGTCTTTCTTATAAACTCTGTGCTTCTCTTAATAAAACCTACATCTGTTCTATGAGAATTTACCAGTGTAGTAATACCTGCAAAGTGTTCTTTATGTAGACTCAGAATAGGGAGTTCTTTTTTGCTTTGTTTTTTCTTAGTTGCTCTTGTTTTCTAAGTTTTCCCCTGGCATTTTTTTGCCTAATGAGTTGTGAAATCTAATCAATTACAATAATTAAAACATACTGTGTGTGGAATGATGTACTGCTTTAATTACACACCAAAGTCCCAAACAAATAAAAGCTTGAGATTCTTACATTAGAAGAAACCAAACTACTTTACTTTGCTGCAAATTTTTTTCATGAAGAACGGATTCATGCTTATAGATGATATTTGTAAAACACTTAAAATTCCAGGCTTGCTACACTGCATATTTGATCAAAAGAGCTGGGAGAGCTCAGGCTTGTGTGTTAGCAGCATTATGAAGGAATGGCTAGAACAAACAGATAGATAGATGCTTGTTTTCAGTAAAACACCCTGGGTGGCAACTCTGAACAGGAAAGTTTTGTGTCCAAGGCCTATAAAATTCATGGAGTTTCAGCAATGTTGTGTGGTGCAGGAGGGGGTGCTATTCACTGACTCACCTCTTTTCTAGGATCTTTTGTATGCTGGTAAACATTTAGGCATAAAATAAATCCCTTGTGACAGACTGAAATGCCAGTGTTTCCGAATTAAAATCAGTTTGATGGCAGTTGGGCAGATACATTCTTAAAGTTTTCTTTTTTTTTAACAACAATGCATGTCAAGTAATTGGGTCCTAGTATTATACAGCTTTTTCCAATCCTGTCATTTACATTCTGATTCTGGCCCCATTGAGGCTCCATCAGCTTGACAGAAACTGCAAGCTCAACTATTCAGACTTGTGCCTTGTTCATTTGTTCTGTAAATTCTGAAAGTATAATTATGTTATTGAGTATTTTAGAGAACTCAAGCCTGCATTAGCTATTTCACAGTCATTTAGGTGAAGTGGATAAGCTAGTACACCTTATTTAAGTTTTCAGCTTTAATACAGTGAAATATGATACCGGCAACTTCACAGTTTGAAAGGTAGTTATTGTTCTCTTATAGTGCTGTCTTTTGTCTGCCTCAGTCCTAGCTGCAAATTTCATTAATCAGCCCTACCTACATATGCCCTGTTATTGCCCTCATTCTTTACTTAGATTGGCTTCTATTGCTGATGTTGGTAGCAAAACTTTTGACGGGAAGTGTAGCCCATCTAAACAGGATAGATAACCTAAGGATGTTTTTTGAATGGACAGTATGGAGGGTAAAGACAGATGGTCCATAACTCACTTGGCAGGAGAAATTAATGGATCTTATTTCTCCAATAAATATAGTTACAAAAAGAAAAAGAAAAAAAACACCCACACAGAAAAAAAAAAACAAACACAAAAAACCCACCAAAAAAAAGCCCAAAAAACCCACCAAACCACAACAAAAGCAGCACTGGTAGAGAAAAATTTAAATAAATATGTTTCAATCCTTTAGAATATGAAAGGTGATACCTGTATATCTGTTCTATACTATTGGTAGCTGGGAAAGGCCAAAGATAGTACATAAGTACAACAAGATGCCAAATACATCCACACCATGGGCAATTTCTGGGCAATTTCTGTTTGTGCTTAGAAAGCTGAATACCCACTTGATAACCCATAGATAAAACAAGTTTACTGCTATTTTTCTCAAAGCTACATGACGTGACCTTTCTATCTCTAGAGCCTCTGTCACCGCTGTGGCCAGTCTCCCTGCATACACTCTTCACATTTTCATTCTTCTTAGCTGCATTTCACTCTTCTTGGGTGTTCCAGCAATTTTGTCAGACCTAATGTATCCTTGGAACATCACCAAATGGGTTTAACAGTACCATTTCTGAGAAATGAAGATAAATGCTTTTATGATTGAGCTTAAACTGAGCTTTAAAACAGAAAACTATTTATTTTAGTATTTCTAATAAAAACCTTGATTTAATTAGGACTTCCAACTAAAACAATATATTTTTCCAAGTGTTATAATAATTTTTGTATCATTTTAAGACTTTGCTCACTGTTTTAAAGCTGCTTATATTCCTTAGAGTATGAATAACTAAACTTTCTGGTAAAGCCATGAGCTTCTCTGATATTCATTTTTTTTTCTCATAATGTTGGTTCTGTAAAAGATGATGACCAGCTATTCCAGGCAAAGTGGAAGGCTGTGAGGTGCAGAGGTACCTGAACTTTATCAAAATGTCTTTTTTCCATCATGGGGCAATTTATAGAGAATCAGGCCTGCTGGAGACAGATGAGGTTCACCTGTCTAAAAGGGGGACAAGAGTTGTAGCAGGACTGATTGAGAGGGCTTTAAGCTAGGTTTGAAGGGGGAACAGAACAGGACCAGGCTCAGTAGAACCTGGGAGGAGCATGCCAGTGTTGGGGGTGAAATCAATAGCCCACCTGAAGTGCATGTACACGGCTGAACACAGTATGGGTAACCAAGAGGAGGAGCTGGAAGCCATCGTGCAGTAGGAGAGCTCTGATGTAGCTGCCATCATGGAAACATGGTGGGAACACTCCCATGAATGTGTGAGTGTGGTGATGGATGGTTATAAGCTCTTCAGAAGGAGCAGCTGAGGAAGGAGAGGTGTGGTCTGCATGTTAGGGAGTGTTTCAACTGTGTAGAGCTCAAGAACAGACAATTGGAGGTTGGCCAATGTGACACACACATACAAGAATGGTCAGAAGAATGGTCCAAGGAACTACAGGCCTCAACATGACCTCAATGCTGGGAAGGTTATGGGACAGGTTATCTTAAGTGCAATCACACATCACAGACAGGACAACCAGGGGATCAAGCCCAGCCGCAATGGTTTTAGGAAAGGCAGGTCCTGCCTGACCAACTTGATCTTCTTTTATGACCAGGAGACCTGCCTAGTGGATAAGGGAAAGGCTGTGGACACTGTCTACTGGACTTCAGTAAAGCCTTTGATACTGTGTCCCACAGCATTCTCCAAAGCTGGCAGCCCACGGCTTGGACAGGAGCACTCTTCACTGGGTTCAGGACTGGCTGGATGGCTGGGTCCAGGGAGTGGTGTTGGTTAATGGTGCTACATCCAGCTGGCATCTGGTTACTAGTGGGGATTCCCAAAGCTCAGCATTGAGGCCAGTCCTGTTTAATACTTTTATTCATGATCTGGATGAGGGGATTGAGTGCACCCTCAGTAAGTCTGCAGACAGAACAATGTTGGGTAGGAGTGTTGATATGCTGGAGGGCGGGAAGGCTCTGCAAAGAGATATGAACAAGCTAAATCAATGGGCCAAGACCAGCTGTGTGAGGTTCAACAAGACAAAGTGCTTGGTCCTGGACTTTGGTCACAACAACACCATGTGGTGCTACAGACTTGGGAAAGAGTGGCTGGAAGGTTGTCTAATGGAAAAGGACCTGGGAGTGCTACTCAACAGCAGGCTGAACATGACCCAGCAGTGTGCCCTGGTGGCCAAGACCACCAATGGAATCCTGGCGTGTATCAGGAGTAGTGTGGCCAGCAGGACCAGGGCAGCAGTCATCCCCCCTCTGCTTGGCATTCGTGAGGCCTCGTCTTACGTCCTGTGTTCAGTTTTGGGTCCCTTACTGCAAGAAAGACTTTGTGGTGCTGGAGTGTGTCCAGAGAAGCCAACAAAGCTGGTGGGGGGTCTGGAGCACAGAGCTCCTCTCAAGTGTTATGATGAGCAGCTGAGGGAGCTGTTCAGCCTGGAGTAAAGGAGGCTCAGGAGATACTTTATCACTCTCTACAACTCCCTGAAAGGAGGGTGTAGCCACGTGGAGGTCAGCCTGTTCTCCCAGGCAACCAGTGGCAGGATGAAAGGATATAGCCTCAAGCTGTGCCAGGGGAGGTTCAGGTTGAACATCAGGAAGAATTTCTTCCCTCCAAGGCTTTTCAGGCATTTGAACAGGCTGCCTAAGGAGTCAGCAAGTCTTTCAAGAAACAAGTGGTGTGGCACTTAGTGCTGTGGTTTAGTTGGCATGGTGGTGTTTGGTCAAACATTGGACTTGAGGATCTTGGAGATCTCACTCCACATTAATGTTTCAACATTAGTGATTCTGTGATTCTATGATTCTATGAAAGTGAGTGACAAAATACATTATAAAACCTATCTCCTTAGACAGAAATCAAAACTTTATTTCCTGGAAGCCTTTGTCTACTTACACATTTTAATAATTATGAGAAACTCAGTTCACCTTCATACTACTTTTTAATATCTTGCTCTCAACCCAATTCTTGTAGCATCTGAAATTTGTCCAGACATTATGATTCAGCAGGACTAGTCTCCTGAACAGTGCTTCTTGTTTATTCTTCTTAATCTTTTCTTCTTTTTGGCTTACTGCGTAGTACTGAATCACCATCTTACACATGGTATTCGCTAATCAATTCTCCACACTATGTAAAGTTTTACATAATTACAATTAATGCAGAAAATTAATAATGTTCTGCACACTAGCAGGAACTATATATCTTTCACTTGGTGACTTGTGCTAATAAACATCACCTCCTATTGTAATTAAAAAATCGTAAGACCAGTTGTCGCCTGCTTTCTGAAATGAATTGGCTTACTGCAGGCAGTAAAGCAATTAGGTTTTGACCATGTCTAAGATGAGTCTAATGTTTTCTCTGTACAAAATTCAAAACAATAAAAGAAATGATTGCAGCAGTGAAAACAGCTTCCACCCTGCTGTGTTTATTTGACACATGCACATTTGAAAGTATTTAATCAAACCCTGACAAGTGCACTTGTATCAGTCTAACCAAAACATTTTTTATTTTGTTTTACAGATTTTGGCCATTGTGTCCATTCTGTTCATCGTCCTGTCCACTATTGCTTTGTCTCTTAACACACTGCCAGAACTTCAAGAGATAGATGAATTTGGGCAGCCAAATGACAACCCTCAGCTAGCACACGTTGAAGCTGTGTGCATTGCTTGGTTTACCATGGAGTATCTTCTGCGTTTCCTGTCCTCACCAAATAAGTGGAAGTTCTTCAAAGGCCCATTAAATGTTATTGACTTACTGGCTATCTTGCCATACTATGTCACCATTTTCCTCACAGAGTCCAATAAAAGTGTCCTGCAGTTCCAAAACGTCAGACGTGTGGTTCAGATATTTCGAATTATGAGGATCCTAAGGATTCTTAAGCTCGCCAGACATTCAACGGGCCTTCAGTCTTTAGGCTTTACACTCAGGCGGAGTTACAATGAACTGGGCTTGTTGATATTATTTTTAGCCATGGGAATAATGATATTTTCAAGTCTTGTATTCTTTGCTGAAAAGGATGAGGATGCTACAAAATTTACAAGTATTCCTGCATCATTCTGGTGGGCAACAATCACTATGACTACTGTAGGATATGGTGACATTTATCCTAAGACCTTATTAGGTAAAATAGTTGGAGGACTTTGCTGTATTGCTGGAGTGCTGGTCATAGCCCTGCCCATACCAATTATTGTGAACAATTTCTCAGAGTTCTATAAGGAGCAGAAAAGACAGGAGAAGGCAATTAAGAGGAGAGAAGCACTTGAGAGAGCTAAAAGAAATGGCAGCATTGTCTCCATGAATCTGAAAGATGCCTTTGCTCGCAGTATGGAAATGATAGATGTAGCAGTAGATTCAGGAAAGCTTGGAGAACCACTCAGTCCCAAGGAGACACCTGATGACAGCCGCCTGTCCCCAAGCCGGTGGAAATGGGCCAGAAGGACAATGTCTGAAACAAGCTCAAACAAATCTTACGAAAACAAGTACCAAGAAGTCAGTCAACAAGACTCCCATGAGCAATTAAACAATGCTGCAGCATCCTCCAGCCCACAGCACCTCAGTGCCCAAAAACTGGAGATGCTGTATAATGAAATTACTAAAACTCAGTCTCAGCCTAATCTTAATGCTGGTTACCAAGACCAGTCAGCAAAGCCACCCAGTTATGAAGAAGAAATAGAAATGGAGGAAGTTATAGGTCAGAGAGATCCACTGCCAGCTGGGCCTGCAGACATCGTAATGGACATGAGAAGCACATCCAGTATCGACAGTTTTGCCAGTTGTGCAACTGACTTCACGGAAACAGAGAGGTCTCCCCTCTCTCTGTTTCCTGGCTCTCACTTGCAGATGAGATTTCCAGCTGATGCTGTCAACCTGGAAGAAAACCAAAGACCAAGAAGTTCTCAGTTTATGCCGTTTGCAAAAGACAGAGGATTTTCTCCAACTGATGTCACCTTTGACTATAATCCAATCAACAGACCTGTTAGCAGTGATGGCAGTGGCTCCCAAACTGTTTCACATGGTCATTTTCATTTTGATACTGCCATGGAAAGCCCCAAAAGCTCCCTGAAAGGTACCAACCCACTAAAATCTAGATCACTTAAAGTGAATTTTAAAGACAATAGAGGTGGTGCTCCACCAACTCCACCAAGCACTGCAAGGCCACTGCCAGTGACAGCAGGAGCAGACTTCACACAGGCCACCCCTCAGCACATCAGCACCATTCTCCTAGAAGAAAATTCCCCCCAAGGTGAACGGCCTGTACTTGGTGCTGACTCATCTGCACTTTGTCAGGGACCTGCTAAAAAATCATCCCCTCTCTTTCCCAAACAGAAAATTTTCACTTTCCCTTCAAAAGAGAGGAGGAGCTTCACTGAAATAGACACTGGAGAGGAAGAAGCTTTTATGGAGTTACATGGGATGAAACTTGAGAAACAACAGGATATCAAGACGAATTGCTGTGGGGATAAACACAGTGATGGCAACAATTTAACAGGGGAGCCACAGGTCTGCTCCTCACCCAAAAGCATGAGCCACAACTGTACTCAAGACATTTACCATGCTGTGGGTGAGGTAAAGCCAGACAGTAACCAAGAAGGTCACAAAATGGAAAACCATTTATTTGCTCCAGAAATTCATTCAAGTCCAGGAGAAACTGGTTATTGTCCTACACGCGAAACTAGCATGTGACTAGTTACAGAAGCAATAAAAATATCTTTTCTTAAAACACAGTTAGTAATGCCTATGAACTAAAATATGGAAAGCCTCAACAAAAGTGCATAAAATGTTATTTTTGCATGGCATGAAGAGTTGTTTAGTTTAAATACTGTTTAATTTAAAAAAAGACTGCTTTTGTAACAAACTGAAAAAAACAGGGAAAAAATTACTCAAGAATGGTGAGTACAATAAAGAGAGCTTTATTAGGAGCCAGTGGTCTGCAACATCTGACATTTTTGATCCTTTCACTTATGATTGTAGACAGGTTTTGAACTCTTTTAACTTTTTTGTTCCTCGGTTACAATGAATTTTAGAATTTGCACATGAAAGGATGAAATGTCAATGCATGCATTCATAAGGATGTGAAACAAGGTGCTTTGAGCTTGCAAAATGCATATATTTGTAAATAGTTTGGGGTTGGGGGGAAAGCTACTGTTAACAAGGATTTATGGAAAAAGCGTTTCCTGGGACACAGGTACTTCCTTCACAGCGTGCTGCCTGGAGGTTTTGTACAGACTTATGTTGCAAAATTGCAACTTCTACTTAAAACATCTCACGTATCTTGCTTTCTGTTAAAAAGCTCATGAGTATATCTGTTAATTAAGGACTATAGTATTTTAGTTTATCCATGCTATAAATCATGATGGGTTTTTTTTTACTTACAGAACTTCAGTTATTGTGTTTTGTCAGTTTCATTAATGATCCTGTGAGGAAAAGCAAAGATTTAATGACCAGAACTTGAAGCATTTGATATTTTTATAGAAAATTGCCAACATTTCATAAGTGAGAGGAAAAAAAAAGTTCCATTTTAAAATTGAATAATCCTAGTTATTTCTGTGGCAAGAAATAGTGCCAAATGGCTATTCAGATATATCCAAAAGTTTTCAACCCCATAGAATATACCTTGGTATTAAAAAAATATTTCTCA
Organism: Bombycilla garrulus; assembly: GCA_013400315.1. Taxonomy (NCBI): domain Eukaryota; kingdom Metazoa; phylum Chordata; class Aves; order Passeriformes; family Bombycillidae; genus Bombycilla; species Bombycilla garrulus. The sequence continues at coordinate 32,977 of VXBU01015885.1, read as the reverse complement.
CACTCCTACTTTTTCTTTGATTTAACACTATTTGATTCTACCTGGTGTTTGATCTCTTACCTTTTGCTCTATGTGCAGCACTCATACTTCAGTAATGGCAATGTTGTTGAAGCTGTTGAGGTGTAAGGACATAAGAGACAAGGTTTATAGGGGAAAGTGGTACCTTTTGTTTTCATAAATCATATAGCTGGATTAAAAAAGGCTTCACATGCAGGTGATTTGCCTCAGGTCTTCCATATCCCAAAGCTTTTTTTGTGTTTTCCAGTTCAATCATTGGACTGACAGAAGATACCACTTGACTCACCAACTTTGCCTCAACCCATCCTTCCATAGCTGTTCTGAAAGGGAGTACAGGATTTCCACTATGCTTAAATAAAGGAAAATGTCAGTCATTCCACTGACAGCTGCCAAAGCATCTTTCATTTCTCCAATTTCTCCAGCTTTCTAAAAGAAAGATGCGGAACCGAAGCCTTCATTACAAAGTACCCATGTAACCACTGTCTTGAAAAAGCTACTTTTTATTTTACCCAGAATCCATAGCTTCCTATGCTATAAAATATTTTTTAAAACCTTGTAGTTGCTTTAATTCCCTAAATCATAAAAAGTTTATTCAATTCATTAATTCAAATAATAAGCAAATGTATGCACTTACACAGACATGTCCTAAAAATGTTCCTCCCTGCTTATTTTTTTGTTTTTTCTAGGAAGACTTAAAAGTACTTTAGACCAATCAATGCATGGTTTGGAACAGCAGTTACTACTACTTACCATAGTGGAGCTAGGTTAATTTTTACTTGTGTCTTCCTCTCTCACTTGAATATGTAAAAACCAGGTACTTAATGCATTTAATGTAAAGGAACAAACATTTTTGTATCAACATGGCCCTTTGCTTGAAATGGCTGGGCCGATGCCACAGATCTCACTCAAGCCTGGCATATAGAAAAGAGGCAAGTTTGAAGAGCCCCAAAATATTGATCCTGGTGGCTGGGCCAAACAATGAGCACAGCACAATAATTTAGGTGGGTTTTTTTTCTTAGAATTTTTCTATATTTCCGTCAGTTTTCTTTCTGTAACAAGATAATATTGAGGTGTCTCTTCAGTCATTTGGATAACCAAGAATATAATGTCTTTTTTTTCAAACAATGTCTGGTCATTAATTCTCAAAATAAAAATGATTTTTTTTTGTCTTTAATTGCAGTTAATTTCAACTTGCTGCATTCAGTTTTATGTATTTATGTATTTATATTGTATTCTGCGTAACTGTCCCCAAACTTAGCTCTTTACTATTTTATAGTCATTAATCTTCTACATTTATTTTTTAGTTTCTAGATATTTTCAGTGACTAAAACTAAATGCCAGTCAATTTTTATATGCCTGAAGTGTTGGTTTGTATTTTCTATGTGCAGTTTTATGAAATCACATGGGCCTGTTCGATCTGCCTTTACATCCTACTGAACTATTGAAGTCCAAATTAAGACCAAATGGGACCTAGTCCCATGCTCTGGATCCATACAAAATTCCCATTCGAGACAATGATGTTGTTCTGGCAAGACTGAGGTCTTTGTCACGTTCCTTCTGTGTGCTTTTTCTCCCAGCTCACCCTGACACTTTGGAAAAGCCCCTTAGACCTACACCACTTGATGGAAAGGGAAGAGTCCAGCCATAGGGAATGCATTGCGGGAACACAGATTTAATTCCTTAAGCTCTCCTGAGCTTCATGTAAACCTGATTCTGGCCTATTAAAATCACTAAAAATTTAAAAGAAGTCAAGGCCTCAATCCTTGCAAAAATGAATTTCCCCTAAAACCAATGGGAGTCTAGTGGAAAAAGGGACTGACTGAAATATAAATGAGAAGATTGATAGTCTCTCCCTCTTGATGAAAATCAACAGGAGCTTTAACTATATAAATCAGATGAAAGACCAGGCCCATGTTTGCTGCAGTATTTTAAATATTTTTGGAGAAGCACATTTATTTTGAAAGCAAAAGAAATACAATTCACTTTATTGACAGATGCTTTATTTTTTTTAAATACTGGAAGCAAAATGATTAAGCTTTAGAACTGCTTTTGGTATAATTTTGTTATCTACTTTTGACTATCCTGAAAACTATTTCCAGAAGTACAGGTTTAGACATGTGGGTTTTCCAATCTTGACTGCATGTACAGGATCCACCTCTGAATACCTAACTCTATAATTCTTGATTAAAACATCTGCTTGAGCAGTTTCAGGACTGGATCTAGCTTTCTATCCAGTACAGCAGTGTAAGAAGTGCAAGCCGGGATCACTTAATTTATCATGAGTTGATAAGCAGCAAATGATGCAAAATTACACAAGCATGTTTTTCTGGTTTTCTAAAACTTTGAAGCCATTTCAGACTTATTACCCATCCACCACAGTAAGAGGGAGAATATGTCTGAGTTCTGGAGTCAGTCTCTAATGCCAGTTGTGCAATTTAAAAACAACTTCAGGAGTCTTAGGGAGAAGTGACTCCTTTGTGCACCTGAGAGGGGTCTGACTCCTCGCATCACTGGAAAATGAAGAATGTTCAGGGAGATAGCTTTGCAATTGTCTATTTTTTTATATTTTTTACTAACTGCAGAATCCTGAATCAAAGTTTAAATTCCTTTTCAAAGATGAAACCAAATGCACATATTTAAAAAATGTTCACAGAGTAATTAGAAGAGTTTTTGAGTAGTAGTCACATTAATCCAAATCTGGGTGGGGGGTAGGGGGGAATAATATATCGCACAAACTGCAAAGGAAGTTCCTACAGGAAAGCTGTTTACAGGGGAAGTATGTCATGTAAAGAATGTAACATGGTGTAGGAAGTTTTTGCACTACCGAATTTATATAAAATACACTTTTATAAATGAAAACACAAAAGGCCTTTTAATGCTACATTGTATAGAATATAGAAGCCTCTGTGCTAATGCAGCAATTTAATGCACTGTGTCCTCACTTCACAATTGGTTTCAAAATTCAAACATTAGTGATGTTAGAGAGGTGATATCTGATCTAACACTAGAGCAACAGACATGAAGAGCCTTTTAGCACACTACTATGTAACCCAAAATGTGTACAGACAGTTGTATTTTTGCCTGTAATATTCATAAATCAAAATAACAGTTGGCTTCATGAGTCATTTCCTAACAGGTAATACTGGACAATGTATTTGTACTCCTTCAAAAAAAATGAGTTCTTTTAAAAGTAGACCTCTTCCCCTACACGTTGACTGAGCTTCTGTTTCCTTCAAGATTTACCTTCAACTTACTTAATTAACCGCTTCAACCTCATCTCTAAACCACAGTCCAGTAAAAAAGACAGTTGTCTTCTTGAAGTTATATTGCAGATACAGTGAAAAATGTTCCAGGATTTAAATGACTGGCTTCTTGATTTGAATAAATATTGAATCACTTGGATAGAAAACATGTTTTGATCATGCAAACATATATTAGTAGTAAAACAATGCAACAAATATGCCTTTTTTTTTTCTAAGTAGCCAGCACAGATCAAGCATGAAATGCAAATACAACAAAGAGGGAAAGAAGGGCAGAAAACTGTAAGTAAACAAGGCATGTTTTAGTGTACTATATAAAAAGAGGTGTAATAAATCTTATGTAAAAGAATCCTTGTTTACACTAAATGAGGTAAAAATGCCAATAGCAAAAGAATTAATTCCACTCTTTCTCCATCATAATTTTTAACCTAGAACCAACAGGTTCAGTGATGCTATTACCCACTTGCTTACCACATGAATATATGATCTGTAATAATTTTTCAGAAGACTTTCCTGAAAAATAAGAAATCACGTGTTGGTGTCTTTATTGATCTTTGAATCTCTTTCCATTTCCCTCCCAATATCAACCTACTCTTCTTCTTGGGAGCAGTCAGATTACAGCCCACCCAACAAAATGACAGGAGTGTCGTGTTTGTCAGGAAAATGTTTCAGTAGTGTGGTGCAAATGGCCAGATGCTGCATTTGAACCAAGGAACAAGAACTCAGTGTCACTTCTCCCTGTTTTCTCGTTGTAAAGTGCTCTGAGTTTTTCAGTGTCCCCACAGTGTACCCATCCTTCATGCAAGAGCTTTCAGTGTTCTTGCAAAAACTTTTTAAAGGCAGTTGACTGGTAAATGCTATTAAGAGAGCCACTGATCTAAGTGTGAATATTCGTCTTTTTTCCAACCTGGTTTTATTAGTGGTACTCAGCCTTAACTCCAGCTGAAATGCTTTCTAAAACAGATCAGGTATTCTGGGAGTCAAACCTTTTGAAGGACCTCTGTCAGTTTCCTTAACAAAGGAAGATTAGTTAACTGGCAGGCAAAAATGAAAGAAAAAAAATTTGTTTGCATTGTGTGATGGTTTCTTGTTCAATGATCATACACCATGGGACATCTGCAGGTGGGGTAATGTACTTGTCTTTGTATTTCTTTTGTTCCAGGTTTAAACAGTATTCTTTTTTTTAATGTTCAGTTACAATAGTCAGGAAGTATTACCCTTTAGTAAAATGGAGATTTCTTCCAAAACAGCGGTGATACTTTATAATCCTATATTATTATTAATTGATATTTAGTTTTCTTTTATGACACCTAATACAGATCCTGATGAATACCACTGTGGAACAAGGAAGTAGCACAAAAATACTACTGCTCTTTTTACTTAAAAGTAACTAAAAAACATGGTATTGGCTAATTTAATCCAAAAAATATGATTATCCTAATTATACCTATCAAGTAAACAGAATGGTGACCTGTTGTTACCTTAGACATTGACTGTAGTCCTGTGATTAACATAAACCATGAATGTAAGAGCAGTCTATGTAATTAATTTCATTAGGGTAATTTTCTAACTCAAATAATTACTTAAATACATATTTATCATCAGCAGGAGTAATGTACACTTCTAAATCTGGAAGTCTGTGACTATGTTTGCACTGGCATCTTAGAGAAAATCAGGAGAGCTCTCCTGACGTGAATCTCTCAGCTACCCCCACTTCTCATGCTTTGGTTCACACAACCAAGCAATCCTGCACCATGCAAATTGGACTATGTTTAGGTGAAGCTGAACCAGAAAACTTGAGGGCACCAGCTGTGCTGCAGGCAGGACAAAGCATTCAGGCCCTGATACCAGATGAGAGAGAGTCCAAAAATTGTACCCCGATAGTGTAAACTGTCAGCACAAACTGTTTTCCTCAACAAATCTGTTTGTATTGTACAACTTGCAAATGTAGACATAGATGTCTACCATGCTACTGTCTTCAGCCCACGTAGCTTTTGGCTAAATCACTTATTCAAGCAAATTTTACCATTTTCATCAGAGATAAAAGTAACACATAGCCAAAGATTAAATTGTTCCCAATGCATTCTCCAAGTTAATTCACATAAAATCACTTAAACAATAAATTTTTGATAGCCTTTGGATAGTTGTGTTTTTGTAGTTTGGAACAAACTCTCCACTGAATATTTCTGCAGTCAGTTTACTCTAAAGTTGGTGTTACATTTGATAAGACAGTACAGACAGCACTAGACTTACTCCAAAATCAGTGGAATGATTAAACTGATTTCAAGTAGTTTTATTTCACTTAACATTAACTCTTACTTTATATTGGTATGAATAAAAGCAAATTGCTGTGCATTGATGGAAGATCAGAAACCCAACTTGAGTATTTTGTGCTGATTTTCTGTGTCTAGATATCTTCCTATTTGCATCACCAGCTTTAAAATTTATTTAAATTGAGGAACTAGTAGGGTTTTGGTTGTGTGCTTTGTTGCTCTGATGTCTGGGACGTACCTTGTACAGTAATGCAAGGAACAAAAAAGCTTGTTCCTTATCTTACTACTTTTAACCATTTCAAGGTGGAAGACTTAAGTCTTGTAGTGATATTTTTGCTCTAAGTTTTGCTCAGATAGCATCTCTCTGTGAAGGTTCAGAATACAAAACATTTATGCCTGTTCTTGAAGTCCTTAAGCAGAACGCCAGTGGGAATTCTGCCTGTATAAAACTGAAGGATGGAGCAATATATTATAGTAATAGGCAAAAGGAACAGTTTCTAACACATTACAAAATACATTAAAAAAAAACCTACTGTTGGGGACAATCATGGTACTTCTGCTAGGATGCAGAGTTCTGGATTTATATGTCTAAATTATCAGAGTTCTGCAGAAATTTACCTGTACAACTCTTTCAAAAATCAAAGCAGCCATGCTGATAAGCTGAAACATGGAGGGATTAGTGTACAAAGAAGCTGAGCATTGAATACATAGCCTATTGCTTTAAGAACACTGTAAATATCAAATTAAATATGTACTAATTCATGTTTATATGTTATTACTGTGTTAGTTTCATAGATACAGTAGCATGACTATTATTAGTTTTATGGAGTTTAATGAACTTTACTTTGTATTCCTCTGTGAATGCTCTGAATGCTGCAAACAAAAAAAAGCACAACAGTATTTTTTCAAGTTCTCTTGGGGCAATAGCAGTGTCTTCACTATTGTTCAGTTTTACAGATTTAGCAACATTTCATCATACGTTGCTCTATTAATAATGTATCTTTCTTTAAAAGTACTGTCACTAGGAGATAAAAGCATATGTGATAAGTCTTGTCTATTCTCATTCATCTGCCTTTACAAAATGCCCCAGACATTTTGTGGGAGAATATGCTGCTTTTGCTTCATGCATTGTATTTGGGGGTGGGGCAGGGGAATAATAGGGCATTTTGCAATGGTAATTGCATCAAACATGCTTTTTTTTCATAATTATTGTATTTGTTAGAAACATTTTGATTTAGTTTATTTCTGTAGATAAAACTTTGACAATAGCTTTATTTTTTCAACTAACCATTTGATTTCATTAGACTTCTCACTGTTAGTGGTATTCGTATCAATGTTTCCATATCAGCTGCATTTTAACTTCATAAAAAAGGAAATGTGATTATTATTTTTGTCATACTAGATTTTGCTGATCAACTAAGTATTTCTGCACCAATCTACATATTAATATGCATGTTGTAGTCTGTACAAATGTTCAACATCAAAATATCTGTTTAATTTATGTCAAATGTCTTTAAAAATAAATGCATTGTTCTCCATTTCAGTCTGATAGAATAAGCAGGATAGTAAATAAATGTGTAAATGAATCATCTGTGTCTCATTTCAGTTCTCTTCATAAAACCACTTTACATTGAACATTGCATATATACCAAAACAATAATCCATACTGTCTTTAGGTGTCATTACGTAACAAAATTATACAGGAATCTTTGACAGACAATGTGTACAGAAATAAATCACTTGGCTATGCAAATAAAGTCAGAATCCATTCTTAAAAAAAAAAAAAAAAAGAAAAAAAATATAGGGATTCTAAGCCATTTTCTTCCCTCTCTGTTCAGAATTACTACTCACATTGTCACAGATACAAAGCCTCAAATGACATTACAGGGGTGAGTAAATAGTATTGTCTGCAGGATGGAAAGCAGAAGCATGGAAAGATGTAGCACCCTTTTTATTTTGGCTAGTCAAACCTAGGTACCTCAGCCTAATATTCAGGCATAGTGGATAAACCAATCTTTTGTCCACTTTAAAACTGTAAGAGAAAATTTAGGTTATAGTGGAAATTATTTTACTCCTTTAAGATGAGTCATGAAAAGAACAGATATTTTTTACAGGCAAAATTTTGCTGCAAATCCACCTATAATAGAGCAACTCTACCATTCAGAAAATTAGGAATATAATTCCCTCACCTTCAAATTAGAAAGCTATTTTTTAATGCCAACATCTGAACAGCACTGCAGTGAAGCAAAAACAGAAGTCCAAGTTCATCCCTTTGATGAGAGCATAGAAATGCTTTTTTCACAACCTCACTGTGCTATACATCTCTTAGTACACCATTTATTGTACTGTAGAATTTCCATCCTTTCAGTTTTTAATCTAAGGGTTCCCTCTTTGAATGTGCAGCACTGTACATAAATCTAAATTTGTTCCATCTTTCTATTCTACCTCAAACACATCCCCAACTTCCTTTTTCCTACAAAAAAAGAACAACACATACTTCTTATTGCTTGTCCAAATCTCTCCTTCTTGGCATTCTTGTGAGTAATTGCATTTTAAGAAAAGGATTTGGGGGGTTATATATTATTCAATAACCAAGCAGCCCACACATCTAATCACTGTACCCAAGAGTATTTTCAAAACTGCAGTTCTGTATGGACATTCCAGCTTCCACATGGTTCCATCCTGCAGCAAGACCTGGGCTTCTTCAGATTTTGGTAGTGCAGAAATGAGAATAAGTCACATAGAAGGAAAAAAGTGGGAGCATTTTCCAAAAAGCAAAGTCAAGGAACCAAGACACATCCCTGTAGTTCCTAGCTCAGCACCTCTTCAATCATGCCATAAGGTGAGGAAATCTTTCTGTTCTAACCATTTCATCTTTTCCCAACTTCTCCTCTCCCTCTATTTTCTCTTGTGGAGCATATTTCAAGAAAAATGTCAAGAACCCCAGCATCTCATCCCAGATCAAAAGCAGCCTAAGAAAGACACTGACTTGATGCTAGTGAGAAAATAAAATATAGAAAACCTCCTCTATTTTATTGGTGCAATTTGACAAAAATGGAGCTAGAAAACAGGAAAACTATTTTATGATAACCTGCAAGTGGTTGGGATTGTGGTTGGGTCCTAAAGAAAGAAGCATTCTTGGCAGACCAGGAATAGAGCAGGTCAGTAGAGATGATATTGACAAAATACTGAGATAACATTAGGTTAGCACAAAAAGTATCCCACCATAACCTATTCAGAGAAAAAAAAAATCCCTAGTATTTCTAGATATAAATATTAGGAAAGTAAGCAACCTAAATATTTAGGATATCATGCTAAACTTTAATTTGCTGTATCGGCTTTAACCATGTTTCTGCTGACTCTCTGAATGCAAATTTTCATTGAGTGAAAAATAGACACTATTAATCAGATGATGAGGAAAAATCCGCAGTTTTGTTAGCTAACATCAAGGAGCCCAGAGGGAACAAGAGTTTACTCAATGCTGCTAAAAAAGCATTTTGGGTCTTATAAAGTACTTAATGTTGAAATACCATAACTATGAAATATGTCTTATTTGCTGAAAGTAAAGACATATGAAGTGTATGGCATCAGAAGGAATGGTGCCATTCAATAACGTTTTTAAGTTATTATAAATAAGTTTGATTTGTTATTTCTCACCATTCATTCTCACGCATTTTACAGATTATCGTCTTTCCCACACTGGAAATCAGCACAGTGAAAATTTATCGTGAATCACTGCTAAATTACAATTTAGGTATTCCTACTGTAAAACATTCAGGTTGAGTTATGTTGTCATTCACTGGTATTGAAACTACTAATGAAACTATTGCTTTACTTTGCAAAAGAAATCTATTTTTATGATTTGTTCTCTTATGCTGCAGTTTTCAAATGGAAATTTGCCATTACTCTTCAAAATATCTTCTCACGACAGTTTGCTTGTACTGGATGGCAAGAGGCGAGCTGTTGGCTGTCAAGTATCAGTACATTATTCATATCCATGCTATGCAAGCTAAGAAAGCTTCTTCAGATATTCTTGCAATTTAATGCATTCATTATGGAAAAGAACTGAAAGTGAACGTTAGACTCACAACTGTGGATAATTCGCAGTTAAAGGAGCCTCTATGAATGCCCCAACTGCAGGAAATATTCCTAACTCATTAAACACTGAGGCATTCAATGATCAAAATACACAGATCCATAAAGAAGTAGAATTCTTTTGCTCAGCCACTCAAAAAACTGTATGTATTTACCACTTTTTCCGGTTTAATCTCTTACTGGTTTTGATTTAATAATTTTATAATATATACTGAGGCTGGCATAATTGTACCATTCTTAGAAAGGAGCTGGGTTTTCAGTTCTTCAATCCTTTAGCAGGATGGTAAGAGAAACATCTTACACCTGTGACTCATCTTCCAGTGGCAAGTCTGCTGACCACTTGAGCACTTACAGATATATATAGAGAGAGAGAAACACACACATAAACCACCCACGCATGCACAGAGCACATATGGAATGTGGCACTAGCTTAGCACCATAGTCTGCAAACCAAAACTCTGCAATTCTTTGCATTTGTGCTACGATACATCTACAATCTAGAGAGATTTCTCAGTTCACCAAGGCACAGCAGAAAGGCCTCATAGTCCTCACAATTCTAATTCATACTCAAAACAAAATAAGTCACATATCCAGGACATCATTCTCTATTCACACAGAAGAATGGAAGTGTTAACATCTGCACATCACTGGGATTGTTACAAGGCTTATATACCTGGTAGTAAATTAAAACATACATAGACTGGAATGATTTCATTCTAGTATGAACAGTTACATCTCCAAAAGAAGAAGTTTCTTATAGCAGCAACAATACAACTACTGGTTTAATTATCAGCCACTCCTGCTTGCCTGACCACACTTCTCATCAGAAGCACATAATCAAATCCTGTTTAATAATTCCAGGCAGGTTTCACATGTTTATCTTGCAAGATGGGAGAAAAGCTCCAACTTTTCTATTAAATATTTCAAAACTAAGCCAAAAGCTAATCACATTTCTTGGGGAGGACAAAATAAGATTCCCAGTAATCAAAAGAAATAAAGACCTTACTACTGGATGTAGAAAGAAAATCAATTCTATAGTGTTAAAAAATAACAGAAAAGAGTAGCTTCTATTTTTCATGTCTAAGATCTCATTCTCACCCACAAAAATGAATAAAGAAGAAACAGATTTAAGCAGGCACCACTGCATAAATATTCCACTACCTCTGCTTTCTGTGAGTACAGTTTCACTTCAGTGTTTCTCCGCAGTTAACAATGAAATTGATTTTTATATAATCAGCATGGTTTGTTTCCTTGGAATTTCTAGTCATGACGTCTGCAGAATTAAAACTCAGGGACTGTCAGCAATGTATCCAGAGCTCAGAATGAATAAAATTATAATTCCAGGCATGTACTGATGTTGGAAATTAATTTGACATTCATTGTGATAAGTGATCAAGGCAAACTACTTTGCTGTTGTGCATGTGTTCAGAGGTATTGTCTGTCACAATAGTTATTTACACAGCATTAGAAATCTAATGAAATCTACCAACCTCCCATTTTAAACAACAGTAAAATATTTCCTCTTCATTTGGAAGCTTGGGTTGAAAACAGCATCAGGTTTAGTTTCACCCATTCAAATGCATCTCAGATTTTCTGGTACTCACTACAACTGATCTTCTCTGACACTTCCACAGATATACAATAAAGTGTGTCTCTCTTTCATATTTTCACAGTATTTAACATTGTTCCAAGTTTATCCTTTTTCTTCTAGGTTGCTAAACACATTCAATACTCAGCTAATCAGTAGAGCCAGAGAATCATATTTCCAAGACCTTATTTTCACAGTGGGAACAGTTGCAAAGCTGTTAGTTCCTAGCATCTGGCATATTTAGCAAAATTAACAAACACATAAATAAATTATTACTTCTAAACAAGCAGAGTTTCTGAGAGGTCTCTAATGATCATTTCACAGAAATATAGTTACCTATGCTGCAATTGTGTATCTCAGGTATAACTCCACAGAAAACGGTGACAAATGTCATTCATTATTCAGTATACCAGAGATACCATATTTGGCCAGTAACTTAGGGACTCCTTTTGTGTGTTTTTATCAGAAAATCTTCATTTACATAGAAGATAATCTAAAAATGTAATTGAAATTCATTAAAGGATCTAAACACTATGAATTTGTTTAATTTACTTACATGCACTGATTGATCAGAGGGCTGGAGCACCTCTCCTGTGAAGACAGGCTGGGATAGTGGGGGATTTTCAGCCTGGAGAAAAGGATGGCTTATAGAAGACATCAAGTACCTAAAGGTGTCTACCAGAGACATGGAGAGGGACTTTTCCAAGGGCATATAATGATAGGACAATGGGGAATAGTGGTAAGCTGAAGGAGGGCAGGTTTAGATTAGACATTAGGAAGAAATTCTTGATTCTGAGTGTCGTGAGGCATTGGAACACGTGGCCCAGAGAAGCTGTGGACTCCTCATCCCTGGAATTGTTCAAGACCAAGGTGGATGGGGCCTTGAGCAACCTCGGCGAGTTGATGGTGCTGCTACACGTGACAGGGGGTTGCACCTAGATGTTCTTAAAGGTCCCTTCCAATCCAAGCCATTCTATGATTCTATGATCTTGGCCAAGGAGAACTCCATATAACTTCATCAGGAGCTACAAGAGCATGTCCCTGGTTTAAACAAGAGACATCAAGTAAAGACAAAATATGAGAAATACTTGCTTCTGGACCACAGCCAGTGCTACACAGCATCTCAACTTACCATTCTTCTTTCTAGGAGGAGTCCCAGGCGCTAGGGCAACACAATGGTTCGACATTCTGGGATGTGAATGTGCCAATGAACATGGCTGGTGATAATGTAACAACTGCATTGTCTTTAATTCATGTCAGTAGTTCTTTATCTGAGACAGAATAAAATACCTATTAGTTCCTTTTCCAAGTATGAATTAATCTCAGCAAAGGGGAGGAGACCCTACTGAGTTCATAATATTGAACATTGTAATACATTTGTCTCTAAAACTGCATTACACTAACTGAGAATAATGCAGCCTTTATTCTTTCATACATATATTAGCTTTATGAGCCATTAAAGTGTCTAGTACTTAAAGCATACAAAAAGATCTATAGTTTAAGCTTCAGAAGTCATCCAGATACCTTACAAGTGCCAATTGTACTCTCAACAGGAGAAATTTAGCCTTTCATTTATTTTTAAATTGCTCTTTCCTTTTATTCCATAAAATGCATTTATTTACAAGAAGGCAGTTGAAATCTTTAATACTGAATCAAGTAATCTAAGTTAGAAAAAGCAAAATGGGAACTTGTATGTTAGATAATACCCTACTCCTAATCAGGTCCCAGGAAATTAGACTAATTTTGTCTTTTACTTTCTTTAGTCAATTAATCAGAAAATTCTTCCCTTCCCACTGATCAGAGTTACATAAAGAAATCTGTCCCTTTGGAAGAAACAATATCCACAAATGGGCCATATGCTTTGGCAGAGACCTCCAGATCTCCCAGAGTCTGCTGAAATACAGAAATGTTGGGTTTAGACCTCACCGTGGGAATTTCCCAGCACTCACATGGCCTGTGAAAGTGATAAGGGAATCATTGATTCAGCCTTGCCACTTTTGTAAAGTCCAAACTGTTTGAAACCACAGCAGATGCATGCCCAGAGGATCAAAGAAAGACAGAACATGGTTTCAGTATTATAACTATTTTCTATTGCAGACCAGCCTCACCCATGTCTTTTTGCCTTCACAGGAGTTTACTGCATCTAATTACTTCTGTATTATTGGCTCAGGAACAACACTCATAAATCTGTGAAATATCTATATGGTATTATCCTTGCATAATCTTGGCATACTTGTAACTAAAATCCTTCACCAAATGGAAATTTACTGCCAGTAGCTTCTAGGCAGATGTGATTTTCCAAAATCTGTTATTTTAGTCAGTATTCTACCAGAAGTCTGGCCTGTCCTGTATTTCTATAAATGATGAATAATTTCAGTAAAATTATTTTAAAAGGACTTTTGAGTTCTGTTACTTTGATTTTTCCATCATTCTATATGTCATAACTATTGCCATTGACTAATATGAAAAGGTAATAACAGCAGAGCAGCATTTTAGCTGATTACATACATATCAAGAGTATTAAAAAATTTCCTTCCCCTTTGTTCCAAAACAACTACACATAATACTATATAACCTCTATTATAACTAAATGTATATTTCATGGTTGTGAGATTTTTAATATATCTCATTCTGAAGTCTACTGGTTCAATTTGTCTAATGGCTCAGCACTGAGAGTAAGATAAAAAAAAAAAAAAAAGAACTCGTGCTGTCACAATTAACAGGAATTACAGTTTGTGAGCCAAGAAGTAGCTGTGTCATGCAACAAAAGACTGTAATACAACACACCTGAAAAAGCTCAGCAGCTTTGAAAGTGTGCCCTTTAGGCAGAAAAGACAGCTAAAGGGCTAAATTGGACTAACAATGTAAAAACTTGGATAAGGGACCTTGGAGTTTTCAATGCTTGACCTCATTTTTCAATCTTCCTGCCTTCTCTGATAAGTACTTTTTAATAGGATTCTTGATTCTACTTGAGGCAAGACGAAAATAATAGAAGACCAATTCATTCAGATATGTAAAAGGAAAGGAAGCCTTCAGAACAAGGAAATGGAATTACTGCAATTTGTAGTGTTCGTGGGAAAAAAAAAAATGGAGAATGTTTGGGGGGGACTGAAACCCCTGAGATGCTAGAATGTATTCCAAAACACATTCGCAGCAACAGTGCAAAACACTGGTAAGTGATATAAACGGTAGTAAGAAATTACATTGGATTTCAGCATATTTTCCAAGATATATAAAAAATTTACTTAATCTAACACTGTTGCAGACTAAAAACTTTATAGTCCGTTACGCCTGCTGAAGAAGCTCTGCATTCCAGCACAGAGTTTTGTCAGGCTATTTAAAGTCAAGTTCAGACTACCCACGTGCTATACTCATATCCTTCATTTCCCCTTATCTATTTCCTTCTAAAGTCCAGAAAAGAAATGTAAAATGAGTTTATGCAATGTTAATAGTTAATACTCACTCAATAAGCATGTAAAAGCTTTATTCTCAGTAGGCACATGGAGAGAGAGCACATGTATACACCATATCTATACATATATATTCACACACATACATATACACAGTTGGCCATACATTCCACGGAATGCGTTGGGTTGGAAAAGACCTTTGTTGCAGTGTAGCACCTCCTACAGGCAGAGTGCTGAGACCAAGAAGAAATGTGAAGCTGTCTTTGTCCCAATAAAAAGGTAAAGAGCCTAAGCATTCTTTCCCAGTTTGAAGATGTTCTGAAGCCGGACACTTCATTGGACTCCCTGGACATCACCCCACCCCTGGAGCTACCTGGATTGGATGAGTGCCAGAGCCCCACCTAAGCCATCAATGATAAAAAGTTTTACACCCAAGACCTCGTGGCATTTTGGGGGTGTGTAGCAGAGGCTTGTATCTCCAGCCTCTGGCACGGCTTTTTCTCGGTAGAAAGGTTGTTATTTTGGAAGTTAATAAACCTTTTTTGTTTCCAACAACACCCGAGGTGTCTTTCTCGCTCTATCTAAACCATGGGTATTTGTATGACGAAACCCAAATGGACATGGAAGCTCTGAGGGCTCATAACACCTGGCTCAAGGAGAAATCCCATCAGACCTTGAAGATCATCTACTTCAACACCCCTGTGCTGGTCACCTGCAAGGCAGAAGTGTGGTCCCATCCTGCCCAGCTGCTCTTGGTAAGGCCTGTGGGGGTACAAGGATGAGGCAGATGAGTGCTCCTCTCACCCTTGTGAGGCAACAAGGTAGCCAGAGTCACAAGCAGGAGTGGCAGCCTCTGCCAGCCTGTGCCACATCTCAGAGGCTGATCTCAGTACTGACCCCTCACAGAATCACAGAATATTCTGACTTGGAAGGGACTCATAAGGATCATCAAGTCCAACTCCTGGCCTTGGATAAGACAGCTCCAAGAACCCCACCACATGCGTGAGAGTGCTGTCCAAACTCTTCTTGAACATTTTCAGGCTAGGTGCTGTGACCACTTCCATGGGAAGCTCATTCCAGTGCCAAACTACGCTTTGGGTGGAGGACTTTTTTTTCTAATATCCAACCTAAACCTCCCCTGATACAAGTTCAGGCCATTCCCTCAGGTCCCCTCACTGGTCACCACACAGGAGAGATCAGTGTCTGCCCCTTCTCTTCCCCTCACAAGGGAGTTGTAACTGCAGTGAGGTTTCCCCTCAGTCTCTTCCAGGCTGAACAGTGACCTCAGCCACTCCTCATACAGCTTCTCCTCAAGGCCCTTCACCATGTTGGCTGCCTTCCTTTGGACACTCTTTAGTAGTTTAATGTCTTTTTTATATTGAGGAGCCCAAAACTGTCCCCAGCACTTGAGGTGAGGCTGCGCCAGTGCAGTGCAGAGCAGGACAATCCCCTCCCTTGCCTGGCTGGCAATGTGCTTGATGCACCCCAGGACAGAGTTTGCCCTCCTGGCTGCAAGGGCACTGCTGACTCATATTCAATCATCAACCAGGACCCAGGTCCTTTTTTATGGCACTGCTTTCCAGCATCTCATTCTCCGGTCTGTATACACAAACAGGTTGCTGCATCCAAGGTGCAGAACCCAGAACTCCTAGCTCACTTCTTTTCACTAGAAATTAGAGGAAGAAGTTAAAGAAAAAAAAATCAGTTCCCACATCTTACAGTGACAAAAATATTTGGAAGCTTTGTGACAACATAAGTAGTCAAAAACAGGACCCTCTAGAAGAATTTCATGCTGTTTCCATGGAAAGAAAACATTGTTGTCTTGAAATAGGCTCTTTCAGCCAGTGTGGAAGGCGACAATCCATAGTCAAGAGTGGAGGTTATGTCTGGTTTCCTTCATATGGGAAAAGGAGTTTCTTTCTCGTATTCTTTATTCTATAGTTGCTGAAATTACTGTGACATTTAACATCATTTTTTTTCATTTGGGAGAAGTACATCAACATTAGAATATACTGAAGTCAAGTATCACAGATCACTTAACGTTGCAATTTCTTTCTTCATTGCCTAACAAGAAAAAAAGACAAATTAGGAGTCACAGTGTGAATGCAAGCAAGAGAATGCTGTTTGCTTCTTCATCAAAGAGTCTGCTGATACATACAATTGTTAGTAATGTTTAGCCAATACATGTGCTATCATATCTTTCTAGACCTGTTAGCTTCAAGCAAATCCTTAGGCACCCAAAATACAGAGTAGGCTAGAGAGACTGGAGGAATCTTTATTATGGGGCTATGGATCATTATCAATTATGATTTCAACAATGAGAAAAGAAACAGTTCCCAAAAAGCCACAACTAATAGCTGGAACTGTTCTTTTCTGCACTCTGATTAAGTATCAAAGTCAAAGTCTCTCTCTTCATATAGCAGAGGTTGCTCCTGCCCAACTCATGTGAGTACTCTGAAGAGGAGATGCTTTTTGGTTAAGGTAGAAGTGGAAACAAACCAAAAAATCAAATCCAGTCACAAAAGCTCAAAAGCACTGAGATAACATAAACAGGTCCCTTCTCATACTAAACCACATCATTATGCTAGATGAGAGAAGGGTGGGTGCATTTTTCAGGAATGGCCTGCACAATCAGAACAGAGTCTGTTCTAACTCTTTATCAGCTGTGGAAGAAGAGATTGAGATGACAAATGCCAAAGAGAATAGGCTTGCTTATTTTTTTTAAGGCAGACAGAGAGGCATAAGGAATTTTATCTATTCTCAGGCACAAGCATCTGAAAGACAAATGGATTCAAGGGCCTTGAAGCTGAAGATTGAATAACCAACCTATCTTAAGGAACTCAATACTGGGAATGCCCAACTAGGACCATGGGTGCCTGTGGAAGATTTCTGCCTAGTTCTGACAACTCAGAAATCCTCTCTTAGAGGCAATGATTAGAGGATTTGTCTCATTAGCAAACTGTCACAGGCAGAAAACTCCCCATTTGTCAAATTAAAGATGCTTGGGCTGTGCTAGTTAAAAAGAAAGTCTAGTGAGACTAGAAAAAAGTCTCAAGTTCTTGTTGAACTTCATACTTAATTTATTTTCAAGAATGGAATGACTACTATACTAGCACTACCATGTGTGCCTGCCTGCAAGGGGAGAAAGAGGAAGTGACACACTGAGAAATGCACCCTACTTTCACAGCCTCCCACCCCTGAAAGGCTTCTGGAGAGGACTATTGGCAGACTGAGATTAACTGGTTTGAGAGGCCTCCGTGGGTGGACCCATTGTCTTCAAGCCTTTTCCTGCTGAAACTGCCAACAATTATGCTACATACAACAATGGTTTTGCAGTATGGATAAATGTCTTCCAGACTGAAATGAAAGCCTTGTGAAACAGGCAACTGAGCTGTGAAGAGTAACGCCAAATAAGTATGATGTTCACAGTGCACACAGACACATACATAACACACACACACACGTTTAATAGCATGTGACAGAAAAGGCTACAAGAAAAAAATTTACCTTCACTAATTCAGTTTTGTCATCATCTTCCCGATGTCGGTAAATGCACTGGCTAAGAAGAGCATATAGTCTTTCCATGCGAGATATACTGAAATTCTCAGTTGCCACAATGGCTGAATCCAGCACTTGCTGAAGCAAAAAAATGCAAACTACATTTCAGAACAGCACAAGATACATCCTACTTTCTTACACTGTTTAATAGAAGTGGCACTTCAGAAAACTGATTAAATGTCTCAAAAGATTCAACTGGAGGAAGCAAATTAATGTTCCCATACCAGAGAAAAGGCTTACATTTCAGACTATTTTCTTACTCATCACTATATGATATCAGTGATCATAACTGCCAATCAACTGCTTCTAGAACAGCAGAGAATGACACAATCTACTTTGTCACGGAGTAGCTGCCTCAGGGAAGTCATGGCTGCATTTCATTAGAAATGCAATACAGGGCGCTTGAAAATGTGTTTTCAGAAACAAGCCTACAGATCTTCCAGACAGCTGTGCCAGATGGAAACAGAAGCATCCTTAGGTGCTCACCTCTACCCATTAGCTGAATCTGTACTGACTAACACCAGTCAGCTCCTACCTTTCAACTCAAGAGTGGATGAACTACCAGAGCAGTCTGTAGGAAATTACCAATCTCTCACCCAGTTCCTTGTGTTACCAAAGATGTGAATGTGGTAATCTGGGGAAAGCAAGACTAACAAACTAGAAGCAGCACTGCTGGGGCTGTTCAGTAACTGTGTGTTGTGGGAGGCTGTACAGATGTAGCTGAAGAAAGAAGCCATACCAAACAAAAATTTTACTGCCTCCCAACTGCTCACCGTCAGACTCAGCCTCTCTTAGATCAGCTACCTAAAGATTTGAGTTCTATGCCCAATACAGAGCTAATAAGTGAACACATATCCAAAAGAAACCCCCAAGAAAACAAACAAAATCAATCAAACAAAAGCTCCACACAAAACTAAGCAGCTCCATTTTGGAGGGGCTCTCTGGTACAAGCAGTGAGTTCCAGTGACACCCATGTTAAGGAAACAAGTCTTCTAAAAGATGTAGCTCTCTTCTCACAGCTGAAACATATATGAGCAGAAACATCTGTAAGGGCTCTACTCTACCACTTCTCCAGTCAGTAGACAAAACTTCAGATTACATGCCATTAGCATCCTGGTTCTAGAAAAACCTATGTAGCTTCTTTAAATATAAAAGCAGACATGAACAGCACAACTCCCCAAAATTTGCTTCCTTAGGAAGCCATCTTGGAAAGTTAATTTAACCTCTGCAGTTCAGATCAACACTTAAAAATGTGATAGAAATTGTGCTGGTGAGCCCTTTTACCAAAGGATATTTTCTCCCCACACAAGGGAAACAACCAATTATTACTCCCTTTCTCATCACAGCAAGTAAACAGCAGCTTCCTCTGCTTTGACCAACCTCCAGGACTTCAACCTAGCAATTTCCTGATTTTTTCTCATAGCTATATCCGCTGAAGGGAACAGGACCCTCTAGAAGAATTTAGTTCATGCAAAGGAACCTCTTGTTCCCCCTATAGCTAGGCCCATGTGTGATCCTTTCCCTAGCTATACCCTAGTATAACAATTTATATTCTACATGGGACTGGGAAAACCATGTGTCCTAGGTTACAACGTAAAAATATGCCAGAAGGTCTGTATTCTATCTCCATCTTCATGAACTGTTGAAACCAGGAGGGGCAGTGTTTTCCTTGCCTCCTCCCCCAGACTATCTCCTGTTAATGGGCCATCAATGCCTTGCCCCATGAATCATAGATAACTCCCTCCGGGAGCCATTTCCTGTTTAATGGGCCATTAAGGACCCACCCCANTTTGGTGTGTTTTTTTTTAATACTGCATCTTGTTCTAATTTTCCTATTAGGTTGTAAATTTTTGGGTTTTGTTTTACTTAACTTTGTTTATACATAATAAAGAACTTTTATTCTTATCCTCATATCTTCGCCTGAGAGCCCCTTTTAGTAATTTGGAGGGAGGGGGTTTACATTTTCTATTCCAAGAGAAGTTCCTGCCTTCCTTGGCAGGCACCTGTCTTTCAAAACCAAGACACCGTGTAACACTGTAATTGCATGGATGCAAAATTCTAGCACTGAATTTTGAAAGCATTTGAGAAAAGCAGATATTAGTATTTTATCCAGGATGATCTTTTGGCTAACCTTCTAATTTCAGGTTTAAAGTCATCACTGCTAAAAAGGTCCTTTTCCAGTTCCTAATTAATGAAAACATGCAAACAGCAAACCAAAATACCCATCTCCCCAGTCCATCATAAAAAATGCTAACCAGCAGTAACAGGTTGTCAGAGAGCTATCTTGAAATTTAACAAGCCCTTTTAGATTGAAAATTACGAAGAGAATAGTCTCTTAAATTCAGTTCACCAAAAGCAAGATCAGCCATCAACACCAGCTGTGGAAACAATTATTTCACAAGCCATATATATCCCTCTAATTAATTGTTTGAATTGGCATTGGTTAACAAGTGACTTAATTGACAACCATACAGGTAGCAAGAAAATGTCCTACTTCAGTATTAAGAAAATTGAAATTAGACTTACTCTGAGCTCAGAGTAATCCACAGATACTTCCTGTGTGTGAATTTTCTTCCCTTTCCCCTCACATACTCGCAGTTGCTCATCCACCTGAGAATGTCCCACATAAGCTGTATGATGTACTTGTGAATCTGGAATTACACACATTTTTTAAATCAGGATTTCTCTTTATCTGGAATATGGTACCAGTGAAGTATCCTGTACCTGGAAACAGTAGCCCTCTACAAACACAGAGAACTGTTACCAATTTTTTCATTGAGAAATGCTTGACTTCTATCTTTCTAGTGCTGCTCCATAAAAACTAGGAACTCGGGCATGAAAAAAAGCACTAGAGAAAGAAGGCAGGGTAAAACTAAGAAAAAATATTCATGCTGTCACTACAGCACGGCACAGTAAACTTGAAGTTAAAAAAAACAAACATGATCCAAAAAAAAGTATTTTAGGTTAGGAAACACATCTACACACCTTACATTTCAAACATTAGGACATAATTCTTCTACTCCACAGGGGTGTCTGGGTCCACACTGCTTTAAGTACAGAAATACAGTTTACACTTAGGCTGCCTATTACTGGGAAGATACTTGTACAATTAGCTACCATTTGAAAAACAAACTGCAGAATCAAAAAAAAACCCAGCCACTGCAGAAAACCATGACTGTAGCCAGCATAACTAGAGGAGCAGCATCATTATGCAAGGAACACTCTGTGCTGATTTGAGAGAGACACAAAAAAGTAATAGAATGAAATTCAGGATGGCTAAAACCTAATAAATAATGTAACCATCTTCAAGAACAAAAAGGAGCTAAACCTGTCTGACCTTTCACTTACCATCTGAAACTGCATCTTCAGAAGTTCCGGCCATTTGGCAATCCAGCATTTCACTCTCCTCTCTTAGGTCTGAACATTCAGGAAGCATGACTCTCTTTTTTTCAGTAGGGGATTTAGCCATAAAGTTCACTCTCTCACTTTCATTTTCTGTCCCATTTTTCTGTCGTTCTTGAAGTACATTTTCATGTTCTTCCATAAGAATGTCCTGGGAGAACGCAAACTGAAAATTCTCCCTCTTTACTGCGGTACTAGAAGAGTCTTCCTTCATTTTACATTTTCTTTTTGACTTATCTACAAAGAGATACCAAAAAAAAGTAATCCAAAGCATTCCCAAAGCAGTTCTTTCTTCAAAACGCAGCAGCATCTTGCAAGGAAAATAACCACAGGAACTTCAGTACCATCTCCCTACATGTGTCTAGAGAATAGGTTGCAAGTTAATAAGATCAATTCTCTATTAGATATATTATAGGCAGTGAAGGGAAAAGTACTGCTTCATGTAATTGAAAACTAGCTGAATATTCAAAACAGCGACAGACAATGTTTTGGACTTCAAGATGCAGGTGCCATTAAATGTCAGTTGGGCCATCAAGGCCAGGCTCTTACAACATCATGCAGCCAGTGCATTTTAACTTCATGACCATACTGAACGAATGACTTCAGGATTTACCCCACAATTTGAAGCATCATAATGAAAAATTCAATGACTCTGGCATGAAGAACCAAGCATCATAGAAACCTGCTTTTTAGGCCACAGAAGCAGAGAAGGTATCAGTGACTTTATCAACTTCTCCAATAAAGTCTGAATAAAATGCAACTTGCCATTAGAGCAGGGGTACTGGTGTCCACAGGCACTGGGGCATCTTCAATTTTTCATTACACCTTGGGTCTGCTTTCTTGCACCCACAGAGCAATGAATTGTATCTTGTGTGGCTGGCTACATAGCATGAGACAAGTCTTAAAATCCTCAGCATCAAAAAACGTACCTCTTTCCTTACGAGATTCTTTAATTTTTTGGCAGCGTTGCTCAAAACCTTTATCCATTTCATGACTCACTATGGAATATGCAGTATCACTCAAAGAACAAGCTTTGTGCCTCAGGAGATTATCTGAAATTTTACAGCCAGAACTGAGCACTTTCTAACAGTCAATGGAACTCTTTATTTTGGTTACTTAGAATGATTTTTCTTTTTTTTCGTGGGCAGGTTCTGAAAGGCTATATCAGTAAGCATTTTCAGCATAAAAACAGAAAAGTTAATTATTTAAGAAATAACACTAGTTATCAATCAACACATCTAACACAATTCTATACCCAAATAATGCATCTAATGCTAAAACATTTACAACCTGGCAAGAAATGCTCTCTGGAGCTGTTTAAAATTATCTAATGGGGTGGTTTAAAATTATCTGATCCCATATCCACTACGGGATTACTAAATTTCCCCAGACAAAATCTATCAAGTTATGGTTCTGAATTTTTTCCAAATTAGGGATAAAAAATACACCCTTACCTGCATGCCCTTTATTTGATTTGTACTTTAAAGCATTGCTACAGATTAGATCAATGTCCTTTAGAAAATCTCTTGCAGTTAAGTACTGGTGTTTGTCAATCTTGGAAAGCACTGTTGAGAGGTCCATGGGGCGTCTAACAGTGTCCTTGTAATTGGGTGCCTACCAAATAAATATGCATGCTCAGAGATTTAAGCTACAAATATTAATCATTTTCATAAAGCCAAATAAAGGACTTCTTAAGAGTCCCAAATATTTATAGCACCCTCAAAGAGGCAGAAAATAACCAGTTAGCTTCTTGAAAATTGAGAAGGTATTTCAGGCGTCTTTGGAGAGACAGGCCAGGAGAGGGAGAAAAAAGAAGCAGGGTGGACAGAAGTGTGTGTGGAGTAGAGAGGGGAACTGGCAGGATTCATTTAACTTCCTTTCAGAAAATCACAGCAGAGAAATCTTTCTCAGTGATGTCACCTTGGATTCTCTTTGATGTTGGCAGCAAGAAAAAATCTGAAGGATTTGCACCTTTGAAGCACCTGTCCTAAGTG
This sequence comes from Bombycilla garrulus, assembly GCA_013400315.1. Classification (NCBI taxonomy): domain Eukaryota; kingdom Metazoa; phylum Chordata; class Aves; order Passeriformes; family Bombycillidae; genus Bombycilla; species Bombycilla garrulus. Next base: position 9,379 of record VXBU01015885.1, on the reverse strand, counting down.
TCTACTCTAGAATGAGATAACTGGACCCAGAGATGTTTACTCTTTTTTTGAGTAAAAAGATCATTTTTACTCAGAGCTTAAAAAGAGCCTAATGACTACATTAGATGAGGACATCTATGTGTTTATAGGTTATTCATATCTTGGAAACTACATGGAAAGGAAAAGACAAGTGAGTGGATGCTTAGGGGAATGGGACTTTGCTGAAATGCAAAGCTATCTTAAAACTATAACTGATTTTGAAGTACATGGCCCTGGCTTAGACTTATTCAATAAATTCAATGGGAAGTGTATGGGAGCAAGAAAAAAACATGCAGCCCTTATGGTTGATTATGTACTGAGGAAAGCCCCAGATGAAACTAATACCATCTGAAAATTCATTTGACAAAATGCTGCTTCTACTCCTGTTTTCACAGAAACTATTGACAGTTAATCAAAGAGATTTAGACTTTATTAAAAGAGCCCTCTAGGTTCTTCTTATATATATATATAAAGTGACCTCTCTGCTTTTTAGTGCTGTAGCACACCTATGTACCCAAACATTTCCATGGGCAAATTGGGTTGGCATTTGGGGTAACTGGCACTTGGACTAGATCATCCTTGTAGATCCCTTCTAATGGAAATATTATAAAGTTTTAAGGACCTTTTAGAAAGAACATAGAGCTTTCAGAGAATACACAAATAATAAACATTTGAGAGAGCCTCAAGGAGTCAAGTAAAAGCAAAATTCACTTCCTTTTTCTTGGAAAATCAGAGTAATACGGTTCTAACATCAAAGATAAACCTTCCTAGAAACAGTACAAAAACACCAAGAAACATAAACACAGAGGAATTATGAATACATACAGTTATAATGGTATTATAAGTCAATACTAACCTCCTCTGGGTCAGTGGGCTTTGTAAATGCTTTGAAACGTTTGTCAAGGACAAGTCTTTGAGCCACATCTCTTAAGTAAATCCTAAGTTCACGCAAAGTATCCTCTTCCTGCTCTTCCACCTGTCTTATTTCTTCCTTTGTCAGCTTTCGAGGCTTGGGTGGTGGTGCTACAGGCAGCACTTCCACAGGCTGGCAAGCTTAATTGAATCAGAAAACTGCAGTTAATTGATGGTACTCATATACAAGCACATGAAAAATGATTGACAGAACATTATCACCAAAGCAAATACTATATTAGCTGTTAACCTAGAGTTAGCAAAGTTTTATATATGTAGAATAGCCTCCTCACTTGTGTTGTTTTTTAATGCAGGAGGTTGAGCAGCTTGCTTCATAACTAAGTCCTCAAAAAAAAGTCTTCTCTCAGCACAGGTAGGACGCGGGATTCTGAAAACTTCTTCATATTCATTATTAAACAATTCTTTTATCTAAAGCATGAAGAGAAAATATACTTCAGTTACATAAAGTCACACAAACTTCTTATATTATGTTCCAAAAAAGGTGAGTACCTCTCTGAATTAAACTGAATACTTACCTGGATAAGACAATCAATGAAAAGTTATCTTTCTGGTCTTAAAAGACTAGGTTTTTATAGCATGGCAATTTAAAATGCCTTCTTTAACCATTGCATTCTAGATTTTAAGCTCCAGGAAGAAACTGTATGATAATCAACTGAGAAAGGGGTGACTGGGGATTCATCATCCCCAAGGCTGCCTGTTTTGAATTTACGTGCCTTGCTGTCCTTTGGCTTGAATCTTTATGGCAGCTACAGAGGGAAAATGGCAAGGCTCACAGAACAAGTGCTGACTTTTTAGTAAGGTGTTTGGGCTTTCTCTAATTTTATTTTTAATTAATTTAAATGAAGTGTCTCAATTTGAATACTTCCAAGTTGTATTTTTTCTATTTCTACTACCAAAAAGTATGGAAGGGATTTCAAACTTCATTTTAGAGGGGACTTATTAACAGTAACTTCTGTTACTGAAACAAAATAATCAGAGCAACACATTCACATTTTGAACACCTTCCTTTAATGCACAATCTCACATGTCTACAAAGCTCAGCATGTCCTCTTGAAGAATTCTGTTAAGGAATATACCTAAAAATTTATTTCCAAGTTGCTTAAACAGAAACTAGAACTTGGCTCTCTAATTTGTTGAGCCTTCAGCCAGATGAAGGAAGTAATTAATTAAAAAAAATTAGATTCAAAATTACATTCCATCAATAACAGTGGGACCTCTGTATTTTTCAGCAAAAATGCCTCTGACTTTTCAGTGAAGTGTTTTCAGAAAGTCTTTTATTCCCAGCTATCTTTCAAGCACCACATTCTTCACTAAAGACACACCTAGCCATCTTGAAGCTACCAAAACCATTGTCTGAAGCAAGTTCATACAACTGTCTAATAAGTTTAAGTATGTGAGAAGGAAGAAAAAGTTGATTCAAAGTCAATCTCTACTCAGAAAACACTTTAGGCAAATGCTTTCAGCACTGTTTTGTCTAAGCAAGTTTTAAGGGAGTGGGTTTGGATGCCTGAGTAAAAACTATGAATTTTCTTAAGAGCAGTAACTCTAATGCTGCAGGGAGTTATAAATTAACAAGAAATTGAGTAATGAAGGAAGAAAAGTATCGACTGAAATACCTCTTCTGGGAGATCTCTCAGTTGTACATTAGATGTTGCAAGGAGTAAAACTGGAGTAAACCTTGGGATGCTCTGCAGTAGTGTTGTAAAAACAGATCTCAGCGTAGGTCCAACAGTCTCCCACCATGAAGGGATTTGTGGGACATATACGATACTCGGTGCTGATCTTTGAGCTTCTCGCATCAACTGGGAAAATGAAAGCTTGGATAAGAAAACTACATCATGTCAAACAGACTACTAAATAACTACATGTCAGTCAAACTATCTTATGAAATAAGAGGTATAAAGCCATTACATCAAGACAAAGCAATAAATGACTCCTTAATAATCAGGTAAAATTTTCACTTTCACTCAAATATAGACATTTCTATGCAGACAGAAACAGACCTGAATCTCTGCCTGATTTCAAAATTACTTAGGTATAAGATAACTCCTAAAGAGCCTAAGAACTAAGCCAATGTAGTGGTGTGCCTGAAAAAAACCCAAAGCTAACTCTTTAACAAGGTGTATTTGCATGGAGAAATCACTACACAACTGCAGCTACACCATTTTCAGTTCAGAAGGGACATGCCGGAGACTTCGCTATCCTGGGTTCTCCCGCAGTGTGTAAAAAGTCCTTTTCTCATCAGCTGAGACGAAGAAGCACTCTGGAGTCCTTAGTTCATGTTCTCAAGGCAGTTTATTAGTTCCTTATCAAAAATAGATTTCTCTGCCCTGACGAGGTCGACACAGCAAAACTTCCAGAGACACACTGTGCCCTGCACACTCTCTGCCCTTCACACTGTGTTCTGCAGGGGAGATTGAGGCACACTGTGCCCACCCCGGGTCAGCTCTATTCTTTTATTCCATCAACTATGTATCCAATGTTTACCATTAATTTCCAATCCGTGAGCCTTACATTACATTGTCCAGCTCTCTGACAAACCAATCCAAAAGTGCCAACATCACCAAGAAGACGGAGGTTAGGAAGAAGAAGAAGAGATAACATGCCACGTGTAAGAATTCTCCATCTTGACTCCCAGACCCCCCTGTCCAGAATCTCGAAATGCCCTGGACATGGGTCCAAATCTTTTCCTTTTCATCTATAATTATTACTATCCTACTCTTTAAACTCTGGTGACTTGCAATTCTTCTTATAAATTGGTAATTTGTCTCATGGATTAAAATCAAAGCCACAGGCATTCTCAGCATCAATCCAGGGTCTCCGACACCACTGGCAAGGCTGAAAAGCTTCCTGACCAGGGCCTGGATCATTCTGAGATGCCATAGGAATCCCCTGGGTTCCAACAGGTACATACATCCCGTTCAGACTGGAGCACATCTGAACAAACAGAGGCCTATGTGAAAAGATGAGGGCTAACACAGCACAAAATTCCTGGCTATAATTCATAACTACAGGCACATTTTATAAGAGGTGACCAGTCCTTAGACTGAAGAGCTAAATCACTCACTGCCTCTCATTACCAAAGGTGGGCTTTGGAAAACCACAAGCCACTGCCTACAGATGGCACCTCAATCACAGAAGACAACACACATCTACTGCATGAGGGAAGTGGAACAGTCCTTTCATACAACAAACTTCTTTGTTCACCTCTGCAGATTAACAATCTGCAAAGAACTTGCTCCTCCTATGTGACAAATGAGTATCTAGTCACATAATGTGTCTGTCCTCACTTGTACAGCTCTCAAATGCTTCTACTAGAGATCAAAATATTTTAATACAGTGATGCCAAAAAACAAAATGGATTTACTGCCCATAAGTCAAAAAGCAAAACAGCACTAAACTGCTTATATTTCCTTTTCCTACTTAGTGAAAACTCAACAAACCATACAAATCTAAATATTCCATGAATTTTAACACTTTTGCTGCATGTACTGCAGCAGTAAAAGCTGTATATGTAAAAAAACCCAAACAAATTATCTTCCTCAAAACCTTGGCTGCCCTACAAGTACAATTTAAAAAGAGGCTACAGAATGTGCTGTCAGATCGATGCAGAGCCATCTGCTGGTAGCACAGAGTCTTAAGAAGCAACAAAACCAACTTTCTAAATCCCACGAGACCCGCAGGATTTCTTGCCACAGAGAGGGATTTATTAGCAGACTTCCCATCTTCCTGAGCTGCTAGTAATATTCTCCCTGTAACATTTCAAATGGAAAACATGGCTACATATAAAATCCTTATGTGGCATCATTCCATCAGAAAAGTGAATTTTCAGACAAAAGTAAACAAAACAGCATATTTAAATCAGGCCACTTATATTGACAATGACTTTTGCTTATTTCACTAGTTTTTACACTAATCCTATAGACTAATGAGAAAAAAAGCTACCTGTACACATCTTTCATCTGGCGATATGCTAGCAAACAAAGTTGGTATATCTAGCATATAAACTGGAAATTTTTCCAGGGAATGTATTACTGCAGCTGCCAAATCAGAAGCTTGCCCAGATCCTGGCTCTTCAATTAGTAAGAACCGTGGCCTGTAAGATGTTGGCTGGTCACGAGGATTTCTAGAGCAATAAGAAGGAAACAAGTTTAAAAATGAGTGATGAATAGGAAAACAGGCATTAAAGTTTTTTCATGAGCACTTTGTTTTACAAATCCTCTCTCTGTTCCACAAAATAATAAGCTGGTCCATTATAGGAAGACTATCAAAGCCTACTTTCTCACAAACTGGTACTCTGCCTTTGCTAGAAATACTACCAGTTCCCAGCATGTCTGCTACTCTTTTGGATGGGTTAAGTAACAGCTCTTAAATCCCACAGTGGGACTGTCCAGCCAAATACCCACACAACAGTTCAGCTTGATGGGCAGTGTACTCAGTTAGAACAGAAGTAACCAGCTGAACCTTCACACTCATGTCTGGCAAATATTGACCGCCCCACACACGCACTCTCAACTCCTCTATCTAGCATCCCTCACACCAAAACAGCTTACACACTCAGCTGTCTTAAAAACAGAGTCATAAGAGGGACAAACATACCTGACAAAAGAGCAGAATTCTGCTTTTTTGTGATCAGGCATTTTATGAGTCAGCTTCTCTTCAGAAATTGATGGTGATTCCTCGTCATTGTCAATCACATAATTTCCTAAAATAGGATTTAAAGAGAAGAGAGGTTTGTTAACTTGCTTGTATAGTCCATCTCTCTCTTATATTCATACACCTTCAAAATTGGTAAACACTTCTCTTACATTTCATCCTTTAAATGCTATTTTCTGAAGAGTTCATTCTACCACAAATCAAAGGAGAATGCACAAGTCTCTACAAAGCTGTTCTATGTCCCATGATTTGCATGTTGACAAAAACTTCTGAGTTTTTCTCCTTAGAATAAAGATGGTTAAGAACAACTTATGCAGCTCTCAGATACCTGAAAAACATTTCTCCTGCTTTAAGCATTTATTTAAAAAGAGGTGCTAATAATTTAAAACTTAGATTCCTCTCTGCAAGGGGTAAATGTGATGTTAGCTCTTGTCAGAAACATGGTGCTCCAGCAAAGAACACATAGTTCTCAACAGATTTTGCAAGTTACTCACAGCTCCCACCCTAGACTGTGCACACACAAAGTATAAAATTGTGCTGCCAGTATAGCTAAGTACATTTGTGTATATTGATTGCACAGATCACAAGCTTTTGCTCTGGCAGATTTTTAAACAAGTGGATGTAGATTTTATACCTTGCTGCTGGTCCTTCTTTAGTGCAAGCTCGGCATGGGGAAATACTCTCTGCAAGGTTTGTAAAATCCTATCCAGTGTGTTTTCTAACAGTGGCTTTGAAATAGCTGGTAGAGCTCGCCCAGGGGAAGGCACAACCCTCCATGAAGCTGGAACAGTCTTCTGCATGGCCATGGAAAAATCATTTGCTTTTATTTTAATTGAATCCATGTTTATCTGCAGTCTCTTTCTGCTCTCATATAGCTGAGGATAGCGATGCCGCAAAGCACAGAGACCAGTTTCAGCACATAAGGCTTTAATATCAGCACCACAGTATCCTAATAAACAAAACAAGAATCAAATGTTATGTCAATATCAGACAAAACAGAATTAAAGACCAGTACTTCTAAAGTGCAACACTGAAAGACTTTGTATGCAGCCAAAAATTGCCAGGCTAAGAGACAATTTAAAGAGTTACTGCACTGCAGAAAAGTTCTGTTACATGCCTCACAGCCTGATATCCTGCACTTAGGCAGCAGCCTGCTGGTCAAAACTTTGTTCCTGGAAAAGATGGCCCAAACCCATTAAATGTTCTGAGAGACAAAAAGAAAACTGAAAGCAGTGCCTAAATTTGCTCCCGTGCCAACTGCCTCCTCACTGCGTCTCTCTGCCACGAGGTTCAAGAGCTACAGATTCCCTAGGGCTCAAGTCACATGTTGTAACCCACGCTGTTTTCAAACTCACCAGCACATTCCTCAGCCAGCTCTTCAAGTAAGTTGTCTGATGGCCTTGGGTTCCAGTCTCGTGTGTGAATTTTGAAAATTTCTTTTCTTGCCTGAAAAGTGGAAGTTTTGAAAGTTTTTTTTTCTTACCAGTTGCATTTCAGTTTGCCCTAAGTTTTCTCTTAAAAGAATAATGACAAAACAAACCCACAAAACCCCTTATATCAATGCAAATACTTTTCTTATCTGCTAAACATTTTGGTATTTTAAAGGTCAGTTATTAATACGCTTTCTGCTTCTTCAAGCAGGACATTTAATAATTCTGAACTTAATAATACTCTTGCTGGGGGCTGCAGTAAAGTAAAAGCCATTTATGTCTTCCATAAAAGTGAGCTTTCCCAAGTGTGAGACCTCATGATTTTGAAGAAAAAAAGTCATTTTAAAATCCTTATCTGAAAACAGAGATTTTTCCATCAAAGAAAATTGTCTCAAATTTAGAAATTCAAAATTTTATGACGCATTTCTTGGTACAAATAAGTTATGGTAGATTTCTAGAACTCTACCACAGTAGGAAATCATGTATTAAAGTTTTTTAATGGCACCTCATCTCCTGTTCCTGAGATCGGATGAAAACTGGAGGAAAATGTTTGTGCACTTTTACTAGGTTTCAATCCAATGAGCCTTTTTATCCTTTTTCCAAGAAGTGATAAGAAATATCAGAGATAGCCAAGGAGAAAACACAAGAGGTCTCTAGCTTTGCACACTATCTCCCCCCCTTCAATATTTTTTGGTTGCTAAACACCCATTTTTATATTGCTTAACTATTGCCATTGAACTAGAAGCCCTGCACCTGTGCAGTATCCTGATAACTTTGTCCAATTCCCATGACTTCCATTAAGATCCCAACATACTTAATGTGCTCTAGCATCAGCCTTGATCAAAGTTTTTGCTACCAAGGAGGAATTCTCTCACCCTTCCTTTTACTTTCAAGATGCTATAGGGGTAGTTTATAACTCATTAATATAACTCATTCTTTCTTAAACATTTCAGTTACTATTAGCATCCCATTTTCTTCATCAGCTACAGAGAAATTAAAACTAACTAGAGAGTTAACTACTTGTTGAAATCATCCTAATCATATTTATTGAGCTTCAGGTCTGCCCTGCATGGTACAATGCAATTTCTCCAGATATTTTGTCGAAGCTGTACACTACAGATGGAGATTTGCACTGCTGCAAGGGTGTTTGTTATAAAGATGGACATTGCCACATAAGCATAAGGTTGAGTGGGAATTCTGACCTCTTTGTTTGGCAAATTGAAGCGGAATTCTCGTTCAAAGCGCCCAGGTCTTCGTAAAGCAGGATCTATAGAATCCAGTCTGTTGGTGGCTCCTATTACCACAACCTCTCCTCTGCTGGCTAAGCCATCCATAAGTGCCAGAAGTGTCCCCACAACCGAGCTAACAGAAAATACAGTTTTCATTCACCAGTTTAGTAAATTTTCTTCACATAACCTTGTCCAATGATCACTCAAAAAGGACAAGTTTTTATTGAAGAGATGCTCTTTAGCAAAAGACTCTTTTTAAGTCATAATGAAATACAGATAAGGTAACACAGACCTTTTGCTGATATCAAGCTCAGCAAATTATTTTCAGTTAGAGATTCATTTGCACAGTTACTAATTTTCAGGAAAAAATGAATGCGTCACTTGAAGTTAAGTAATCTTTTTTCACAAAGATCAGGCAGCTTCTATGTAGATACAAAACATGTCCTACCTATGAATTTGGTCTTGTTTATCTGACCGTACAGGAGCCAGAGCATCAATCTCATCAAAGAAAATAATTGAAGGACGCATCTGGTAGGCCTACAAAGAAAACACAGGAATATTGACATCAGGAAAACAGCCCTATTTGAAAGAGAAAATGCATGAAAAAACATCATAGTTGGAAAGGCATGAACTAGATTTTTCAGACTCTGTTAATTGAGCTAACAGAGTAAAGTGACACGAGTAACTGAAGACAGCAGCCTATGTCAACCCAAGGAGACTGGGTGACAAGAAAAAAACCACACCCATAGTTTTGACATCTACCTGGCAACCACAAAGAACAGAGACAGGACTTCGCTAAGTTACAGGTTCTGGAAGCAATCCTCTGTTACCAGTTTAAAAACCATGCTTTCAGCCTGAATCTCCTTCCCTCTGATCTTAAGCCATCACTTCTTTCTTCCTGAAACATTTTTTTGTGACTTTTTGGGAGGTCATTTGGCTTGTTGTTTTGGGGGAGAGGGGTGTGGTAGTGGTGGTGTTTTGCAGGATTTTCTTATTTCCTTTACTACCTTTTCTCAATACATCTCAAGATTTCAAGCCCCTAAAACTTCACTGTAAAAGGAAACAGTGGCAATCCCATTTCAGTGAAAGGAGATGACAAAACATGTTGTAGAC
>VXBU01015884.1:57915-156829 GCA_013400315.1 Bombycilla garrulus | reverse complement strand
GGCCCCGAAAGGTCTGTGGGTCTTCGGGGCCGGAGCTGTCCCAGGTCGGCCGAACCCCGCTGCTGCGGCCTCGCTGCCGGGTCAAGGGCAGCCATAAGGCCGGTGCAGACAGTGGTGCTGCACAGCCGGATCAGAGTGGGGAAAACGGGTTGTTTGGGAGCTTTTGGGGCCTTGAGGGGGTTTTGACGCTAGAAGGAGTTTAGGCCTTGGCTGCAAAGTCGTGTGTGTTCTTCCACCATGGAGCTGGGGAGGGAGAGGAGGTTGCTCTGGCATCTGCCCATAGCATGTGCTGGGCTGTCAGTGTGGCTGTGGCAGGTCCTGTGGGGCTGTGCTGGCCTGGCAGGGATGGTTTTCATTGCCCTGAGTGTTGTATCTCAATAAGGACACAGCTGCTGCTGCTCTGCAGTCACAACCCAGCCCTGCCGTGTTGCAGAGCACACGATTTCCCAGAGTCTGTCCTTCAGTTTATCCTTTGTGGGCTGCAGGTGCAGGCAGCTTTTGTGCTGCTTCATTGACTCCAGTGGTGGCATTTCAGGCTTCTTCCCTCAGAGCAGGGGATAGGACGGGAGCTGGGCAGGCTTCTGTCATAGGCCCTTTGTTGCAGTGTACCTGGAGACTTACGGCTGCCAGATGAACGTCAATGACACGGAGATCGCCTGGGCCATCCTGCAGAAGAATGGCTACGCCAGGACAAAGGAGCTGCAGGAGGTAAGGCAGCACCTTGGCAGCTCTCCTGGAGCACAGTCCTCACGCCCTGGCTGTGTCTGCAAGTCCCAGCTTTTCTCTGGAGTGCAGCCCTGTGGGATGGGTTTTGCAGTCTGAGTTCTGTGAAGTGAGGGAAACTACTTAACAAGTGTGGTAGAAAGCTGTGGGTTGTCTTTTTTCTTTAAACTACTGGGCTCCATCTCAGTTGGAGAGGGATTGGACACAGCAGGATCCTCCTGTCTCATCTTTGAGTTTGCATTTAGTGAAGACTCTGCTGTCTTCTGTTTCTTTCTTGCAACTCTTTATTGAAACCTTCCATGTACTCAGGCAGATGCTTTTCCCAGAGTGAAGTGAGTTTTATAGTCTGCCTCTTCAGGTTATCTGGGCAGGGCATGAGAACTTATTGTTTGAATTTTATAGGTTCTTCTCTTTTTGTTGCTTTTGATTTAGGCAGATGTGGTTCTTCTTGTCACCTGTTCGGTGAGGTAAGGAAATGTTTGTCACTACTTTGGGACAGTTTTTAAGGAATTACTGTTTGAAATCCAAGGCAATAAATGTGTTGCATGAGGAAGGGAGTATGCAGGTGTAAAACTGACTGTTTGTTTGAGGGTTGGGCTGGCTGGTGCTATGATTTCCAACATTAATTGTGCTATGAATTGCTTCTCTGGGTAGTGAGAAGTTATTTGGCTGTGTAAGCTCTGTGTCTATGCCATGGGCAGTGAGAGGTGTGTACAATTAATGATTTTATTTTTAAGTGTTCTATCTTCTTTTGAAGTGACTCTCTAGTACAGTGTCTGTACCTAAAAATGTGAGAAATATGTTAAGGGGCAATTTGATATAAAGGGAGCTTCGCTTGTTTTTTCTGAGTGCAGAAGATACCAGATGCTCATTGTCACTTCCAGGGTATCTTATCCTGTGGCCAAGGCACTTTTTCTCTCCAAGGGTTTAGTCCCTGAGGTGTTTCTGCAGTGGAGATGCTCTCGGGCAAGCAAAGTGATAACAGATAAGACAGAGTCAAGATGTAATCCACACACAACAATGGGCACTGTCAGGTGCCATTGGATTCCCTGCCTTTAGCTGAATTCTCCTCACAAAGCACTTGGGCCACTCCAGGCTGGGGCTGTGCTGAGGAGCATTTGGAACAGGCAGTTGTCCTGGCTCCCCAGGGAGAAGGCAGAGCAGGCCATCTGGAACCGTCTGCAGCACCTCAAGGCGCTGAAGGCCCGGCGGCCCCAGGCTCGTGCTCCGCTCCGCATCGGGATCCTGGGTACGGCCGTGCTGTGTCACCCGTGTCCCATAGGCAGCAGCCGCCTTTCCCTGGGCTGGAAGCAGCTGGAAGGGCTGCGGGGCAGGAACAGAGGGCAGGCACTGCCTCTGGAGCACACTTGTCCTTTGTTGGCAGGATGCATGGCCGAGAGGCTTAAGGAGGAGATTCTGCACAGGGAGAAGCTGGTCGATGTCGTGGCAGGTCCCGATGCCTACCGTGACCTTCCCCGGCTGCTGGCAGTGGCAGAGTCTGGCCAGCAAGCTGCCAATGTCCTGCTGTCCCTAGATGAGACTTATGCTGACATTCTCCCAGTCCAGACTAGTGCAGGTGGCACGACAGCGTTTGTGTGAGTACCTTTTCCCAGTGCTTGTTTCTGTGGCTCCGGTTTGGAAATCTGCTGTGCAGAGCAGATGTGTCAGTGACAGCAGCTGCCCAGGAGATGCAGTGCTTGGCTGCACTGTGTCTCCCAGAGTGTGTGTGTGTGTTTGCTGCTGCTTTGCTGTGTGACTGAGTCCTGGAGAGTGTGCCCTGAGCTCTGGCTGTTACGGACTTCTCTCCCTCTCCTTTGGGAATGCTGACTCTCATCCTGCATTGGGTGATTTCTGTGCCACTGTCCCTTCCTGAAATCCATGCCTCCCTCCTCCCCTGCCTTCTGTGGTGCCCTGCCCCAGGTTCTGCTATTAATTCTTCTAATCCTGCACAGATCTGATTGTTTAGTTTTGGTGATAACATTGTCAGACATTAAATCAGACTCTGCTCTGTGTGGCTATAGTGTATGGAAGGACAGTATCGCTCTCTGCAGGAATGGGATGTAGAAGGATCTTTGATCACTGCTGGGCTGCAGTTGTAGTCTGTGCCTCATTAGTTCTTCCCAGCTTTCTTGGAAACATGCATGAAAAATCAGGAGCTCAGGGCATGCTGAATCCAGTGTGGATGGTCTGTGTGTGGAGCTGGCTGCAAGCAGCAGTACTGGGCTCATCCTGGGTGAGATGCAGCATGGATGGCTCTGGAGGAGTGGGGTGTGAGCTGTGCTTTGCCTCTGGTGATGGCAGGTCCATCATGCGGGGCTGTGACAACATGTGCAGTTACTGCATCGTGCCCTTCACCCGGGGCCGGGAAAGGAGCCGTCCCATCGCCTCCATCCTGCAGGAAGTGAGGATGCTCTCGGATCAGGTGAGGCAGAGCCTCCTCCCACCTGTCCCAAACCATGGGAGGGAGTGTGGATCCTGGTAATAGTGTTTTCAGTGGTACTTGGAACCAGTGTCACTGCCTTTATCTGCAGAGATGAGGTTGTGGTGGGGTTGCACCAGTGGCTTTTTGATTCCCCTTGTAACACTCCATGACAGACAGGGAAGGGAGGGCTTTTCTTGGAAACTCCTTGGAGTAAGACCATGGCTGCCCTTGCAGCTCAGCCATCTTGCCCAGGTTATATTTCTTCCTGTCTGTTTATTTGGTAGGGAGTGAAAGAAGTGACCCTCTTGGGTCAGAATGTCAACAGCTTTCGAGACCTGTCTGAGGTGCAGTTTCAGTCGGTGGCTGCCCCAGGGCTCAGCCGTGGCTTTAGCACAGTCTACAAAGCCAAGCCAGGGGGTTTGCGCTTCTCACACCTGCTGGACCAGGTCTCTAGGATTGATCCCGAAATGAGGATCCGTTTCACCTCTCCACACCCCAAGGATTTTCCTGATGAGGTAAGTGAAAAATAAATACCTTGGCCTCTGCTTGCAGGCAGGAGGCAGCTCCGAAATGTGAAGTATGGGCTGTGCTGCCTTTCCAAACAAAGAGATTGTGGGTTCCTAAACTGGGAACAGCTGCTCCTGGGAGTTGGATGTTGGGGCTAAAGCTGGCAGGTTTGCATTTTGCTGGCTTTTACCCAGGGAAGACTCTTCCCTGAGCACCCTAGAACACTTAAGCTGTCTGAGACATCCCCTGATCACTTACCACAGGTCCTGCAGCTCATCCAGGAGCGACACAACATCTGCAAACAGCTGCACCTCCCAGCGCAGAGTGGGAGCACACGAGTGCTGGAGGCCATGCGGCGAGGGTGGGTCACCCCACGAGGAGCCCTGTGTCCTGCCCTCTGATTTGGGCTGCTGGTTTCTCCTCACTCATGTTGTGGTTTCCAGTTAGCAAATCCATGTGCTGTTCATTGCAGATACACAAGAGAAGCGTACCTAGAGCTCGTGCACCACGTGCGTGACTCTGTTCCAGGTGCGTGTTCCTTTGGCTTGGTCTGAGCTTGGCACAGCTGCATCTCACTGTCCTTTCCCGAGTGCAGCATTCCTGCCCTCCGTGAGGGAAGTGTAACACAGTGTGTGTTATAGGAGTGAGCTTGAGCAGTGATTTCATCGCTGGGTTCTGCGGAGAGACCGAGGAGGATCACCAGCAGACGGTGTCCTTGCTGCGGGAAGTCCGCTACAATGTTGGCTTCCTGTTTGCCTACAGTATGAGACAGGTGAGGGCAGGCCCTGGTGGCTGTTATCTCTGGGTGTGCCCCCTAAACTCCTCAGTGCTGTTTCTCAGAATAACACATTTTTTAAAAAGCTGTTGAAAATCATACCCAAAGACTTGATATACTGGTAGATGTTGTTTGTCCCAGGCAGCACTTGCAGGGTATGTGATTCTGTAAGTGCCTGGGAGGCTTCCAGCTTCTCTGTGGGAGTGTCAGGGTTGGTAACTGCTCGGTGACCTGGCTCTGCAGACGCTCCAGGGTCATTGAAGGGAAGCAACTGTGTCAGCAGAGGCTGTAAATACATTATTTGCTGATGAGGAATGTGCTGATGGAGCTGGTATGGAGCCCAGCTATAAGGGTCTGTCAGTGGTGAATTTTTGACGAAAGTATTTCCATGAGAAGAGTGGGTAGTTGGTAAGTCTCCATTAGAATGCTCTCCAGAGTGTATGATATGGAAGAGGACAGAAGGTTGGAAAACATAAGGAAACAAAGGGATCACCATGCAGTACATCGATGAGAAGTAGTAGAATCTGCTACCTGTCTATGGACAGACAGGCACATCCCACACGAGATGCAAAACTGTTTCACAGACACTGATACTCAGTGCCCTGCATCAGGCCTTCTGCCTAAAAGGGGGAGAAGAAAGATGTGAGTAGCACGAGGATGGGGCTGGCACCGGAATAGTTCCTTTGTGATACAGACTGAAATGCTGTTGGAATGTGGGAAGCTGTTGCTGGAGGAACAGTGCAGCTGGCTGGGGTCAGACAGACAAGGCTCTGAGGTCAGGCTGGGTGCTGAGGGGCCGCTCTGGCTCTGTGTGTGCAGAAGACCCGGGCGTATCACCGGCTGCAGGATGATGTCCCCGCGGAGGTGAAGAAGCGGCGGCTGGAGCAGCTCATTGCCACCTTCCGGGAAGAGGCTGCGAGGGCCAACGCAGTGCTGGTGGGACAGGCCCAGCTGGTGCTGGTGGAAGGGGTGAGTGAGGCTGCAATGGTATTGTCCTCCTTCTTTCTTGCTGGTTCTGAGGCTGTGCACAGCAGTCATCACTTCTGCCTTCCCTTCTCACTTTCCCCTGTAATCCCAGCACTGCCAAGAGCATTTCTTCACACTTAAGCAGAAAGCCTGACTTTTCCAGAGCACTGAGCTGAGCATGGGGGATGGCATCAGTTAGAGATGCATCTCTGGCCAAGCACAGAATTTGTGCTTTGGTATGTGTGTCACCCAGCAGCTCTGCCCACAGTGCTCTGTTCCAGGGTTTGGTTAATGTGGGTTTAATACCATCAATAGTGCTCAATTAATTCCTGAGGCAATAAAGCCCAGCAGTGAATCAGAGCAATTGCCATGCAGGTAATGTTCCCTGTCCTCTTTCCAGCCCAGCAAACGCTCTGCCTCGGAGCTGTGTGGGAGGAACGATGGCAACATCAAGGTGATCTTCCCCGACACCGAGCTGGAGGATGCTGCCGAGTGCAGGGCTCTGGGCAGAGCCCAGCCAGGGGACTATGTGATGGTGAAGGTGACCTACCTGCAATGCCCATTTCCTTGCACAGTGCTGTTCTCTAGGGCAGCTGCTGCCAGAAGAGCCTAAAATTAGAACGGATTCTCCCCAGCCTTTGTGAGCCTGAGGACCTGTGCTGTTTCTTTCAGGTAACCTCTGCCAGCTCGCAGACCCTGCGGGGAGTTCCGCTCTGCCGGACCACCCTGTCCCGTGCTGCTGCTTCTCACTGAGGGATCCCTACTGCCCCTGCTTGGAAGCAGCACATATTCTCCATGAAGAAACAAAGAAGTGTGGTCAGATGGAGATATGGTAGAACCAGGGAGATATATATGTATACTAAAATTTATTTATTAAATAATAAAATACGTATATATTTCTGCTTTGGTGCCAACTTACTCCTCATAGATGTGTGCAGGTTCAAAGAAGTAGAAGTTGTGTGTGAACTTGGAAAATCTAAGTACTGTGAGATTTGTATTTTGGCTTGCCCTGAGGCTCATCCCACCCTCACAGTGGTGCAGGTCTGTCCTCTGACTGTGATCAAATCCTCTGGCACAGCCCAGCCGGAGAGATGGATGTGCAGAGCAGCTCCTTCCTATGAGCTCAGCTGAATTGAGGAGCTGCAAAAGCTGGTAGAACCTACAAAACACAGCTCCAGTAGCTGCTGGAGAATGGCAGGAGTACTGTCAAAGAGTAGAAAGAACTGAAAATCAGAAGACTGATCGATTAATTTTTTCCAAATATTGGCCAAAATGCTTGGAATGGGGATGCAGGAACCCACACACTTGTGTGTTGGAATGTGGCACTGGACTGTGGAATGAAAAATGGTGTTTAATGTGCACCAGTGAATCTGTTGTGTCTGGGGCTGAAGGAATGCAGCCTTGCCCTGGTACTGGGGAGAATTGGATCTTGTCTGGAGAAAATTTCCTTGTTTCCATGTCTGGGGGGACTGCATGGGAAGATATGGCCTCTTAAAACTTAGGGTGCAGTTTTGTAATGCAGACATCTATGGGTGTCCTTCCCTTTGCTTACTAAGAGAAGTGGTTGTATTGATTTAAATGCCCAGTAAGTTCTTTAAGTGCATCTGACAGTTCCTTGTTTTCATCAGCCTGCAGCTGACCCTGGCTGCACAGTGTCACATTCCAGCTTGCTCTGTGAAATTCAAACAAGGACCTGTGACCTGCACTTGTGAGTAAACTGAGATGTGAGAAAGGATCACCCCTTTTCATACAAATAATCATTTCATTAAATTAAATCCTTGTAAAAGGCTCTAGCCAGTGACCAGTTTTGAAGGAAGAGCTGGTAGCGGGGCAGTCACAACATGAATTTGCAGAATTTTAAAATTAATGTGAAAGGGTTTTGCTCGAAAGCCGCCGCTCCTGCTCAGCTCTTTCTGAGCTATAATTGTATCTCTTTGAAAACAGCATGGTTCACTGAATATTCATTAGGCTTCAAGAAACAAATACATTTTGCTTATTATCTCAGAGCTGTGTCCCTTCTCCTAGAAGTGAATCTGCACAGTCAGCACGGTCTGTGTGGGCTCTGAGGCGCTGACAGGCACACAGGGCTGGTCTGCCCTCCTGCTTCCACATGGGAAAGTTTCTTTGGCCCAAGTTCACAAACCAGGGCCTGAACCTCTGCTGACAGTGAGGGTGAGCCTGTGGTCCGGGGGGGTTTCAGGAGGAGGCAGCAGTTTGGGATGAAATCCCAAAGAAAGCAGCAGGATGTATAAGCAACAGCCCTCAGAGGTGTTGGGCACTGAGGCCAACATGCTTGGCTCATCAAGCCCTCTGCGCAGTGGCCAAATTTAATTGTCCTATGGCGAATCCTTAATCGTGATTCTCAGGCTTTTTGGGACCAGGGCCCAAGCCAGCACCCTGGAAAGGACTGACACCCGGCTTTCCCTGCTCATTTTGACCTCCCCAGGAGCACCTATTCCAGGTTTGAAATGCAGACCAAGGTGTGCCCTCCCCCCTCCATCGTGCTTTGAGGCCGGCTGTGGCCGTTTTACAATCATTATTTTAAGAGTGGGAGACTAATGAGGAGGAGAGCTGGGTTTTACATTTTGATGAGGAGGTGATAATGCTCACTGCACAGGCTCCCCCGGGAGCCATAGCACTCACCATTTGCTTTGCCTCCTTAGTTTTTATAGGCCTCAGGAATGAAGACCGAGGTTTTGAGGCAGCAAAGCATCCATTAGGAAGTGCTTGCAGTGACCTTGGAGGCTGAGTTAGTCCTTTGGCTCTGCGTGGAAGAAGCAATGTGCTGTTTTCCTTTAGGCGTGGAGGTGGGATGCGGCTTCTGTGTCGCTTGTCAGGTTTGCTGCCTAAATCTAAACTGTTGGGAAAGCTGGAATTGTACCTCGTGTTCTTTCTTGCACGTTTCTGTTCCCACCCCGAGCAGGAACGAGAGCCCTGAACTCTCCCATCTCCCTGGTGCACACCTGTGCCTTCTGCGGGTCGAAGTGGTGCCCTTCCAGTCAGTTGTGCCCATGGGCAAACACCTAAGGAGGCGTTTGGCAGATCAGGTTTCCCAGTACAGACCTGAAGTGCTGGGATGACATTTACTTTCCAGCAGCAGCCGTGCCCTGAGGGTGTCTCCTGACACCGGAATTTCGTAACCCACAGCCCGCACTTTCCTTGCGTGTGGGCGAGGCTGGACATCACCCGCACACACAAATAGCTTCACCTGGCAGAAAGGTCGCTGTCAGGGAGAACAAGAGCCCGTTTGTTCCCCGGGCCCCTATCAGAGAGCAAACTTGTTTGTCCTCAGGTCCTGGCTGTGCTGGGGGAGTGGAGGGACAGACAGCAGCAGGCGCTCACAGCCCCTGTTCCCTGCTCAGTGCTGGCTTTTCTTGGCCTAAGGAGAGCCTCAAAATTGATGCCCATCATTGCCTACACTGGCAATGATACCTGCCCAAACTTGCTCCCTTCTCCAAGGTTTTGAAGCAGCTTGGGCAGAGCAGTCAGGCTTTTCCCAGTGCCAGAGCTGGCCGTGGTGTATTGTGTCCTCCCCCAGACCCCCTCGAGCTCTGCAGTCTGTTTTCCCTCTGCCTGTCATGGTGCTGGTGGAGAGAAGGATGGATGTTTTCCCTGATGGAAGCCTGTAAAAGCACAGCTTACTTTAGGTCAGCTGGAGCCTCGCTCTGCTGAGGGCTGGCAGGTGACAAGGCATTGCCTCTGAGTCGTGCCAGCAGCCTGCCAGGCTGTGCCAGAGGAAATGCTTTCCTCCTCTTTCCTCATGGGTTTGCAGTCAGGCTTTTCGGCTCCATGTGCCTGCCAGCCCATTCCCCCAGGCCTCTGCCTCCTCCCTGCTCTGGGACTGCTGTGGGCTGGGGGTCCAGGGAGCTTTCCTTCAGCAGCTTTTCATCACCATTTCTGGAGCCAGCTCTTTGTACAGAGCTTTGGGACTTAATGCAACATAAAGAACTTTCAAAACTGTTTTCCACTTCTAAAACCAGTTCTATCTTTAGTTCACTCCTTTCTGAGACTGGCAGTGGTTGTGTTCTGGCAGGGTAAGTACAGCTGCTCCTACAGGCTCCTCTGCACTGATGGTGAGCTCTGCTGTGCTGGAAATGCAACAAGCTCTCCACTTCCAGTGCTTGGTGCACCCCCAGACCAGCCCCAAGCTGCTCTGCAGCCCCCCCAGGTTGGCATTGTGTGTCCCCAGCCTCCCTCCATGTCTGTGCACCTTCCCGGAGCACTGCTGGGCTGTGACCTGCATGGCAATGGCAGAGGCACCGCTGGTGAGTGGCAGCTCCGAGTTCTGGGGCTTGTGAATTCAGAGTCTCGCAGCCTGTCACAGGCACTGCTGCTCTCTGGGGCCCAGCAGTCCTGTGCCTTTCCCTCCTCCCCTGTGAGCAATTTATTTCCTTTACTGACAGACAACTATTGACTTCTCATTCTCCTGAAGATGAGATGTCTTGTCTCATCAGGTTTAAATTAGTTTTATCTTTAGCCTTTCCTATTAATAAGCTCTCATCGCAGTGTCATTACTTGATATCTATTTTCTGATGTTTTTCATTAATGGCTCTATATCTTCCAGATATTTTTTTCAAGTATTTTTTTCCCTGCTGCTGAGTTATTTAACAGTCAGACGCAGATCAGAGACATGAAGATGGTGTGATGCCCAGACAGTGTGGAATGGCCCAGCACCACTCGGTGTGCAGGGCAGGGCACTGGGACTGTGATGGGGCAGCAGTGGGGCTGCACTGGGGCTGTCAGAGATGGTCATGCATTTCCTCCCTGTCTCTCTGCATCCCTCTGATCCCAGCCTGAGCTCTGACACGCCTGGGGCTCTCAGGAGCACCAGTCAATAGAGTAATTAAAATGCCTCCAGTGAGGCGAAGGTGCTGCAATTCCTTTGGACAGCTGTATCTGTGAAAAACAGAGCACTACTTTCTGTGCTTCGTGTGCCTGGCAGGGGCTCTTCCCCTTCAGCAGAACTTCCACTAGGAAACGTGAAAGGGAATTATTTCACACTATTTCAAGGGGGTCCCAGCCACTTTCCCTGGCAGACATTCTGGAGCAGCTGCCTCTGCCACCAGGAATGTGGAGATGGAAGTATTGCCAGCCTGGGGACGGGCAGGGCTTTCTCATTATGTCTTCAAGGGTGTCAAAAGCAAAGTCCATCAGTGTTGAAAACACCCAAATCTCACCCTCACTGCCCTACCTTCACTTCTTGCATTAAGGAGGAAGAAAAAGGTGTCTAATTCCTGGAGAGCAAACCCAGGGATGACAACAGCCCGATGCACAGTGGCATGTGTGACAGAGCTGTCAGGGTGTTCAGGGACACTGCTGAGGGTGTTTGCCCCTTACAGAGCCAGGTCACTGTGGGATCCCTCACCTGCCCCAGCTGTGGCTCCTATGTAGGAATTACAGAGCGGTGGCAGGATGGGCAATTTGCAGCAGTGCCTCCAGCAGAGGGTTTGAGGGTGATTAATATTCAACACACTGCTGTGAAAATGAACAGCCTGAAAGGATTGTCCTCCTCCCCTTTCTGCAGCCATGAGGACAGTGAGTGGAACAGAAATTAAAATCACTTTTGATCAGGCTGATTATGGGGTTTTGAGACTAAACAATGTGCTCCCTTCTTCTTGGGTTATTTAGTGTATTTTAATCTGATTTTTTTTTAATGTATCATTCTGTAATTTAATTACAGGAAGTTTAAAAAAGAATAGTAGGAGGCTTTGGTTGAAGCTATCAGAACCAAACAGAAGGCAATTCCAAAACCAGCTTCCCTTTAAAAAAGGAAAACATTCTGACATTTCATTAAAGGAAAGATTCTTCCCACAATTTCTTATCCAAACTCCATTTTTAAAAGCCCGTGTACTGTTGGTGTGAAAGCTTTCCCCATGCCACGCTGAGCAGCCAGTACAGCAGAGCTTGGCAGGAGCAGTGGCAAGGCTGACAGTACCCCTGGGATGCTCTGCACAGCAGGGAGGTGTCATTGTGTGCAGAAGCCTGGGCAAGGCTCGGACCAGCCCCCACAGGAGAACCCACTAGGGTGAGAGGAACCTCAAGAAAATCCCTACCTGTGCTCTTGCAGCCAGAGCTGGCAAAGATCTGAGCTGTTCCAGAGTCACCTGTCCTGGCACAGTGGGACCGGGTGGTGCCAGCAGCAGGGCCATCCCCCATGGCACTGTTTTTATTAATATTGGTGGGTCAGACCAGTGCTGGTGCTGCTGCTGTCCCCACAGGGCTCACAGTGGCCAGTGGCTGCCCACTCCTGCCTCTGTAGCAGCAGAGGTGCCACCTGGAGAGGTTTGGGGTTTGGCATTTTGGCTCTAGGGCTATTGAGGAAATATTTACACCTCTTTTTGCAATCAATCACAGCAAGTGAGCCTAGAATGGGGCTTGGCATGTTCCTTCATCCTCCTCCTTCTGTTCCCTTAGGAACTGGAAACTGAAGGTGCCCAATGAGGCATTACAGATTCAATTCTTGGGCCAAGGCATTGCCACCCATCCTGTCCTCCTCCTCTGACAGAGCTCTGCCACTGTCACCAAAGGGCACCCGGCACCTGCCCTTCATCTCTGTGCTCTGAGCACATGCAGATCACCAGCACCAAGAGCCATTCCCAGAGCCCCCAGGCCGTGGGTGTTACTGCAGCCAGAGCAAGATGCCCTGGGTGCAGCCCAGAGGTGCCCGATGCCCACATCTCATTAGCATTGTTACCTCTGTCATTAATTGACAGGGGAGGGGTGCCAGTGGCTGCTCGGGGTATGGCTCGCTCAGTGGTGAGGTAAAGCGAGTGAAGGAGCAGCAGGAGAGGCTGGGCTGCATTCCTATGGCACTGGTGACACCTCAGCCACACCAGCACCTTGGGAAAAGAGCAGCGAGGACCTCCAAGCTCTTCAGGGGAACATTCAGCTGTTTAGAAGATGTGAGCAGGAGCCCTGGCATGGTACCAGGAGGATGCTGGCTGCAAACTCTGAGCTGACAGCACCAGGACTCCCTGTGCCTGTTGGATGGGGCAGGAGCAGAGGGACCCACGTTGGCAGAGAAGGGTGTAGGTGCTGCCCACCAGGAATGCCCAGCAGAGCCAGTGTGGACACTCAGAAATGGTTGGTGGCCCACGGTGCTGTGCCAGTGGACCTGGAGGCTGCAGGGCTTGGGTATGTGGCCCTGGCATCTCTCACCACACAGCCGTTCTGCTCCAGGGCTGTGGCACAGGTTTGATACCAATGCAGCTCCCATGCCCAAGAACTTGCTGGCTACTGCCCCTGCTCTCCTCGGGGTCCTGGGGGTCCCAGCCCCAGCCTGGGGGGAGCTATCTCCCTGGGGCCCCAGGGATGTGTTTGTTCATGTCAAACAGCTCCCAGCTCACTGGCAACAGGCAGGAGCGGGAATACACACTGGAAGAACCAGCAGCTCAGGGACAGGGGCAGAATAAATCTGCATAAATACAAATGAGGGGAATATTTATTTGCCACATTGACCACGATTCTGTAGCTATGACAGTACCCCTGACGTGGGGTCTGGCAGCCTGAGCAGGTTCCACTCAGGCCTGGCTCTGGGGCTGCAGCCCCTGTGGTTCCCCACCTTTCCAGCAGACTCACCTATTCAGTATTCCTCACATGTGAGTTACTCCTGTAGCTGATGGGAGAGATAAATAACAAAACCCTTGCAAATGCAAAAATCCTTTGGCAGTTTGGAAAGGAACCAGGTCACGTGCTGAATGCAGATGAAGAAAAATCATTTTTATTGTAAGGAGTAACAGAAGGGTGTGAATCTGCCTCAAATCCAGCTCACCCACAATGCAGCACATCCAAATCCACTTGGAGATTACAAGGCAGGATAGCGTTCACTCTGATCAGTTCAAAGCGTCGCTGTTTGGGAACAAATAGGCTGAGTGTGCGCCTGGATTAGGCTGGGAGCTTTTTTGCCTCTTTTTAACAGTATGAAATCACTGGAAGCAGCAAAATTCCCTTTTGAAATGGTAAGCCAATCAAGAAGCAGAAGGAGAGCAAAGACAAAGTGTTTACAGCTCATTGAATTCGTCCCTTTTCTCTCTTCCCTTCTCAGAAGGATTTGTGCAGTTGGTGCAAACTCATGAAATTCCTGAGGGGACCAAACCCTTGCCTGACTGCCTGGAATGCCCCCTCTGTGCTGAGCCATTACCTGGCCTAAAGCTCAGCCCAGGTGAAGCTGGGGTGGGCGTGAGGAAAACCAGGGGATCAAGGTCATCCCTTCATCAGTGAGTGCCGTAACAAGTGCTCCGTGGCCATGACAGCCAGGAGGGACCTGGGGCTCCTGCTTCCACAGTCACAGTGTCATCAACACGGCTGATCATCAACATGGCTGATCACTGACCTAGCTAATTATCAATATGGCTAATTATCAACATAGCTCACTGTTGGCACAGATTATCATTGGCACAGATAACTCTAGGCTGGACAGAGACACCAAAATCTGAGAAGGCTGAAATGTAGAGCAGAAGAAAGAGTCTTGGTTGGGTTTCTCCATTTTCATGTCTATTCTCCACCTACTGAGTTGTTTTCCTCCCTTCCCTCCTCCTCCTTGGGAATCACCTGCAGGGAGACCTGGAGGGACACCAGAGCTGAGATTTTAGGTAGCCCTGTGCTGGCCCTGTCACCAGGTAGCAGGGTCAGGACTCTTCTCACCCAGCCCAGGTACTGGCAGCAGAGCTCTGAGCCAGCAAATCCTCCTTACCCCAGGGCGCTGCCAGTCCCGCAGCTACGCCTTGAGCCCGGGATCGACACCTGCGGCTGGGGGAGAGACACCGGGTCAGGACACTCCCTTCTCCAGGTCCCCAAAGCCTGACAGTCCCCTGCTATCCCCCACCACGGCAGTGCCTGATGTGCCAGTGGCCTGAGAGCCCCCAGCTTTATGGGCTGAGATGATTTAGTGCCCTCAGGAATACGGCTCTGGGGAAGCTGGGAAGACTTCCAACTCTTCCTTCCCTTCCCTATATATTAACTTTCCATGCATATGAAGCTGAAAGCTCTTCCAATCACCTCTGCAAATATTAATTAATCCTCGCAGCATCCTGAGGACCATTATTCACTCTTATTAAGCAAATATTATTAAATCCTTTTATAAGAGGTGAAGTGACTTTTCCAGGGCTGTGCAGGGCACAAGTAGCAGTGCAC
The DNA here is from genome assembly GCA_013400315.1 of Bombycilla garrulus. Taxonomy (NCBI): domain Eukaryota; kingdom Metazoa; phylum Chordata; class Aves; order Passeriformes; family Bombycillidae; genus Bombycilla; species Bombycilla garrulus. The sequence continues at coordinate 142,304 of VXBU01015884.1, read as the reverse complement.
AGACTTTCTCTTGCTACTGTAATCCAGACCCGCCACTGCACAGGGACAAAGCTGCTCCCATCTGAGCTGGGGACCGCGTCTGAGGACCAGAGACCCCAACCACCCCCAGCACTGCCATGTCCTGTGAGGTACAAGTGCTCTGTAGGGCTGTTCTGAGATGCACAGCACCTGGCAGCTCTGACATGAGAACCCTCCCCACTCTTGGCCACTCCCCAGGACTGTGTCCCCCATTGCAGCTGCCCCACAGACACCAGTGGGGATCCCCACGGCAGCACTGGGGCCGGACTTACTCTGAAGGAGCCAGTCGATGAAGGTGCTTGGGAATGGGGAATTCTGCAAAGAACAAGGAGGTGTTAGAGCAGTGTGGGGACATGGGATGGAAAACGGGATGGGACACGGCTCTACCTGCAAATCCAGCTCCACATAGTGCCCGGATGTCACTGGCAGTTTGGAGAGGGCAGAGTAGATTTTGCCCAGAAGCCCAAAGGAGACGACACCTGGGGAGAGGGAGAGGCTGTCAGGGCTGTGCAGAGCTGGCTGTGGGTCACTGAGCCTGCTGCAGCCCTGTGCCCACCTGGAGCATCGGACAGAGGCTGGGAGAGCATTGTCCTGCCCAGCAAGGAGGAAAAACTCCTTGTCCTTCCTACAAATCTCAGACTCCCTGGGGTTCACAGGTTCTCATCAAGTCCTGGAGCTCCCAGGTGCAGATCCCATCACAAGGGAAATGCTGGAGGTAAATGAGGGGGACAGTTCTGCTTTCAGTGAAGCAGCAATTGTGTGCGAGGTTTGACATGAACAGAGCTGGGGAGGGAAAGCCTCTGGCTCTGTGGGGCTGCACCTGGGGGTCCTGGCTTAGCCAACTCTTGGCAGCAGTTTGGGTCTAGGCCTAGTTAGACAAACACCCGTAAGAAGAGCTGGACTGTGGTGTGTGGCAGTGTTGGTGAGCCAGGACTGTGCCACCCACAGCAGCTTTGCCAGTGGAGAAAAGCTGCTCCTGCTCCATGCAGAGACCCCTGTCTCCACAGCTCCAGCTCTCCTGAGGACACCTGCTGCCCGTGGACGTGGCCAGACACACAAACCCCAAGTGTCATTCTAAAACTTAACATGGGAAAGAAAATGGAATTGACTTACGGTTGAGGAATTGCAGGTTGAAGTTGATGATGCCGACCCAGACGTTCACTATTGGGCAGAGCTGCAATGGCAACAAGTGGCACAGTCGTGGTGAGAGCACTGTGGGTGCAGCAGTGCATTCCCCAGCACCACTTGAGTTTCACAGATTTAAATCAGGATGGGATAAACTTCCTGATTTCATCCTAGAGCACAATTCTTCCATGGAAAAAGAGCTATATGATTTGTTCAGCTCCCTTCTCAAAATGGCACAGGTTCTACTTAGCAAAGTAAAAGGTCTTCTAAAAGCCCCCTTTGCTCTGAACAGGGCTGTTGCTTCTGCTCACCCCACAGGGAGCAGCTGAGTGTGAATCACCCCAAAACATCGCATGATGAAATTGAAATTGCTCCTAACAAATTCTGACTGTCAGGAAGATCAGGCAATTTTGTGTAAACTCACTTATGGGCTACAGGCATGCACAAATATATATTGAGTATGTATATATATATATGTAATATATATTGTCCCCGCCAAGGGCAGGGGGATTGGAGCTAACTAACCTTTGAGGTCTTTTCCAATCCAAGCTGTTCTATGACTCTGTGTGTGTAAATCTGCCAGGCAGTTCTGGCAGGAGCACTGACTGCAGCTGAAATGCAGCTTCACAGCAAAGAGTATTCAGACACTCACCAGTGCAGGGACAAGGGACTTGAGAGATTTGTTCAGCAAGCTGCTCACCAGATTGGTAAGGAGGCTGGGGAGAGAAAAGACAGACAAAAATTACCAGGGAAGTTGTCAAAACCCNAACTCACTTATGGGCTACAGGCATCTATCTGTGCATGCACAAATATATATTGTGTATGTGTGTGTATATATATATATATATATATATGTAATATATATTGTCCCCGCCAAGGGCAGGGGGATTGGAGCTAACTAACCTTTGAGGTCTTTTCCAATCCAAGCTGTTCTATGACTCTGTGTGTGTAAATCTGCCAGGCAGTTCTGGCAGGAGCACTGACTGCAGCTGAAATGCAGCTTCACAGCAAAGAGTATTCAGACACTCACCAGTGCAGGGACAAGGGACTTGAGAGATTTGTTCAGCAAGCTGCTCACCAGATTGGTAAGGAGGCTGGGGAGAGAAAAGACAGACAAAAATTACCAGGGAAGTTGTCAAAACCCAAGACTTGACATCAAGAAAAAACTGAGCTCCTCGGCGCGGCTCAAAACTCCTCTGCGTGGCTCAAAACTCAGCTCCTCTGTAGAGGAGCCCTCTCTTCTTCTCTGATGTTAAGAGATGCCGCAAGCCCAGAGCTCCCCCAGGCTTCAGCAGGAATTACAGATGCTCAGGACTTTTTCTGAATCCCAAAACCTGCTTGTTATGCTGTCAATCCGTGCCCAGAGTTGAGGCTGAAGTTCTGCCCCACTGCCAGCTTGCAGGAGCTGACCCCCACGCTCACCCCTTCTGCAGGTTGACGCTGAAGCCGCCAAGGAGGTTGTTGCAATCCTTAAGCACCAGCTTGAGGTCACCAGGGGAGTCCTGGGTCACGGCGATGTGTGATGTGATGTTTGCTTCTACTGAGGATCCACTCAGAAACTGAAAAATCCTGGAAAAAAGGAAGTGGTGTGGAAGGTGATGGAGGAAGCCAAAGCAGCACGGGAGAGCAGTGCCTGTGGCAGAGCCGCAAGCACAGCCTGTGCTGGGACAGTGCTACAGTTTTGGGACTTCTCTCAGGCTCCTTGTCCTGTAGTAGATCACAGAACCATGGAATTGTTCAGGTTGGAAAAGACCTCTAAGATCAAGAAGTCCAATTATCAACCCAGCACCACTGCCGTGTTCATTAAATCACGTCCTCAAGAGCCATATGTATGTGTTTTTTGAACACCTCCACAGATGGTGAGTGTCTGTGGAGTGAGGACAGCTGGAAATAGTTCCAGAGAGAGTCAGCAGCACAGCAGCCTGTTGCTCAGTGTTTGGGGATGTTTGTCCAGCACTCAGGAGTGTCCAATCCTCCCCAGCACCCTCAGGTCCCCATGGTTTTGCTCTCTAGCTTCACTCACCCTGGAAAGCGGAGCACCAGCTTCGAGTACAGGTTCAGCACAAGCTCAGTCCCACGAATGACCTTCCATGACACTCGGGCATTCTCGAGGTTCAGCACCTTCAACCTGGGGGTTGACATTGAGGCAAACCCACCTTGAGATGGTTGGATCAGCAGGGGCAGATCCTCCTACAGTCCCATCTCTTCCTGCTCATCCTTTGACCTGTGGATTTTCTCAGGTAAAAGTGAAGCTGGGGAAGGACCAGTTCCTGCTCTGCAAACGGCCAGTCTCAAAGCATGGTCAGCTTTCTCAAGGCTATGGCCTCCTGAGTCTCAGCCATCTCCAAGGGTGGAGATTCTCCCACCTCCTCTGCCCATGGCAGTGTCACTCCACTCCCACAAGTAAGATTTTTCCCATTTCTGGTTGGAATTTCCCCTGTTGCAGATTCTCATGTGAGCTGTGGGCCCAGGACTGGTGGTTTGTATGAGAGGGAGGGTCTGGACATTATGGACGGTGAGCCCCACCATGAGGCTTGGGACTCACCAGGCATAACGTGTCACCTTCTGGGAGGCTCCACTGCCCAGCAGTCCTCCTGCATCCAGCAGTCCTCCTGCTCCACCCAGAAGACCATTGACTCCAAGCACACTTCCATTGCCTAGGAGACCTCCTTTCCCAAGCAGCCCTGTGCCGAGCAGCCCTGTCTCTCCAAGAAGGCTGTTATTGCCAAGGAGGCCATTGCTGAGACCGTTGCTGAGGAGACCATTGCCAAGTCCTTCTCCACCAAGGAGTCCTGTTGCGAGGCCTTTCTCACCAAGGAGGCCTGTTGCAAGGCCTTTCTCACCAAGGAGGCCGCTTGCAAGGCCTTCTGCACCAAGGAGGCCGGTTGCAAGGCCTTCCCCAGCAAGGAAGCTTGTTGGAAGGCCATTCCCACTAAGGATTCCTGTGCCGAGCAGCTTGTTGCTGCCAGGTTGTCCTCCTGCAACAGCCAGAACTTTGTCACTCTCCTGTCCTTCACGCCCCAGAAACCCTCCTCTCCCAACCCCGCCCTGTGCCAAGCCTCCTCACCCAGGAGGCCTGTGCCGAGGAGCCCAGCTCCGCTGGGTTCATTTCCTGCACCGAGGGGACCTCCACTCTCTGCTCCACTTGGACTTCCTTTGCCCAGGAGGCCAGTGCCAAGCAGCCCAACTTCACCAAGGGCACCTGTGCCAGGCAAGCCATTTGTTCCACCGATTAGACCAGTGCCAAGCAGGCCTGCACCAAGAGAGCCGCAGTTACTGACTGGATTTCCAGTCTTGGGAGGATTTCATTGACAGGAAAGGCTGGTTTGGCCACATTAGGATGCTCTGCCGGTGAGGGCTCACAGGGACCCCTGACTCCTTGAACAAAGCTGGGTTCCCCACAGAGAAGAGCCTGCCAGGAGGCAGCTCCTGATGAGCAGAGGGATGTGCCATGAGCCCAAAATGGCACAGGACTGTGTCATGACTGGATAAAATATCTGAACTCACCACCACTGGATTGTGCTGGGTTCAGCAGGTTGAGGAGGCCCTGGGAGGGCGGCAGGAGGACCCCAAGAAAGACGAGACACCAGAAGGGTGGCATGTCCTGGCACAGCACCTGTGGAAAGACACACATCAGCCCAAGCACCAGTTTCACACGGATATTGACTGCCTGGGCACTGGCCCAGCTCTCCATCCTTCATGTGCACTGTCCTGGGGTGCTGGGGAGATTCCTCCTGGACATACAGCCTCCAGATACCATGCCTCTCACCCCAGACCTGCAGCTCCCTTTTCCCACTTCTGGTTATCAGGGAGCAGCTGAAGGCCAGTGCCACACTGCTCCAGAGCCATCGATGTCTCCATGTCTGACTGGGCTCCCCCACTGCAGAGCTGGGTACCTGACACTGCAGGGAAGTGAAAATGCCATTTTAAGAGAGGAAGAGGGATGAGATGAGGCAGGAGGACCTTGTACTGAGAGAGACAGATGGCTTCCAACCACTCTGAAATGGCCCTGAAAGAGGAACACTTACAGGGGCACAGCAAATAAAAAATGACGAGTGTCACAGTCGTGTCCTTCTGCCCGCTGTGAAGAGCACCCTGTGTTATTAAAGCTCAAAGCACGGTCAGAATCAGACTCACTTTCCCGTGGGCAGGTTGTTTGTTTTTCTCATCTTGTTCCACTCAAGCTGTGAAAATAGTCTGTTTTCCCTGTGTTTGATCTGCCCCCAGCCAAAAGAAAGAACCTTCAAGGACCTTCTGTTCCTGCTCGAGCTGGGCTTCTCAGGGTGACAACGCAGGCTGGGGAGTGTTTGTTTATGCACTGAAAGGTGTTTGCAAAGAAATGAGAGAATGATCTCTCTGCAGCACTACCGGGGGTCTCAGCTCTAGGAGCACTTCCCTGGACAGCCTGTGTCTTGGATAGACACCTCAGCTTGTCCCTTCTGAGAAAAACAATGTACAGGGTGCAGATTGCAGAGGTTCAGCACCGAGAAATAACATTATTTAGGTCAGACTGAACAACTTCTTTATCTCTTCCAGATACTTTAAAAAAATCCCTCTATGACAGTTCTCGGCACAATTAAATTAGACTTTAATTCACTCGACTGTCTTTTACATTTTCCCTTTGATCAGCACGTAATGATGCACAGCTCCTGTAGCTGTGATTATTGAACAGGGGAGAAGGAGAGAGGCTCGAGCAGCTTCTATTGAAAATCGTGTCAAATAAAATCAGTGGGATTTGTTGGAGGGGCTCTGAAAGACGTGTGCAGCATTGCAAAAGGGTACCAAAATGGATGTCAGGGCTCTTAGAGGAGCTCTTAGAGAGAATACGTGACCATGCAGGCACCTATCTCTGCAGTTATTAACAATATCTACCAGGGTGCTACTCCTCGGTCACACACATTTCAGTGAGCCGGGCATCTTGCACATGCAAAAGGCACGTCTGGCTTTGCAGATAAACACTTATTTTACACCAGCTGAGATGAGGACTGGAGAGCTGAAAATTGCTCTGAATTCTGGTCACCGAGATCATGAAAAAACTCCCAGTCCTTTCTGCCAGCTTAGTCATTATCACAAACTTAACAACAACAGGAATAAATGTGGAATTTAACAAGCAAGAGCTCTACTAGCTTTAAAAATTAATTTTCATAAATGATTAAATGCTGCTACAGAAATCAAAGGAAAGCATCATTAAAAATCCTGCTTTTCAAGCTGAGTTTCGCTGCGCTGTAGGTCTCCTGATGGAGCCGGCGCGGTGGCCACGGTCCTTCAGTGCCACTTACCTGGACCCTTTGATGTCGAGGTGGAGCTGCCCATGGTCACGGCTGCTGGCAGCTGCTTTTATACAGCCGAGCTGCAGGAATGAGGAAAGCCAAGGGAAGGATGGAGCAGGGACAGTTCCCTTTTGCTGGCTGTGAAATGTGACCCCTGCAGCACCTGACCCTGAACACCACACGTTGCTGTGGCCAGCAGCACTCAGCCAAGGCAGCAGCTCACCCCTCACCCTGAGTGCTGTGCCCACCAGCTCTGGGGGGTGTCCCAGGGTTGGTTCAGGACAGCTCAGCACCGTGGTATGGAGCAGAATGAGTACAAGGACAGTGAGAGGTGAGCAATTACCTCCCAATGAGTTAATTACGTACAGAAACCTCACAAATTGCAAAACAAATGAAAGAGAGAGTGGGTTTGTGGCGCACCCTCTGCTCTGAGAAAACTGCCTGTGCCCCAGGGGCAAGCAGGAGCTGGCTGTGCATCCAAGAAAGATCTCCACAGTTTAAAGGAGGCTTGAGACACAACAGACAAAAGAAAACAGGGAAATAAATAGAGGGGAAAAGGAAAAGGAACATCAAAGATGACAGGAAAATCTAATTCTGATGTTCCAGTTGTGTTTCAGGGTGGATCTGGGCCAGGACAGGATAGTCTCACAAGCTGTCCCAGCTACTCCCTCTCGCCCCAGGAGCAACGGGTGGCTTTAGAGCCTTAAATCAGCAGAAGTTTCATGGGGTTCATGCAGAGTTCGTGGGCATTGCTGGGTAATTTCCCTCCCTAAGTGCTCCCAGGACAAAGCTCCAGTAAAGGCCAGGACAGGTGAGGGTGTGATGGGTGCTCAGCATGAACAAGATACCCCACAGCTTTGGGCTCAGGCCCTGAAGACTCTGACACCTTTGGGTCTGACACAGCATTTGCTGGCCGAGCTCTGCACCCCTGAGCTGGGGCTGGGGACTGTAGCCCTCCCAGCTGAGGTCTGTCCTGAGCCCGGGGGTTTCACCAGAGCTGCCCACCCCCACAGGCTTGAACACCTGCTGTGGCTGCAGAGAGGGCCGGACTTTGTTGAACCTGAGCACAAGAATGCAGAGTACACCCACACCCTTCCAAGCACCCACAAAAGAGTCCAAAACTCACTGTTCCATGGAAAAAACACGTGTCTTCCTTCTGCTCAAGAATACAGGCAGGATGCAACATTTACAGGGATAACGCCAAGCTGCTCTTGTGCTGTGTTGGGTAGAGACAGACACTCAATGGGATCCTCGGGCAGGTGAAGTCAATTTTCAGCAGCCTGGGGAGGGAAATCCCTCTCCCAGCACACCTGTGGGACATAAGCCAGCCCAGCACAGTGCTACAGGACAGGGGGGCACTGCTGAGCTTTTCCCAGGCCTCAGTCCCAAGCTCCATCCCCTCCATGTGCAGCCCCTGTCTCCTCAAGGTGTCCTGTGGTCAAACAAAGAGATCAGGGCTGGGGTGGCTCCTCCAGCCTCTGGCCAGGCTGCAGCCCAGCCACGCCACGTTGGGTGCAGGTCCCATCTGTGGGGAAACTGCCCTGTGGTGAGGGGAAACTACAGAAGGAATTTCAGCGTGGGCTGTTCCTTCATGCATGTTATTGAGAAGGCAGAGGGACAGCACCCTCTGGATGATGATTTGGAGCACCATTATCTGGGGGTATCACCATCACCTCTGCTGCAGCTGTGAGCTGATCACACCTGTATTTTTCTTTAAGGTCACCACTGGTGCTTTTGGGGACTGCAATTTCCATCCGCAATTCATGCGGCTCAGGGTTTGCCTTGAGAATCTGCCAACACCCAGAAATGAAGTTTCTGCTGGTAGGAGCACAAACAGTGACCAGGAGCTGCAGAGCAGGCTGCCCACTGATGCAGCAATTGCACAGCGCTGCTCTCCAGGACAGGTGTGATCCTGAATTCCTTCAAGCCAGCACAGCTGTATCTCAGCTGAAGAAATTCATCAAGAGGCTCAGTGGGAGGAGCTGCTGTTCACTGTGGGTGACAGGGGCCTGTGGGGGTTTGGGGACAGTCTCTGACTTTCCCAGTGGATAGTTCACCGGGCCTCCAGCCACACTCCCAGTGGCAGTCTGGAGTCACAGGGGAAGGAAACACAAGTCAAAATGTTTGCAATATTTGCCTTTACGGTCAACTTCATGTTCCCTCGCTGTGCAATGGCTGCACGCACGGCCTCGCCAAGTCAGGCCCGTGACACTTCCTTCTCCAGAAGTTTGTGAAACCTAAACCCTGCTGTGCTCTCCCATGACAAAGCTGAGAGCAAGGCATGAAGCCAGGACCTCCGGCAGCTTCCACAGCCCCCTGCCAGCTGCACATGGCTGAAGGAGACCTCGTTGAACCTAAGGGAAATAGTGCAAGCCCTGTGCACAGATGGAAGGAGAAGATGCAGGACTCCCACTCAAGCCCACCTCGATAACTGGGCAGTTACCAGGGGAAGACTGGACATGATGGACGCTGCCCAGCAAATCCAGGGGTGCCAGTGCTGGGGGGAGAGGAAGGGAGTCAGAGATGCCTTGTTGGACTTGCTGCTGAAGTTCCTTTTCATCCAGAAGAGCCTGGCTTTCAAGTGGGCTCTGGGCAGGGAGCTCCTGGGGACTCCTGCTCCTGGGAGGTCTGGGGCCAGGGGGGAGCAGAGGAGGGAAAGGTGTCCTGGTCCCTCAGCTGGAGTGGGTGACACACGCCACGAGGCAGGACAAGGCGTGGGACCCACTGTGTGCTCATAGTCCAGGAGTCCCAGCTGGTCACTGACGAGTCCCAGGACGATGTTGAGCACTGGGCAGAGCTGCAGGAGTTGGGGAAGGTTGGTGAGAACCCACGTTCAGAGCCACAGAAGGACACACAGCCCTGCTTGGCTCTGCCAGGCTTTCCCTGGCATGGCAGCCCTGGAATGGTGGCCCTGCTGGTGACTCCACCAGCTCTGCGTCTGGCCCTGGGCACCTTCCTCAGAGAAGTGGGGAGCCCAGGAGCCCATGGGGGGTGGCTAGAAAGACCCTGGGGCTTTCAGGAGGAGAACAGATTCCACGAGTCTGTGGCACAGCCCAGGACATCATTAGAAACTCTCACCGTGGGGCAGACCTCGCATTGGGAAGGAAGGAGAAGCTTCTCCCAGGCTGATGGAGACATGGAATGTGTTTCCACTAATCCCAAGGAACTGGATGGATGCAGCAGCCCTGGGACAGTGGCTCTGCTGCTCCAGGCACCAGCGATGCCACAGGGAGCTGCACCACATCTTTCAGACTTATTGCTCCTTCCCGGAATGTTTTATTTTTTCCGACTTACCAGATTAGGAAGAAGTCTGTTCAGGACACTTGCCAATAAATTATCCACAATTGGGAGCAGGCTGTGGAAAAATAAAGGAGCACCATGAAAACAACCTGCTGCAAAGTAAATGGGTCTTGTTAAACAATTCCCTGTGAATAGCGTGGAGCACAGACCTCCCGGAGCAAGGCAATTGCAGCAGCAGAGTGAATCGTTTCTGCTCGGATTTTGCATGAGATAACTGTAATTTGCATCCCAAAATAGCCGATGGGAAATTTATTGCTGCCTTTTATCTGCTGGTGTATAGTCTCCTTAAATGAGCAGAGAAAATCTCAGGCTGAGTGATTCCTACACTACGTGCTCACGTCTCAGAAGACCCCAGCTCCATGGCCATTAAAATAACATCTGGACGTGGCACACGGGACAGAACTGTGCCCTGAGATCTCTGGGACAGCACACCACTCACTGTGGCTGTGTGAGGGGCACACAGAGCCCGGCACTGGCCCTGTGACATGGCTGTGAGCGGCTGTCACCTGCAGGGGTGGAGGGAGGGACAGGGGTAACAGGGAAATACCTTCAGCCATTTGTCACTCTCAGGGCGTGGGTTGGGGTTGGCAGAACCTGATGGCGAGGTGGCTCCTGCCAGCAGGGGAGGACACCTCCGTCACTCACCCCCTCAGGAGTGTGATTTTAATGGCACCAAACAGCCCCAGCAGCAGCCCCAGCCCGACCCACCTCCTGCCGTGGAGTGCAGCACCCACGCCAGGCAGGAGCTGCAGGGACACCCGGGGGATCCTCAGCCTGCAGGGACAGCAAGAGCGACACGGCGAGTGGCAGCTCTAAGCCCAGCAGGGCTCCACGATGCACACAGCCGTGCTCAGGGGGTGGGGGACTCAGACACCAGTCAGACCAGAAATGGCAAAAGAGGCAGGGTTTTCTCATTTGCTTTCCTATTTAAGTTACATTCCAGTTTTATCGGAGGCTTGGTTCTTTTGCCTTGGTTTTTCTCCTGCTTCTGCTGGGCTGCCCGCGGGAGCTGCGGCTCGCCCAGCGCGCACTTCGTGCACCCTCTACGGGCAAAGGCTCCCGCACCGCCGCCTCCTCTGCCCTTGCCTGGCCGGCTCTGGAGCCTCTTCTGCCCTGCAAACCTGCGGCAGTTCCAGGCAGATCCCACACAGAACTTGCTCCTTTCAAGAGCCTGGCCAGCTGAAATTTTAATTACATAAACAAAACTACTCCAGACTCTGTTTGGAGGGGGAGGTTTGCTCACAAGCATCGTGTTCTTCCCCTTCCTCATGCAATTCCTCTCCCTTTCCTGGCTGATCACGGGTGCTGGTATGAGGGTGTCAATCCTAAAGGACCCCCATTGGTTTTCCAGAGTGGCACTGTGACCCACCATCCCTCAAAACTCCTTTACTTTACTCCTTTACAGCCCAGCTGAGCCCACCTCACCCTGAGGTGAGTTGTGCAAATTAAGGCTGAAATTATATCAGTGACTCACACAGGCCTTGTTAAAATGGCCCATTTTAACCTTATAATGATAAAAATACCCTCAAAAGGATATCATTACACAAAACCTCCTTTAACTTCCATGTTGAAGGGATTTTCAGAAAAGGGTTTTCATTTTTCATTATATTTCATAATAACCTCTTTTCTGATTTTTCAGACTAGTCACTAAATATAAACTGGAATTACTCACCTTCATTCCTACTATTGTTGGATTTATTCCCATGTTTTTTCTTGGCTCACCGGAGTGTATCATGACGTTTGGGGGTAAAACAGAGGCTTTGTCCTCTCAGGATCACAGTACCTTGTACCACTTTTTGAACTCTTTTTCTTTACCTGACCTTATCCTGAATTTCAAGCCCGGCTTTGCTCAACTCCTCCTAAGGTGAGACTTTTTGCCGGTTTATGGGTGCCTCTGCTTTAACCCACACAGCAGATCCTTTTTTTAGTGATGGTGCTGCAGGAAAAGTGGACAGATGCTTAAATTTTCAAAGCTGGCTAGTGGATTGAGGTTGTAAAACACCATTTGTGAGTTTCATATACTCCACTGTAAATAAGGACTTGTAAAGAGCCCAGGGCAAAAGGGAAGGAAAAGCTGTCTGAGACTCCGTGGCTGCAGCACGTGAGGCTGCACTGCCCTGAAAGAGCCATGCTGGGAAATCAGTTCTTCCACAGATATCCCTGCTGGCACCTGCACACGGGCTGGCACACACAGCTTACCGTATCAGGGGGAAGTTTTTAAATTTCCAGCAAGTGCATGAGGAGGCTTTGAAACAGTGCCAGGAGATTTGCATCTCCTCTAATGCTCAAGGAACCTTGAGAAGTGGCTCCTGAGGCTTGTCCCACTCATCTGCAGCTGCCAGCTCCTTCTCAGCAGACGGTATTTCCTCCAAAAAACCTTGTTCTGGGACACCTCCACGGCCACTCCTGGCCATAAGGGCGCTTTTGTTCTGGTCCCCTCGACACTCAATACCTTTGTGAGATCGAATGTGCTTTTTTTCACAACCTGGTGCCTCTTACACAACAAGGGGATAATACACACCTAAATAAATCCCTGTGGAGTGTGTGCTCACGTTATCTGCACCTGGCTCTGGACAGAGCCTTGCACAACCAGCGCCAGCAGGAGCTGCTCCAAAGGGCTCCAACGGAGAGGGAGATATCAGCAAGAGCTGTGCCAGCACTGCCAGCTCCCCTCTGTCCCCCCAGGTCGGGCATGAGAGATGGGCTGCAGCAGGGCACCGACGTGCACACAACCCAGCGTTCCTCTGAGAGGCCGTTCCACACCTGGTGCCACAGGCTGAGCTTCAGAAATGCTCTCTTCAGGTACCAGTCTGTCCTCTGAAGGCACAGCCTCCCCACCCATCCCTGTGCCACGTGGAACAGGGGCATGGAGCAGGCAAACGGGTGTGGGGAGCCAGAAACACAAATAAATAAATATCCAGAGAGGAAAATACTGTGACAGTGAGAGATTTTATTGAAAGAGCAATACGAGAGCAACCTTTGTGCCTAAGAGCTCTGCTTCCTGGCTGTAGATGTTTAAAGTGGCCACAGGAGCCCCCAAACATCCACCAGCCGAGCAGCTTTCTCATCCTGGTGCTGGCCAGAGGCTGCTGCCTGTCCTGCTCAGCCCACAGCCACAGCTCAGGGCAGCACTTGAGAGAAAGGAAGAGGGAGAGAGTGGAGCAGAGCGGGGTTGGGGTGCGTGTGCTGCCTCAGAAAGGGAGCAGCCTCGAGGCTCCTCCAGAGCAGGATCTTCCTAGAGCGGTCTGGCCGGAAAACTCGTCCACCTGGAAGAAGCAGAACAAACACTACTCAGTTTTCTCATTTGGACTTTCACCAGCTTTTTTCCATACCCCAAATGAGGTTTTCCCGTGGGTCCACACCAGCAGAGGGAAACTGGGAGCAGCCCTTGGGAGATGAGGTTGGCCAGGGTGGTGTGGGGCTGAGGGATCTGGGTGTCCCTTTGGGTGGGCACATTCCCACTCCCCAGGACACAGCAGAGTGGGAAAACTCAATCCTTACGTCAGTGACATCAACTTCAGCGTTCCTGAGGATGGTGTTGAGGACATTGGGCAGTGGGATGGACACACGGAAGGCATCTGCAAAAACAGGTGTGAGAATCTCATCACGGGGATGAAACCCAGAATGAGGGCAGCAAGGGGAGCCCCAAATCCAGCTGAATCTGAGAGGAGAGGGGACCCTGACACCCCGTACCTTTAACAGAAGGTACATATACAGCTGTGAGGACCTTCTTGAGCCATTCTGCGAGCGAGGAGGCCTGCAGGGAAGAGGATGTGTCAGTAGCAGAAAGCAGCAATGGTTTTTGGGCCATGTCAGGGTTATGAATTGAGTTCTACTCAGTTTGCTATGAAATACAAGAACTAGGAACTAGAACTTCCTTCAGTGAAACACTCCCAGGACTCAGAGTGGATACGCTCTTTGGGTAATTTCTTTTTAATTATTCCTCCCCTATTCCCAGCACCCTCATCATGCTGCCTACAAGTGAGGAGGGACACCCAAGTGTCACTGCTGCAGGACACGGGGGATCTGCAGGGCAGAGGGCAAGGAGAAATAGAAGGGTGAAAACTGAAGGTTTTGGTTTTCCTCCCCTACATAGAGCCTCTGGCCATTGCATCACTCACTGCAGCACCTCGGCCCAGTGCATGCACTTACAGAGGCAGCGTCGAGACTCTGAGGGAACCGTGTCAGGTTGATGCTACAAAAGATAAAAACAAGGAAGAGTTCGGGTGTGTTGGTGCAGCCTCCTCCAGGCCCTTTCTTGGTCTGGACATTTGCTCACCCTCATAAAGATACAGGAATTTAAAGTTATAACAATTTTTTCTCAACTCTCTCATCATGTCAACTGTGCAGTTGGTCTGAGGTTGGGGCTGCTGGGAGGCAGGAAGGCTCCAGCAGCCCCTGACATCTTTACCATGTGTGCATCACTGTCCCCAACCAGCCCAATTTGTCCCCAGGCAGAGCTCCCCCACCCGCAGAGCTGGGCTCTACCTGTCAAGAGCCAGGGAGGTTTGCAGTTTGCCATCAGAGACTGATGGGGTGATGTTCAGAACGATGTCCTGGAAATGGAACAATGAAAGAAATGAGTTTATTCCCCTGCACAGCTCCCAAGACTGAAAAGTGTATTTGTGAATTACCCATTCTGAGAAAAAACACTTGTCTGTGCCGAGAAGCCACATTTTTGTGACAGATGGCATCATGTATCTCTCTCCCCAGGGTTCACCTTCCTGTCTTTATTTTGTGTTATTCCTGAAACATTTCACTTACGCTTTATGCTTGGTTATGAGCTTGTTTAAAGGGCTGGGCATCACCATTTTCATGATGCAGCAAATACAAAAGTACAAATGCTGCAGAGCCGAGGGTAGGGCAAGCCAAGGGGATGCCAGCAGTCATCCAGCCTCAGCCATCACCCTGTTACAGGCATCTCATCCCCTGGGAGTTCACTCACCACATCGAGGGAGAACAGGCGGCCCTCGGGGGTCTGCAGGGGAGGACTGGCAAAGTCGATGGTGGCTCTGAGGGTGACACTGGCTCTTCCGTCCCTCACAGTCACCACTGGCTCTTTGCTTACTCGGACACGAAGCTCCAGTGGCAGAGAGCCAGGGAGGGACCGGGTGAGCTGCAGGGGCAGAGGAGGTCAGGCTGGGGTCAGGGTGGGGTTCAGGCTGGGGTCAGGGTGGGGTCAGGGGGGGGTGGGTGTTGGGGTTGGAATCAATGCCCATGGAGAAGGTGACTGACCTGGGGGATGAACGGGAAAAGGGCAGACAGGGTCAGCAAGCCGCTCTGGGGAACCTGTGGGAGCAGCACCTGTGAGATCACAACCCAGGAGGGGCTGTGCAAAGCCCACACCGGGCTCAGCCAGACCCCACAAACACAAACAGGCAAGGGTGGGCACCCTTGGGTCACCCAAGAGCGAGCAGGACGCTGACCTGGCCTTGCAGAGGGAATTTGTTCTCCGTCAGGCTGGTGATGTTGAGGCTGAGGGCTCTCTGGCCCTGGCCCTGCTCCAGCAGGGAGCTGAGGGTGTCCTGCGAGAGGCTGAGGCGCGGCAGGCGGCCCGTGGCCAGCTGCAGGCTGGCAGTGAGAGGCAGTCCCCGCATGGGGCTGATGGTGCCAGCCCTGGCATTGTCAGAGAGGAGCTACAGGGGACAGAGGACGGTGGTGGGGCTCAGAGGATTGCCCTGGGCACCCTGCCTGCCTGTGGGCCTCGTGGAGAGGCTCACACGAGGTTCGTCAGCACTTCGGTGATGGCAGGGCTGCTCCAGGCTGCTCTGGCACGGGCAAGGGCTGCATCTGCTACACCTTCCCCACTGAAACACTGCCACAGATCCTGACTGGAAAGACACATTGCTGATATTTTATGCACGATTCCAGTCCCTGTCAATTACCAAACTTTGACAAGCCACTTATAAACGGAACATGCCTGTGAGCAGTGGCTGCTGCTCCTGTATGAAATTAAACTTTTCTGATTAATAACTATGAGAGCGCTGCAATTATGCTTAATTAAGTATCATCAAGCCACTCTTGCTCATGCCACCATCAAGATTAACACACAAAACATAAGGCAGAGACCCAGCAGTGGCAATAGCAGGGATGTGGGTGGAGCAGACTCATCAGAACCTCCCCTGAAGGTGTGCCTGGAGGCAGCTGAAATCCGAGTAGCCTTTGACAAACAGCCCCCATGTTCCAATGAATGCCCCAAAGTCAGAGGTTTTGGGACCAGGGAACAGAGTGGCACTTACGTTCAGATCCACCTGGATGGCATCACCACTGAGGATGGAGAAGGAGGGCAGGTCCCCCAGAGCCCCGAGCGGGAGCACCTCTGTGAACACAGGGAAGAAAGCTCTTCAGCTGCAATGGCAGGGGATTCTCCCAAATCCAATGGTCCCAAGAATTACTGGAACCAGCAGCAGCTCCTGCTAGAAAAGCCACTAGAAAACAGTATTTTGCAGCAAAAATGTTGCTTCTAAAAGCAACCATTCCTGCGATGGGTTTCCACAGGAAGAGCTGGCTGCTGCTGCTGCTGCTGGGGCAGGGAAACTGAACACTGGGTTTGAGCTGGGAGCTGTGGTTTTAGAAAATTGCTAAAATATTTGTATTTGCCTAATGTAAAAAGCCAAGCAATGCTGAGGGCAGGATGTCACAGGGAGGAGGGGAACAGGAGGTGTCAACACTTACGGTTCCTGGAGCCGAGCAGGGAGCTCAACACCTTGAGCTTGGCGTTGATGATGTTGCAGCCCTGGGGAAGCAGAGGGGAGTGAGAGGGTCCTGGGACCCACTGCACCAGTGGGTGACATGGCACCAACACAGTCAGTGACACTGGGCTCTGTTGGGCTGCACGTGTGGGGGTCACATCCCATCACACAGGACTCAGCATCGCCCAGGTGAGCGGCCCCTCTCAGCGTGGGTCTCACCCGGGTTCGTGGCCGCTAAACCAGCACCTGGCTCAGAAATCTGTTTGCCAGCAGAGCCTGGCACAGGTGATGGTGCTGGTGCCTTTCAGCAGGAGGACAGGCTGACCGCCCCGCTGGGCTCACAGCTGTGCAAATATCCACATCCACGGGGCAGCCTGGCCTTCTGCCTGCCCTGCCCGTGTGCCTGCCCACCCGGCACCGCGCTGCTGGGTCGCATGGAGACTCACCAGATCCTTCAGGGCATTGCTGAGGAGGCGTTTCAAAGGCTCATCCAGAATGGGCACTCTGGGTCTGGTAACAGGAAAATAGGAAACAGCAAGTGACAGAGATTAATGCTGGAAGTAAGAGGACTTCACACAAGAGAAACATGAGGCCTTGCTTGCACTATCTATATTCAGGGCTGAAATATTACCATTCCAAGCCCACTGAATCCTGCCCAGTGCTAGGTTCCCCACACCCACAAATGTTCTTTTCAAGCCCAAATTTTAGAAAAAAGTCAGCAATTCCCCTCTGAGCCCAGCAGCTGGATCACCTTTGAGGCACCAGGCAAGAAACGTGCTGCCATCTGTGACCAGCAGCACCAAGGTGTCCCACTGCCACAAGAGCCACGGGCTGGCCATGGGCCACCTGCTCACAGGGATGTTACCTCACACCTGATTCATACCTCACATAGGCGTGTATGTCAACAGTCTTGCAGTTCAGAGCGTTCTGGCGAGCCGTCCACGTGTCCTGGACCGCAATGTTTGCATCTACCTCCACCAGCTCACAGAGCAGCTGGCCCGGCACACTGCCCGGGGGAAGCACAGCTTAGGACACTTGCTGACCAAAGTCTCTCCTTTCTGAAGAGATGGTGACCCCGTGCCCCAAGCCTGATGGACAGGCCGTACCTGCTCTCTACCAGCAGCTGCGTGCTGAAATCCACCTGGTGCCCAAAGCCCGGCAGGGAGCGCAGACTGATTTTGGGGAGGGTGTTGTTCACAATTCTCAGCCTGGATGGTTGAAACATGGAAAGGGCAGTGAACAGCACATTTGCACTGCCTGTCCCCTCAGCCCCCGGCGCTGCAGCCATGCTCCTGGTGTCCTCTTCCCCCGGGGTCATCAGGCACCCCCACCAGCCAGGAGCAGCTGTGGCACGTACGAGGCAGGCTGGGGTGCCAGGCAGAGGCAGAAACTCCCAAGAGATGAACCCCATGTATGGGCCCACCCCAGGAGGGGAGGGAGGAGGCCCTGTGTGTGCAGGCCCTAGAGCAGGACCTCCTCTCCCCAGCATGGCTCAGACACACCGGCTGCTCAGGAACACCATCTCCCACTCGCACTCACCCCGTGAGCTCTTCACCGTTTCTGCCAAGAAGGCTGCCAACGAGGCCGTTTCTGCCAAGGAGGCCGTTTTTGCCGATGAGAAGCTCAAGGACGGTGTCAAGGAGAGTATCGACAAGGCCATCCTTGCCAAGGAGCCCATCAACGACACCACCTTTGCCAAGGAGACCACCGAGGATACCATCCTGGTCAAGGAGACCACCAACAACACCACCTTCGCCCAGGAGACCACCTAGGAGACCATCTCCCCCAAGGAGACCATCTCCTCCTAGGAGGCCACCCAGGAGACCATCTCCACCAAGGAGACCATCTCCACCAAGGAGACCTCCAACAGCACCATTTTCTCCAAGGAGGCCACCAAGGAGACCATCTCCACCAAGGAGACCTCCAACAACTCCATCTTTGCCAAGGAGACTGCCCACAGGACCATTTTTGCCCAGGAGACTTCCTACAGCACCATCTTTGCCCAGGAGACTTCCTACAGCACCATCTTTGCCCAGGAGACTTCCAACAGGACCATCTTTGCCCAGGAGATTTCCTACAGGACCATCTTTGCCAAGGAGGCCCCCAACGACTCCGCTCGGGCCGAGGAGACCGCCGAGCAGGTTGCCACCAAGGAGACCAGCTGGAGCTCTCTGGGGAACACCTTTGGCTGGTGAATCTCTAAAACCTGAAGGACAGGATGAGAGGTCACTGTGAGCTACGTGGACTCAGCACACCAGGTGTGCCAGCCTGGCTCTTCCCTCCCCTGTCCCTCTTCACATCAATGAGGTGGTGGCACCAGCCACGGTAAAGTAACTGAAGTGCCATCTCCAAAGTGCTTTATAAATGCAAATTTACTGCAGTGCCACGACTGCTGGGCAGATCTGCACCAGCTTCTGATTTTCTGAGTGTGGTCAAGAGACAAAAAGAGAAGAACTGCCCTCCAAAGAAGGCTAAATCCTGTCTCTTATGTACACTTACCATTCACATCTGGTCTAGCAACCAAGGACGAGATTCCAAGCCCTTGTGAAGGGATCAGCAGGCTGTTGAGGAGGACAATGGTCCACAACGCCGACATCTTCGGTCCTGACAGCTGTGGGAAGTGATTGCCATGAGTGCAATGCTGGGAGAGCGAGCACCAGCCCTTGGAGGGAGGAAAGAGAAGGGAAGGAGGAAGGAGGAAGAAGGAATGCCTGTCGGGGAAGAGAAAATCGGGAAGGAAGCTGCTGGCACCTCTCCTGCCTCCTCATCACACCGGTGATGATGGGCAGAACCCTCCTGGTGGCACTTTCCTGCAGGAGGAACCAGAATGTCAACACCAAAGTTACTCCAAAGACCAATGGCCAGAGCAGCCAAGGGGAGAGCGAGAGGTTGTTGGGGTGTTCCTGTTGGGACCCCGCAGTGCTGGTGAGCAGTGGTGTGACTGAGCTGTGTGAACTGGGGTGCATCCATCCTGGATGGGGATTTCTCCAAGAAACTAATCCTGCATGCCACAGAATGGGAAAATGACATTTCTGACAAGGTGATTGTCTCTAGAAGAAAAGCAACATCATTTACAAAATACAAATGCACCAACATATCTAGCAAGGAGAGAACCTCCAGGGTGAATGTCATGATTTCTGCACAAATATCAGATTCTGAGGCTTCCCTCTGCATGGAAACACCTGATAGAGTTGTAAGAGAAAGTAAACTTTAACATTTCAGTATCATTGAAATATTTCTGTGGGACCTACAACTCAAAGCAGTTTCTTTTTCTTTTCTAAGGAACCAAAATTAACTGCATTGCTCCAAATCTATTTAAATGTAAATAACTCATAAAAAAGGGATCAAAACAAGTGTGAGAGGTCTAATTCACCTTAGCTAGAAATCTATGGCAGATAATCGAGTTGTACCAAAGATAATTAAAGTGGTAATTGTTTATGAAAACCCTGAAATACCCTTTCTTTTGCAAGGACTGCAGATCCAATGAACACGCACATCTTTTCTGGAAAAACTTGCACTGAAAGGCACCATTTGTTTCTCAGAGTATAATTCAGGCAGGCAGCAGGCAAGAATAACAATTTCTGTTAAAAGGCCAACGCTCCCAAAGGAACACTGAGGCTTTGCAGAGGCAGAAGCAAGGAGAACACTTTTTGAGGAATAAGTTTGCTCTTACCTGACCAAGATCTCTCTCCAGCCAACGTCCCTGTCTTCTGAAGATCATCGGGATGCAGGATCTTCATATATAGAGCTTCACAGCAGGAGAAAGGCAGGTGATGTCATTTGGGACATCCAAAATAATTGGTGGGGAGCAAAACAAACAAGGTCTTGTTTCTGGTGACTTCCACTGCAAATATTTCCTTGGAGATATTAGGAGTTAGGTAAATCATTGAGCAACAACCTATGGATGCAGACCCAGCCAGCTCTGGTTTGGTACATCATCCTTTCAGCCTGTCAAGATGTGGACGTGGCTGAGATGTCATGCCCTGATAAAATACCTTTCTTTATTTATTTTTTTTTTGTCTAAATAAAATTGATGTTCTGACAAAAAAAATGTGTCAAAACACTGGCCACCCTTGGCTGCTCATACTTCTGCAGTTCTCAGGGCTGCAGTACTGAGCAGTGAGCCCTTGTGTGGGGATCTGCCACGTATTATGATAAATGAAGGAGCAGGCAGCGCCTTTTCCAGTGTAAAGACAGACTGTGGAGATAATATTAGCACCAGGTATTCCCTGTCCAGAGCACCAGGACATGCCCAGCATTCCCATCCTACTGCCTGCAGAAGCAAGAAGCAGCAGCAGCTCTTTGGGGCAGGGAAAAGAAACCTTCCTCCATGGGCCCCAGACCAAACGTGGTCCCCATGCATGGAGCACAGCCCGACAAGCACAGCAAAAGCTGTCTGTGCTGAAGGGAGAATGCACCAGCTGAGGGGGCTGGGGTGAGCTCTTCGCTCCCTGATGTCCTCACTGACAACAGGAGTGGATGGCAACGGCTGCGCCGCAGCTCTGCTGAAAAATAATCCAGAAAAATTGCTTGCTCAGTGTTAATACTTTCTGTAAACTTGGAAATAAATATTTCCAGCAGATTAGCCAGCTTTGGACACACATTATTTCCAGCTTTGAAAAAGTACCTTAGTTAAAGGCCAAGGAAGGGGTGGCAAAGATATCAAAGCATTGAAGGAGTTGTCACTTCCCTTGCAACCTGATCAGCCAGGACCTCTGGAGCACAAAGGCCAGCTGTCATGGCGAGATCATGGCCTTTGATAAGATGGACGAGGGTGTTAACAAGATGGTATTAAGTTATCATCCATCTTGAATCGCTTCATACTCCAGGAACCACTGTCCAAAACCTGAATGAGCATGAAGACAGCCCTGATACTGGTCAGTGCACGGGGAAGGGGCAGGGTGGCAGCTCTGGGAACAGCTCCTGCGCACGGACCTTTCAGGCATGACAGTAACTTGGCCTCTCCCCAGCGGCTGCTGAACGCTGAGGACTCTGACCATTGGATATTTTGGAAAAAACGAAGCAGACTCCCATAAAGAGAATGACGTGGTGATGTGCAGGTCTCGCTAAAGTGACTTTCAAAGCCCCAAGAACACAAAGCCGAATTGCTGAGTGAGGACAGAAACATGGGGTAAAGCAGAACGGATTTGGTCAAAGGGAGAAGAATAGGACTGGTGTGAACAGACAGGTTTGCCTCAGTTCTGTGTGCTTGGATCACCTGAAATGAAGCTGTGAGGCAAGAAGAGTCTGAGACCTTGACATCAGCAGGCTCCAGTCAGAGCAGGCTGGGGGAAACATCCCAGCTGTGGTTGGAAAGTGAGGTGGATCTGCTCTGCTCTCCCATCATTCAGACGTGGCCTGCCTGCCTCAGGAAACCAAGGCTTGCCCTGCCATCCCTCTGGGACCACTGAGAGACTGGTACATCCCTGTTGCTGGGGGATCAGGGCTTCTGGGTGGGTGTAGGGCTGCAGGGAACAGCGCTGGACAGGGCTGCATATCCACCCCAGGTCACCAGCACCAGTGACATGACGGTGTGACTCACCAGCACAGCTGCTTCATGAAAAATTAACTAGGTGCTCCCTGAGATTCCCAGCCTCAAATTCTCTGGGAAAGTTGTGGACAGATATTTTGATCCATTTTTTCACTCTGCTCAAAGGATTGAGACTCAAACTGTTTAATTTGTTTGTTAGCTAAAGCAAGAACAATAAGGGAGATCTGGCCCATGCTTGCAGTGACATGAAGAGAGGCATCACAAACCCCAGTTTTCATGGGGAGCTGGTTTTACAGCTCCTTCCTCACTGTTGAGAACTCCCGAGGAGAATGATTCCTTACACATGATGCAGAACAAATCCCTGTGGAGAACAGACGGGGTTCTTGGAGCCTGCCTCCCCAGCAGGTTTTCCTGGGAGTAATTTCCTAAAAACACAGCAGTCTTTCCAAAGATATCCTCGATTCGGTGCCAGCTTCCTGTCACCAGGAAAAGATGTTCAAATCATGTCAGCTCAATGAAGTCAGGATCAAAGCTGCTTATTGACTTACTAATGACAAGAAATTATCCAGGAGTCAGTGAGTTACACACTCAGGATCAATACCAGTGAAGCAGCTGATAAATACCAGCCCCAGCCCAAACCTAACTCCTTCTGGGCTCCTGATCCCTGGGCAAACTCCCCACCCCTCACAGCAAGTGCACCCTGGGAGCAGGGGGTCACTTTCTTGCACCCTGTCTTGTGGGAGATGTGGATGATGCATCCTGGCAATGCAAATGTGATTTATTTAGGGATCAGCTCTTTCAGGACACACGGCCTCTGCCCAGCCATGCCCGGCTGGATCTGACAGTGCGCACTAGGACAGTCTCACTATGGGGTCATGAGATCAGTCAAACTCTTGGGAAGCCAAAGAAAGGAAGAGACACTCCAGGGAGCCCAGCACCCTGGTGCTCCCTCTCCCCATTCCCGCTGAGTCCTGGCACAGTGGGGATTGGGGACTGCAGCCACAGAGTCCCCATTCCTCAGGCCTCAGCGACAGGCCTGTCCAGCACCAGCATGTTCTGCGAATTTAACAGCAAAAATCACTTGGGTGGGATTAAACAGCTGATTCAGTGCTTGTGTATGATGGGCTAATGGCATAAAGTCCAGAGGTGGCCCAGGGTGTGGCAAAGCCACCATGGCAGTGTCCCCACCTCGCCCCCACTGATGCTGCAGGTGCTGCCCAGCAGGTCAGACAGGATCCTGCACACAGCACCCGAGATGAACAGGAGACACCGTCAGAGACAGCTCTGCCATGGTGGGCACTGCCAGCATCTCCAGCACTTCCCTGCCTGCCACAGGATTTTGGGAATACTCAGAGGGAAAATCAACAGGGTGGGAATTCTTGGGTTTGTGTGTTTTAGTTTAGTCTCTGCTTTTGTCATACTTCCCACATGAGCTACGTAGATAAATGCAAGGTGGAGGATTTTACTGCTGTTTCAGCTGTGTTTAGGCGTGGTTAGGGGAGATGTGTTGATTTCTGGAGATTTCAGAAAGGAAAAAAACCTGTGATAGCAAGGATTTAATTGTGAGGACAGGAGCAATGTTCCAAGAGGCTTCAGAGAAGCTGTCTGCGTCCTTTGCAGCGCTCTGTGCATGCAGGCAGATCCTCGTGCCCCCGAAGGACTGGGCAGACAGAGCCCGGCTGGAGGCACTGCCCAGCACTTCCCCCCTCCAGCTCCACTGCAAGGGAATGGCTGGCAAGTGACTGTCCTGCAGATCTGACAGTCCTGGGGACAGGAGGAATGTGCCAGGTTCCGACCCCACAGGTGCCACACCCCGGAGAGTTCCTGGTGGCCAAAAAACTCCCACAAATGCACGTTGTACCTTGGGAGCAGGAATCACTTCTGAGCGTTTGTGCCTGTGGGAAAACGGTTTAGGAGGCTGATTTGTCATTTGTTATTCCTTGAAATAACATTTTCATTTTCAAGATACATTTCTGGTGGGAGCAGAGCTTTGAGGTTGCCAGACCAGTGCAGATCCCACACACACACATCAGGAACCTCCACATCTGGTTACAGGAACCAAGGCTTGCCTCAGTTTCCTCTGTCCCGGGCTGAACTGGGTTATTGTGGATTAAACCTGCTTAAACTGAGCAAAGAGCAGGGCCAGATCCCCACAGATATCTGGCTAAAATGGACTGACTTCATGAGTTATTAAGGGGCTGCAAGTCTGCCCTCTGACAAGCCTTTGGGAATCAGGTGCTCAACCCCAAGGGCTGCTCAGTCTGAGCATCACATCCCTCCCAGCCAGGCTGGGACAGGGAGGCTTCCAGCAGCACCAGAGCATTTGCTGCAAAAACCCAGGAATGGCTGGAAATGCTGCTTTTCACCAGTCTGAAAGCTCCTTTGTGTGGCAAAACTGTGAAATTTGTTACAGTGCGCTGAGAAGAAGGAGGAGGTGGAGGAGGAGAGGGAGGAGAGGGAGGAGGAGATGATCTCTGGGAAACAAGGATGGGAGGAGGATGGGACTTATCAGAGCTGGCAGCACTTTCTGAAGGGTGCTGTGAAGGACCTTGCTCACAGCTTGGGCAGGGAGAACTCATCACCCTCGGAGCCCTCTTCCACCCAGCAATAATTATTTATTGAAGATCAAAAGGTGGGAAAGTCACTCGCTAAAGAAATTGATCTGGTGC
The DNA here is from genome assembly GCA_013400315.1 of Bombycilla garrulus. Classification (NCBI taxonomy): domain Eukaryota; kingdom Metazoa; phylum Chordata; class Aves; order Passeriformes; family Bombycillidae; genus Bombycilla; species Bombycilla garrulus. The sequence goes on along the minus strand of VXBU01015884.1, from coordinate 117,739 downwards.
GGATTAGGGCAAAATTTGCCTCGTGTCTAATAAAATGTGTTTTCTCTCTTTGCAAACCTTTTCTCAAGAATGCCATCTTCTGGTTTTAAATGAAGCTGAAGGTTTTCATCCCTAAAAGAAGCTCTAACAGTCTGGGAGTACAAAGCTGACAAATATGCATATTGCATGGAATAGCACAAGTAGAGCTGGTCTGAATTTGTCCACAAAACCTTTGTTTAGTGGAAAAAAGAACTGCAAAAAGTATTTGTGTGCTGCAGAAATCCAAACCTGCAGACTGAAACATGTAACAGTGCCTGAGGAATTGCCAATCCTGGCAAACCAGTGATGGATTTTGGGATTTACCTGCTGGGGGGGTTGGTTCTGACACTGACACAGGTGATGTGGGAGTTCCTGGGGCTGAACCTCGGGGTGCCCGTGGTGTCCTGCCCCAGCTGACCATCGGGTTTGCAACCAGAGTGATTTCCATTTTTCCTCCTGTAAAGCTGCTCAGAGCAGAGTTTGGTCAGCACAAGATAAACCCAGGGACGAGTGAACCCCAGCCGTGCTCCCCGTGAGCACTGGTTCCCATTAATTAACCTTTTCCCAGTAATTCTCACTTGGACTAAGCCAAGAAGAGCTCTGAGCCAGGCGAGAACACCAGAAAGATCCCCAGGAAACAGAAACTTTTCACCTTCAGTCTGAAGGAAAAACAGGGGGAAGGAGCTGGGTGAAGGGGAACAGTCAGAGCCTGGTGCCTGGGATTTGGTGTTTACAGCAAAGGCACCTCTTGCTGATATTATCATTAGCTTTTTCTTCCCCTTCTTGTTCAAACTTTCAATTTAAATCTACTTAGAAACATGTTTCTTCCCAACTAAAAAATCACACTAATTTAGACAAAAAATTTAAAATAAATTTTTGTCTAGTTTTGAAAAAAATCAGGAAAAAAATTGTTTTGGCATTCAAAACATCTCCATGCCCCTATCCAGCATGGATCTGGGGGATGGAGGGCTGGCTCTGATCCCCAGAAATTTGGGGGTTTCATTGGGACAGCATGGATAAAAGCTGGGCAGCCCCCCACACTGCAGAGCTACGACACCTGCCCTGGATGGCGCTGAGGCAGGAGCTGATGTGCTTTGTTGCCTTAAAGTTACGGTTTCTCCTTGTGTTTGTAGACACAACCATGCAGAAAATCACCAGCTTTAATATCCCACTTGTTAGTGGGGAGTGATTCGTGGCTGCCTCCGGGCTGACACTTCCCAACCTCCCACTTTTTTTATTTGCCTGTCCCCGGTTCCAGGCTCACAGTGCGAGGCTGCAGCTCATCGCTCACCCAGAGATGCCTTTCATGGGTTTTGGTTTTTTTTTCACAGCTTCCTCTGCCATTTTCTGCAGAACATCAATCCCATTCAGAGCAGCTGAGACTGCTGGAGAATTTGCAGAATTTGAGGAGGTCGGCACAAACCCCCCAGGGAGGAGCCTGTGCTGGAGGGCACTGTACCATATAAAACATCTCTCTTAACATATCCCATCCCAACACAGCCAGGACAGAGTTGTATCTTCTGCAGAGAGGTAAGGAACAGCCAGTCCAAAAAACCTGGCTGAGAAAGAGGAGAACTGAAAGAATTAAAGAGCTTGGTGATGCTGTTGTGTGAGCTGGTCCCTGAGGGTTTCCAACATCTGCCAATGCAAATAATTTCAGTGATAAATCTGAAAGTCTGGGTAAGCTCTCAGTCTCAGGTCCCAAATGAGAGCTCCCCGCCAACAGAGACTTGTGCACCAAGTCTGAAGGAAAAACCTCATCTGCTTAATGATGTGGTACAGACAGAATGGGAGCAAGAAAAAAAACCTAAGATGGGCAGTGGTAAATTCTGCTCTTGGAGACACACAGGTCACTGTGACTCTTGGAGGAGCAGCTCCCCAAAGGTTCATGGGGTTGCGCAAACACTGGGGGAGGACATGGAAAAATAGGGATAACCTCAATAATATTCTTACTGATTTCAGGCAGGGTTAGAATGAGGATGAGAAGAACCTTCACCCACCCAGGGAATGGGTTCCTCAGCCCCAACCCTGTCCTGATTCCACGTGGGAGATCCACACATCCCACCAGACTGCAAACAGGCTTCACAGAACTCTCCTCCAGGCTGCTGCTGTCCCTTCGGCTGCCGCTGGGACTTGAGGCCACCACAGTGTCCTCCCCCATCCCCTCGTGGGTACCCTGCCCAGCAGGACCCAGCTCTGGGAGCTCAGCCTGGTGAGGTAATGCAGCACAAAGTAATTTATTTCCTCTCTTCATTTCTGTATAAAACTTGTCATGAGGTTTAATCCGTCATTACCTCCCTCCCAGAGCTGTGCTTGGTGGCCCGCTGCTAAGCCCAGACAAGGAGATTTACATCTTATCTAACAGGAGTGTAAGATTTATGGATAACTCCCGACAAGGAGCACATCATGCCAGAAAGACACTTTTGTGCTGGTAACTTGATCAGTCATTATGCTGTGAGTTGACATCTAATTAAGCCTCCACAGGCATCATCAGGTCCAGAACAGCTCTTCAGGAGGAGAAAATCCACCTCTAAGCACCACGGTGGCAGCTTATCCCCAACCCTTGCATTGCTGGAAGAGATAATAATGCTCCCCAGAAAATCCCCCCTCTCAGGGAGAGCTGGCAATATCACCTGCGCTGGAAAAGGGAATCAAGGGGCAAATTCCCAACTGCTGCTCTAAACCACAGCAAAGACTCATTTCTCAGAGGCTTTCCCAGGCTGTGTCCATGTCCCTACCAAAGTCAGATCCCACAAAACACCTCCCGTGGCCGCAGGGGACTCGTCTGAGGGTTACAACCTTCTCAATGGATTTACTTTTCTGACCACATTTCTTGCCTCTCAATGGGCTGCCTGCATCAGCGTGGAAGTGTAAATTCTGCTCTCCCTTGGCAGGCTGCTCGATCTTCATATTTTCTCTTGACACTCCTTCCAGGGTGCCTTCGATGGAAATGCACAGCGTGGCTGGAATGCTGCTGTTCTTGGCATTTCCCTGTCATGCTGAGCAGGAAAATAACACAGTTCTGGGGAGAGCCAAGGGCTTTGAACGTGCCGAGATGCACCTGGAAGCAGCGGCCGGTACCTCACGTCACTGGTGCACGAAGGACAATGGCTGCTGCCCAGGTGTTTCAACAAGCCCTGAACACCTCACCCCGCTGCCAAGGCGGTCAGACCAAAATGGGCAGCTCAACCCTCTCTGGGAGACTGGGCAGGCTGAGGTCAAAACACCGGGGAGGGGTGGGGGAAGCCAGAACACAAAGGGGAGCCAGTAAGGCCGTGCAGGGTGTGTGTGTGCGGTGTTTGCAGGTGGTCTGTGCTTTGTGCTCCAGGCCAAAAGGAAGCCAGAAGAACGTGATGGACATCAAGCACAGGAAGGAGAGGAGCTCCTATTGCCTCTCATGAAGGGTTTCACTGTTTGTAGGGATATTGTCAAAGAGAGGGGATGCCACTGACTATTGTCAGCCAATTGTAATATTGCCAGTGGCTTTTTATAGGGAATAGGTTTAAGAGAGGAAGGGATTATTGCACATGGGCCATTTCAGATCTTCTGTCTGGTCTAAAACTTACCCAAAAGACTTACCCAGCCCTGATGGAACCAGAGAATGTCCTTAATAAATTGACAGGATCTCCTTCAGGTCATGTCCTAGCTCATCCCTTCTGGTCTGAGCTGCCCAGCTGGGAGAGTGACACAAACCACAGCAGCCTCTCACAGAATCCTGGAACAGTCTGGGTTGTGAGGGACCTTAAAGCTCATCCAGTTCCAAATCCCTGCCATGGGACACCTTCCTCTAGACTTTTCCAAGTCCCATCCAGCCTGACCTTGAACACTTCAAGGGGTGGGACAGCCACAGCTTCACTGTGCTGTCTGCTGATGCAGCCTGTGCTGGCATCTCACCACCGTGAAAAGGAAGAATTTCTTCCTAATCTCTAACATAACTCTGCACTCTGTCAGTTTGCTATTCACAAGTCCCTCTGCAGCTCTCTTGGAGCCCCTTTAGGCACGGGAAGGGGCTCAGAGATCTCCCTGGATCCTTCTCTTCTCCCGGCTGCACATCCTGAGCTCTCTCAGTGTGTCCATAGCAGAGGTGGACACGGAGGTGCTGTCCCTGTGGTGTTCAGAAGAAAGGGTGGCTGCAGAGTAAAAAAACCCTCGTTTGCTTTCTAACACTGCTTGATTTCTTGGCACCCTCCACCCAGGGGCCTTTCTTTGTGCTCCTCAGGAACACCTCAGTGAAGACAAGCTGCCCCAGCACCTGCTGTTCAATCCTTCACCTCGCCAGGTCAACGGCCAAAGTAATCAATTCTACGGGGAAACAATAAAAATGGTACAGAAAACAAATTGTCCCCCCAGTGTCCTGGCTCCCAGCACTCTTTGCCAATTCCTGCCCCATCAGCTTTGGCTGGGAGGATATATAAAACCAGCAGAGTTTCTTAGTGTGGCCACGGCAAGACACAGACTGAGTCAGAAGAATGGGAAGACCAGCCAGGAGAGGTAAAGATGCTTTTGCAAACTGAATAACCTGATACAGGCATTGCTCCTACTTTTGTGTGTCTCCAAAAGGGTCAGCACTCACCAGAAGCGATGTTTTCTGCAAAGACTGAGATAAATATTTATGTTTTCTGCAGGTTAAACTTTCTGAATTACTTGTTTTCATAATATTGTGAGAACATTACAGACATTATAAACGATTCCCAAATGTTTTCCAGAGACAGATAAGACTTTCACCTTTTCATTTGACTTTATAACTCCTCCACAACTTCCATTCCTTCCTCTATTAATTTTAGGCTCTGTTTACTTGCTGGTTTTATACCGGTTGTGTCCATTCTGTGCTCCTCAGTAAGCGAGATATCGCTGCAGGCACTGTTGTAGCTCAAAGATTGCAGAGGCTCTTCAAGGCTGAGCCTTCTGTCAGTGCTTTTAAGACACAGCACAAGAGCTGTGGGTTGTTATTGCACCAAAGCTGACAAGCTCCACACCACAACCCCAGACAAGGAGCACATCTGTGGCTCCGTGCCTCAGTGATGAGGCTGCTGTGGGTGTTCTCTTCCTCCCCCTCGTCCTCTTCCTCTTCTTTCTCCTCCTCCTCCAGGTGCTGTCATGGCGATGCTCCGCACCCTGAGCATCCTCCTGAGCCTCCTGGTCGCAGCTCACAGCGCCAGGTCACCCGACTGTGGTGGCATCCTCACCCCCTCTGGACTGAGATACCGTAAGTGCAGACCCTCAGCGGGGAGAGCGGGCAGTGGCGTCTCCCGCTCGGGTGGCGAAACAGCAAACGCTGGCACCAGAATCTCACACCGCTGCTCAGCTCACCCGCCTCACCCCCTGCCCATTGCTAGCAGCAGGGGGCTGGGGAGGGATGGAAATGGCTTTCAGTCTGTCCATCAGGACACAAGCTCCAGAGGCTCTCATAAAACATCTGCCCTGTTTCACAGTTGCTGAAGTTTCAAAGCCACACGCAGAGTCGGTTCTCAGGAAGGACCTCATGGCCCCGCCAGCCCCAGAGCCATCTCCCACCTCCCCAAGTAGGTGAGTTGCCCTCTCTTGCCCAGGCTTTGCAGCCATACCCCTGCTTCACACTGGTGTTTGAATATTGTCACAAAAGGCACTTTGCCAGCGAGAATAAAAACCCTCCTGCAGACCAAACATGAGAGCAGAGCCCATGCTGTTCTCAGGGCGTGGATTTATCTGTGCAGATCTCATGAGTTTCTGGGGTCTCTCAGGGTCTGTGCTGGTCTCCCAACACCTTCCTTTCTGCTCCAGCAGGAACCAAATTACCTCTGTCAAAGTTGTCCAGTTTTCCCTGACCCTGATTCCCGACACCGGGATGCGGCTGAGCATCGAGGTGGACCTTGGCATCACATCTGCCCCGTGAGTGGAGCCGGCCCAAGCTCCTGGCTGCAGGACAGGAAACCTGCAGGAGCAAGGGTGGCCTGGGGGGAGTGTGGCCAGGAGCACCCCCCAGCTGCAGCCTCCTCCTCTCCTCCCTGGCACAGCTCAACCACCAAGGAGTTCAGGCTGTCCATCCTGGCAGACCTCCACGTGGACATGAACCCCGAAGAGAACCTGGAGCTGGTGACCTCTGACTGCAAACCCACCCTGGAGGAGGTGCAGAGCACCGAGGAGGTGGACAGGTCAGCCCCACGGTTTTCCTCTTTGTGGGATTTGGGTAATGGGTGAAAGGGGAAACTGAGGCACAAATGTTTCTAGGCAGGGAGGTGATTGGATTGAGACTTGCTCACTGCCCTCAAAGCTAACAAAGGCCAACTCTGACACCTTATCTTCATGGGAGGAACTTTGAAACTCTCCTAAAACAGTGAAACCACCCCAAAAGTAGAGCAGTCTGTCACGAGGGAGTGGTACTTTTAGAGTTGTGCAGATGGAATGCCTTTAATGCAAGCCCAGTGGCAATTCTCCAGTGGTTTGGATTCTGAATTGTAATAATAGCTTAATAGATAATAGAAAACAATGGCAATTTGTCTCTGAATGCCTTTTGGGTCAGATAAAGACACTCACCTTTGGTTGATCTGCATTTCTCCTAACTTCTGTTCTGCTGTTTTTACCCAGCAAGTCCTCGGGATCGGACGTGGACAAGCAGATCAACGTTGAAAAAGTAAGATGAAGTTTGTAAAGGCTTAAGACAGCATTGTGCAGGTCTGTAAGGATTAGAGCACTTTATGGCTGTCTGGTGCTTTTCCAGATTTCCCCCACAGCTCTGTGCTCACTGGACACTGCCTTTGTCCCCTGGCTCCTGCTGCCAGCCAGTGGCAGCACCACTTCAGAGGCTTTCTGGGGACACCGATGCCAACAGAACCCCCATGGTCATCTGTCATCTCTCTTTTTGTTCTTTATTCCACAGATTTGCCTGGAAGTCTCCAAACTGCTGCTTTTTCCAAACGAACGGTTGATGTCTCTGGCAGGTGGGCAGTTGGCTTTCAGTCCCATTACGGGCTGAGGGTTTCAAGGAGCATTTTGGAGCAGATTCCTACCCTGCAGCAGCAAAGGCTCTGCTGCCATCATCTCCCCAGGGACCTGCTCCCTCTGCCCAGCTCTTTCCCCGTCTTTTTCACTCTAGAAACCCAGACCTGTCACTCCTTCCCTCCTCTTCCTGAGCATCCCTCTGCTCCATTTGCAGCTCCATTCCCCATCACACCAAGCTGCCAAGTCCAGTACCTGCCCCTAGCTGCCCCCATGTACTCCGAGCAGGGAATCATCATCTCTTTGCAAGTAAGTCCTCACTTTCCAGCTCTTACAGCCCAGCTCCAGTCCCTGGAAAAACTGGTTCCACCGAATGCTACAGCCCTGAGACACTTGAAATACATTTCCTCTTTGCCTATGTCGCTGCAGACAACTTTCCAAGTGGCAGGGACTGTGATCCCCCTGCCAGTCAGCCCTGTGCCTTTCAGCATGCCCGAGCCAGCGAGCTCCAGCCCTTCCCACCTCATCCTGGCCTTCTCCGAGCACTTCTACACCAGCTTATTCTCTGCCTTGGAAAAGTCTGGAGCCCTCAACGTGAGTCTCCTGGTGAGTGGAACAAGGGAGAGAGGAAGGAAGGAGTGGGAGATACATCCTTGGAGGGATGGCCCTGCGCTGGGAATGTCTTGGAGGAACCACAAGCCCTATATAGAAATGAGAGTGTGTCCAAGCACCTGCAGGAGTCACAGCCCCTCACCTCCAAGCTCCTAAAATTATTCCTGGTCTAATGGATCATGGAGAGTTTGTCATGAGGAGTAACCTGCACCCTGCTCCTGGTGTGGGCTGGTGTGAGGAGGCCCCCTGTATGGGGTGGGATGGGGTGGTGTCCATCAGAGGGGTTGCATGGCCACGAGCCCTGGAGCAGCAGCCCCAGGCAGCCGTGGCTCTGATCACGAGCTGTGCTCTCTGTTTCAGAGCTCGCTGACCACTGCCACCTTGTCTGAGAAGATCACTCAGGTGTGTTGCTGTCGCTGTAACCCCAAGAGGCACAACCCCAACTCAGGCGGTGTCCCCCAGCTGCCCCCTGCCCACCCTGGGGGCGCAGGGACGGCTGCCATGCCCAGAAACAGCCCCGCTCCCTCGGCAGATGGGCTCCCTCTTCCCAGAGGACCTACCAGTGGTGCTTCACGCTGTGCCCCGGAGTTCACCTCATGTGGTGCTGGAGGAAGACAAAGCAATCGTGGAGCTTTTCCTTACAGCCCAGATCGGAGCAGGATCCTCCCTTTTCCAGAGTTTCCTGAGCGTGAATGTGGTGAGTGTGGGAGCGTGGGAGCTTGGGAAGCGCGTGGGGTGAGTGTGTCCCCGCTGCCCGCAGGCACTGCCCTTACTCTGAGCCCTGGCCCCAGTGCAGCCCGTGCAGGGGCTGGCTCAGCCCTTTCCACCTCGTGCTCCCGGGCTCCAGCAGCGTTTGCAGGATGCAGGGAGCACAGGGATGGGCTCATCACACCCCACAAAGCCCACGTGGCAATGCTTCCTCACTGATCCTGCTTCCCCTCACAGGATGTGACTGCCAGGCTCCACCTGAGCGTCGCCGACACGAGGATGATCATCTCTGTGGCAGCCGTAGAGTAATGAGCCCATCTGCACTGCAGGAGCCCAGAGGGGACCGTCCCAGTCACAGCGGGGAAAGGAGAGGCAGAGTGGTCTGGGGAGGGCTTTAGCTTTTAGAGTTTTGGCATTGCAGATGTAGCCTCTTCCCCAGGGAGACAGTGAAATTCCAGAAACATGGCTGGGGAGAAAAGTGGGAACTGCAGCTTCCACACCCCGAAAGGCCCTGAGCACAGACAGGCAGTTTGGGGAAACAGGGGAGACTGCTTAGGACAGCTCAACACCTCTGCTGCTCTTTGTTTTCCAGGGACATCGAGCTCAGCCTGGCCGCCTCTGACGTGGGTCCCATACTGGTAGGTGCATCCAGCTGTGGCCACTCCTGGCACCATCCTCTAAGAGCCTGGTCCCCCTCTGCTGCCCCAGCCATCCTGGGTGCCAGCAGGGAAATATGGAAATACCGACTTTGTGTGCGTGCTGCACCTGGTGAGAGGGACAGCTGGGTGCCTGTGGGGTGGGAAGAGGTGCAGCGAGCACCAGGACCCTCTCACGGGTCTCTGCCCCTCTCCTCCTGCTTTAGCCCCACACCATGGGCTGACCCCGACTGTCCCCCACAGGCTGCCCTGCTGGAGGAGTTGTTCCTGCCCACGATCCGGGAGGAGGTGCCAGCCCAGATAAACGGTGAGGAGAGGGGAGTTCTGTGGGTGCTGCCATGCGGGATGCCTCACGAGCACCCAGGCAGCACCCAGCTGGCAACTCTCCCTCTTTCTTTCCCTGTTTCTTTCTTTCTTTCTCTCAGCGGTCCTGAGGCAAGGTGTTTTCCTGCCCCACATCGCCAGTTTCACTTACGCCGATGTCAACGTCACAATTCACAAGGTAGGAAATAAGACATTTAAATTGCTCCCTGCTGTGCTTGATTTAAAGGAAGCCTGGGAGCAACGCTAACCTCCCAGCTCCAGAATAAATCAGAGCCTGATCGTGCAGCCCTGGTAACTTGCAGGACAGAGTTCCGTTGGCTTAAATAGGCTGAGCCCCTTTTGGCCCCATGGACACAGGCAGTGGTTGGGGCTGTGGGCGGTGATGGTGAAGCCCTGGGTGGGCTGATGGAGCCACACAGGCACCATGCTCAGTCCTCCTTCCTTCCTTACTCAGGATTATGTCTTGATCCCCTGCAACCTCCAGCTAGAGGCAAGGACTGGGGGGCCAAGGACCTGGGAGTGAAGTCCAGTGTGTGGAGTAAAACAGTGCAGAATCATTCAGCTGACTCTCACATCATGCTCCGTGGTTTGCCACTGCTTGAAATGTTGAAAATCTTCTTCCTTGACTTCCTAAAACATCATGGTTTTATATTCTGGATAGTAATGGTGTTGCACTAGCACCTTTCTCTTCCAGCCTGCTCCTGACAGTTTTGTTGCCCAGAGAATGGATTGTAACAACATTCCATGCTCTCATTAAACATTTCTCTTCAATTCCGCATTTGCTGGTGTGACTATTGACATTTTTCCTCCCTGAACAATTTGTACCTATAAACAGATAAATTTTGCCCATCATGTCCAGACCCTACATTTAATTAATTCCACTCATTTACAAGGATGCGAAACAGACTCATGCCTCTCAGCTGCAGAACAACATAGTCCCTACAACGGGAGATCTTTCATCTGCTTTTCCTCCATGTCTCGTGTTACTATGGGAACATTACAGCTGGTGAGTTTCCTGGGTCAGAAAGAAGAGGAGGGGGAGGAAATCAGTCTGCAGAATGGTTTCTAATTTTAGACCTGAAGGCATTTGTATTTTCAACACTTTGCTTCTGAGAAAGCTCATCACAGAGAAAATGCTGAATGAGAGGTGACTGCAGGCATCAGACTGCGCTGGCACTGCGGTTGTTGGCATTGGGACGCTCTTTCCTACTGACCAAACACTTCTCCCAGTTGTTCAGGAACATAAAGAGGGGAAAAAACACCCACAACAGACACAGGCATCCAAAAGGGGAGGGTGGGTTGTAACAGAGCTTCAAAAGCTGCACCGGTCACTCAGTCACTGGGTGCTGTTGGCATTCCCCAGACCTGTGCTGATGCCCAGGAGGAGAATCCTTGTCTCTGATCTTGCAGCTCCCACCTCAGCTCTCCCAAGGTGATGCTTCACCCAACACCCCAGCCATGAAACCTTATTAATTACATCTACATCTGCTTCCACTTGCTACAACAATACCTATCATTTCCAACCTCTGAAGCTGCTGAAAAACACTTCAAAACCTTGTATTTCAAAGGCTCAGAAATAGGAAAGCAAACAAAACAAGCCAGGTTGATTTACTGCAAGGAGTAAAGAACCCTGAAGGTTTATATGCCCAGAGTGGGGACCTGACTAATGATGTTAATGCCCGAGGTTGGCCATAGCAGGAACAACTCCCAATAAAAGTTTCCTGGTAGAGCTGCAACCATTATTCTCTGACTAATATATGTTAAACCAGCCTCCCAAAAGGGATAAGCTACAGTAGTGAAAAGATTTCTTTGGCAGGGAATATTCTGCCTCCAAGCTTCACTGCCTGACTCGGCCTCTCCAGCACCGGGCTGGAGTCTCAGCAGCTGCACCCACAACACCCAGCGCCAGCTGGGAACAGCCCAGGCTCAGAGCAGAGCTGGCTCATGCTGCAGGATGAGGGTCTTCTGCTTCTCCCTCCAGTCACCCCATTTACTGAGACCCCAGCACAGCCAGGGAAAAGGAATGCTGAAAAAATTGTTTGCATTAGCCCCTTTGGCAAGCACAAAATCCATCATTTTCCTGTGCAGTCCTGCAGGAGGAGCTGCCTGGTGACCCCCAACTACCCTCACTACTGGCACCTGGAGCAGCACACACCAGCCAGATGGTTCAAACCCTGGAGCAGGGGGAGCAAGCCCCTTCTCCAGCCCCCACAAAACAGCAGAGGGCTGAAGCTTTAGCCAGGAGCATCACTGGAGCAAGAGCCAGAGAGCTCCAACAAACCCACAAACCACCAGCAGCACAGCCAGTCCCTGGCAAACCCTCCTGCTGCTCACCCAGCAAAAGATTTTCCAGCCTGACAAGGTTCCAGTGTTAAAGAAACTTCCCAGAACAGGATTATCCCAGCTCTTAAGGGTTCTGGATTGCAGTTTCCTGCTCTGAATATTCTCCTGAAGCCATTAGAAATTCAGAGCATTAGGTGTACAAGTGACAAGTAGCACTGAGAAGATGCTGCCCTTTCCTTTGGAAAAAGCTCCTCTGTTGCTGCCCCCTCAGTCCCATGTGATGAGCAGCACAATGGAGGCCAGAGCCCAAGAGGAAAAGCCTTTTCCAGGGGCACAGGATGACTTTTCCACTCTTCTGTGGCCCTGGGCTCGCTGTGCCAGCGCTCCATGCAGCAGCAAGCTCTCGTCACATGTTGTCACCACACTGTTTTCTTTCTCAAGACAAGCACAGGCCTGGGACAGTGCCAGATCACAGAGCCCTCTGTAATGTGCCAGAGAAATGAATGAATGCCTCCCAGCAGAGCAGAATACACACAGAAGTGATGGCCAAACGGGAATGAAAAAGGGCCTAAACTTTATTTACAGTCCAGAAGGTGTTTGCTCAGGAACCAGAGCAAAACCTTGTATCAACACGGCCTGTCCTGCAGCCTGTGGGCAAAAACGATGGGTGGATGGAGTCACAAGGCCCCAGCAGTGCAGGAGCCCTGAAGTGGCACAAAGCAGATGCCAGCACAGGTTGCTGGGGAGTTGTCACTCATCCTGTCCTCCAGCAGAGTCACACAGACCCCCAAAGCCTGCTCTGCCAGCTCTGAGGGCATGCTGGTGTCAGAGAGCATGAGCAGTGGGATCTGAGCTCCCTGCCCCTGGCTCCTGAGCAGCTTCCACAGCTCCACAGTGTTCACTCTTGTTGGCACCTCACTCCACGGGGGATCAGCTGGTGATGGTACCCAGCCTGCTGCTTCAGAGCAGCACCCTGTCACCACCCAGGAGTGCCACTTCTGCCCAGGGACAGGACAAGGCTTGTGTCACCAGCAGCTGAAGAGCCTCTGGGGAGCACGGCCCCACAGCCTGCACCATGCTGGGAACCAAAGGAGCTGTTTGTGCTCACCAGGACACCCATCTTCAACGTAACCATGGACTTCAACCCTCCCAAAGCCTTCCTGCTGGACACAGGGCAGGCCAGCCCGTGTGGTGACAGCGTGTGACACCAGGTTTGTGTTCAGCACAGCTCAGGAGAGCGCTGGCCAGTTCACACAAAGAGGGAGCCCCAAGGGTTCAGCACCTTCTGTGCCGTGTTCAGTGACTCCTATGCAGCATCTCACAGCAATGCCGGGGGCTCATGCAGCAGCCACAGGTCTGGGCTCCACAGATACCGAGCTGTTCCTACCTTCAGAAACGCAGAGTGGAATATTGCCCCATCCCTCACCTGCTCAGCACAGACTGCCACAACCTCTGGGGACGCCCTCATAATAACACCCAGTGCTGGGGAAAACTGGTGTTGGAGAGGACATTTAAAACCTGAGATTCGTATTTTTTTAAACCCACAATAATTTGGATTAAATTAAATGCTGGAATTCTTGTCGCTGCATGGGCAGAGATCAACAGGCTGTGACACGAGCTTAAGCAGACGTGGCTCTGGCAGGCAGACGGGTGTTCTCCAGGGCTCTCAGACCTCTCAATCCTCTGGTAAGGAAGTTTTCCCTCCAGATTCTATTAGGAAATGCTTCATGACCTTTGGAAATTCGATTTAATTTTGATTTCTGCTTGTGGATTAGCATTTGGTCAGCAGGTTATCAGGCCAGGAGGAGCCAGTGAAAGAGTTCAATTTTCTTTCTCAGGAAGTTCAAGTGGGAAGAGTTTGCAAACCCAAACTCAGAATATCGATGGTCACAAAGGGACAAAATCCCAGAGTGGAGGCAGGACAGAAGCTCACCCTGAGAAGCATCAAAAACCAGGACCTCATTCCGAGCACTAAAAAAGTAGGAACATTTATTAAAAGAGTTACGTGACAAATATATTCTGAGCTCTGGCTCAGCACCTCACATCCTCCTGGACAGGGATGGGGAGATTCACTTCAGAAGCCACGTGCAAAAAATTCACTTTTTCATTCTGTCAGGAAAAGCTTTATCTCAGAACAAATTTCCCAATTCCACCACATTCAACTGCTGAGACTGTGACCCCAAAATCACACCAGCCTCTCTAAATAAATATTTGTACACAGAGCTGCCAGTCAGGTTCGGCTTACGCAAGTGTCAAACCGTACTCACGCAAGCCAATTCACTTTAAAGTGTCTTAAATATCATCAAGAATCTTAAATCAAGTTTAGCAAAGAAAAGCAGATAATGCTGGTCCTGGCATTCCATCCTCGCTGCTCTCTTCCTCTCTCTGCCCCCCCAGTCCTCTCCATGCCTCAGGCTCCACAGCTCACACCAGAAACACTATCAGGCCCTGAAGGAGAGCAGGGAGAAACACAAACACATTATCTCCCATCAAGGGATGCTGGTTCACAACACTCAGCAAATACAGAACCCTCCTGCAAAAGTCCTCATGTCCAGTTTGCAACAAGGAGGGCACAGAACTCTTGGGAGGTGCTGGGGAATATCCCAGCTCCTCCAGGACACCTCCAGAGCGAACAGGGCCGGAACTTGGGGCAATTCAAGACTCTTTGAATGGTGCCACTGGAGAGGGTTTGCCTGAATGCCTGGATCTGCAGCAGAGCTGCTCCCATGAGTTCTCCAGAAAGAAAAGAGGGCCTGGACAGGGAACTGGGACCTGCCTCAGGGCCTGAGCACCGCTCATGATGCAGCTGGGTCCACACCATGTGTGGGCATCACATCCTCAGGCAGCATCCCCTGACCTGAGGGAGGTCAGGCAGAGCAGCCCTTTCAGTCTTTCAGGGATTAAAATCTACAGCTCTTGCACACACAGCCACCACTGGCAGGGTCCTGTGAAAGCCCCGGAGCCTTACAGGGAGAACAGCCCATGCGAGCACTCACCGCTTTGATCTGAAAATCCACATTCACCAGGGGAATGCGCAGCACATTTGGCAGCGGGATCCCAATGCTCAGGGCACCTGCAGGGACAGACAGGTCCTCACATGCTGGGCCAGCTCACAGCCCGTGACAGAGCTGCTCCAGGGAGGCACAGGGAGCAGAGCCCCTCGGGGCCATCACTGTGTGCTTGGCTTTCCTTGGGTTCTCCATCACCGGCTGTTGCCAGAACTGATGCTGGGGTGGGATGGTGCAAATGTAAGGTTGAACTTTTAATTACATCCTCAAAATGGGGATTTCAGGGTTTGAATGGCTTCAGCACTCCCAGTACATCTTCCAAACACACACACACACACACACACACATACACACACACACACAATCTCCTCTTCCCTCCTTGCCCAGAACTCGAAGTGCTCCCCACATTACAGTCCTCTGGGTCACCTTACCATTCATTGCAGGCATGAATGTTTCCTCAAGCAAACTGCTGCAGTGGGGCTTCAGGACGGAGATCTGAATCAGAGAGGGAGCAACCATGTGAGCAGAACTGCCTGGCCCATGCCAGCAGCAAGCAGGACCTTTGGGACTGCAAATCACTGCCCACTGACACAGCAACAGAACAATCCCTCTTCTCTTTAAAGTGAATCTATTTTTCTTCTTCAATTTGTATTCAGTCCTTCCTTTAGAAAAACTTCTGCCTCGTGACGCTTCTGCTGCAGCTTGATGTGAGCTTTGCCCAAGCAGAGGTGAATAAACAAACAGATTTCAGCTTTACATTTTCTTTATTAGAAAAGGCAGAAGGGAAAAAGAAACCCCAGCAACAGAGGAATTGCTACAGCCTACACCACAGAGCAGCCATCAGCTCTGACCATCAGCAGGGGTAATCCATCACAGCACCCCTCAGCCACTGCCTGGCTCCCTCCCTCCCTCCCCAAGAGCCACAGGGCATCACGCTTGGCTGCTCTCCCTGCCCAGTAAAGCCCAGACTAGTGTTAGAGACTTACGTTACTGATGCCAACATCAGAAGACTCCAAGGAGAGGGAAGTGCTGCAGGGAAAGGAGAGCAAACAGCAGGTCAGACACAAGGCACTGCCCAGAGCTCACAGCCAGACCCCTCCGAGCACACTCAGCCCATGGGCAGAGACCCACAAAGGGACACCTGCACTGTAACACGAAAAACAGGGACTGGAACACTTGCAAGAGAGAAAAGAGAATAGGAAAAAAAAAGCTTAGCCTAATTTTAATTTGCTTGTCAATGATGCAGCACTGCAGCAGGGCACGCACAGCTCCCTGCCCAGATTATTCACTTTCAGGAAGGAGGCAGCTCCTGGCCAGCTGAGAGCAGAGCTTCTGGAACCCTGTGGCAAGGGGGCTGGAACTGGATGATCTTTAAGATCCCTTCCAACCCAAACCATTCTGTGATTCTATGTAAAAGCACACTGTCTGGATTCAAGGACCTGGTGAATTTGCTACAACTCCTCATCTATCACTGCAATCACACGACTACCCGTACCTAAAATGGATGCTTTATTTCCACTTTCAATTTCTCTTTTCTACTTCTATTGAATCTTGTTATACCCTTGTCTATTGAATTAAAAGCCTTTTGACGCATTTCTATTCCCTATATCGCTGCATACAAGCTATGCCAATTTTGCTTCTAAATCCGGCTCTTTGACAAGCGAAATGGCCCCAAATCCTCAAACCTCCCGCTATAAGGAATGCTCTCCAATCTTTAATCATACCTTGACTGGCATTAATGACAGCACTTTCCTTTACTGCTTTATCATTCATGTCCAATATCAGGCATTTCGAACCACTGCCCAGGATCAAAGTCAAGCTGACAGTCTTACAATTATTCAGGTTACCTCATTCCTCCTTGTTATAAAACTGACACACTTTTCCTCCAGCCTCTTAAAACTTTCCAACAGCTGCAATCCTTTCTGAACTACCCCATCCACCTTATGCCATCAGTCAGGTATGAAATTCTCACATCCAGGAGATGAAATGTCTGGTTTACAGACACGGAAAACATCTCAAGTCAGGATTGCGGCACAGTCCCCACCTGTATAAGGGCAGCTCACCTGCCCAAGGCCAGCTGCAGCACCAGCCTGCCCCCAACAATCGACACACGGACGTTTAGAGCAAGGTCCTGCAAGCAGAGAGGAAGAGGATCAGCACACAGAATCATCCCCACCCCAGCACCACTCACCCAGCTGGCTGCACTCTGCACCCCTTGGAGGCAGCTCCAGACACACTTACGGCCTTCAGCAGCAGGAAGTTGAGGATGGATCCATCCAAGTGGCTACCAAACAGCTGAATCAGGACTGAAAGCTTGACACTGGCTTTGTTTTCTTCCAAGAGGATGAGTGGGTTCCCTCTCAACACCAGTTTGATGCTCAGAGGACTGGTCCCACTGCAGGCAGAACACTGTGGGAATGGGGGACACATGGAGGTGGCTGCTGGCACCCCACACACCAGCCAGGCAGGGAACTGGAAGATCTCAGGCAGACTCTCAAAGCCCCACAGGGCCTCCCCAAGGTCACACACACCCTGGACAAGCCAAATTTGCGGAGAGAATAGGGCCAGCAGCATGGATCAGCTCTCCACGCTGAGGGCAAAAGGGGCTGAGGAAGGAAAGGTGGACACAGAGGGGGCTGTGGGTGTCAGAGGGTGCCCAAAAAATGGGATATACCAGACAAGGAACAGGAGATATTTATCAGCTTTCTATGTTAATAGCTATGAGCTGAGAGAAGGCTTTTCCCTGTTCAGGGAGCAGGAGAAAGCTGGAACAGACAGTGGCACAGAGGAGAGCAGGTACTGGGCAGGAGCTGTGCAAACCCCCAGTCCCTTCTCCCACTCCCCTCAGCTCAGGGCAGCAGGACAGGCTCAGGCCATGCTGATGCAATAGGAGGAGAGCAGAAGGCTGGGGTCCTTTGGCAGGGGCATGATGGCACATCCAGGTGTATCCTGGAGAGGTTTACACAAACCCTTGTGCCAGTTCCTCACCCCAGCAGGAGCGATGGTCCACACGGCTTCGCGCAGGCGGCTGGCACCGGAGAACTGTGGGAACAGAAGCACAGCAGCCCCAATGAACCCTCCAGCTGATTTCAACAACACCCATCCTGCCAGGGCCACCCCATCACACAGCACCTGAGCCCCCCACCCTCTCCATCGCTCCCCAGCTGTCTGGGTGACTCCTGGTAGTTGTTAAGGTGATGTCCCCGAGAGGCTTTCAACACCTGCCAGCGCGTGCACCCCTAACATTTCCCATTGGAAGTACAGATCAGAGGCACGGGAAATGCAAACACCCAGGGAATGAATGGCACTGCAGACGTGCAATGTCTTTTCTCAGTGGCTCTTTGCAGACTCCTTGAAATGCACCACAGCACAAGCAGCTCAACAGGTGTCCCCAAGGGTGTCCTCACAGACGAGCACAGCTGGGCAGTGCAGGGGCTATCACAGCTTCCTGAGAAGGGCAGCAGGGAGGGCGGCAGTGCTGGGGTCAAGGCTCTGCCAGCGAGCACACACAGTGCACACACCCAGGACGGGCACAAACAGCCCTCCCTGAGCAGACCCGAGGCCAGGCTGATGCTGTCCCTTGTCACTCGCTCCATGAAAGGCAAGCCCTGCTGTACTCACAACATCGGGCGTGCAGGGGAAGGTCTGTGGTGGCAACTGGAGCAGGAGGGACAGGACTGCGTTGAGGAAGCTCTGGCGCATCACCAAGAGCAGGAGCCTGTCCATCAGGGGGGGCAAAGCAGAGGGGGATGAGTCGTGGGGGATGGTGCTGCCTCCCACCTGCTTCACCACGCCCTGCAAAGAGAGGCCACACAGACATCAGTCCTCAAAGCCTCGAGGCACGTTCAGATCCTCACAGAGATGGTGCCAGCTGAACAGCCCTCCCTCGTCTCCTCAGAGTTCCGGGAAAGCACCGGGCTCGGAGCAGTTCAATGTTTCTCAGATGGCAGGAGCTGATAAAGATGAGCCTGCGTGACTGAGATTCTATTAGCTAATAACACACTTGGTCCAAATCACAAATCACTGCTTCACTTCATCCTTGAGGTCTCACTCCAAGCACTGAGGGGTGATGGTGCTGCATCCAGTGATCCCAGACCTCCCCCAGGCACCCTCCAGCTCCACAGAGACCCACGCTGACACCAGCCACGTGCTAAGGAAACTGATTCTGACCATTCCCGGGGTTTGGGGGCAAAGGCTCCTCCCGATGAAGTCACTGCACCAAAGCCAGTGCAGCAGCACAGGTTTCACAGGCTGCAGTGTTTGCTATCAGCCCCCGATCCTTTTCAGTGCTCATGTCCCACTTGCTTCTCTCCAGCTGCTTGTTTTTTTTTTAAACTCTCCTGTTTGCAAGTAGTTTGGTTTTTGCTGCTTTCCCCCCCACAGTGAGACAGAAGTAAAAAATACATCAGTTAGCCTGGTTTAGCACTCATCCATCACAGAGACTGAAGAGCAAAGGCAAAAAACACCAAGACCAGGTCTGCAGGGCAAGGGAGAGGAGGAAAACTGCTCATCCCATGAGGAGAACTGCTCATCCCAGCAGCTACATCCAACAGACACAGCCTTGAGCAGACTCAGGGTAAGTTGGCATACAGAGCAGAAGAAGAGAAGCACACACAGTCACTCAGTGGTGATTTGGATGAAGATCTAAGAACTTAGGAGCTGCGTGTCCAGGATAAGTCATTAGCCCAGCTCCTCCTGGGATTCTACAGCTCCCATGGGATGAGGTGAGCACACTGAAAGGCAACGCTCGCAGGGTCCTGCTGCCCAGCATTAACTTACATCTAAATCCAGCCCAAGGAACTTGCCAGAGGTGTAGGGGGTGCTGGCCAGCTGGTAGTGGATTGTCCCTGCTGTGCCCACCGGGATCACGGCTACACACAGGAAAAGGATCGTTACAGCACCAGGGAATCAGCAGCAACACAACCTCCCCCGACCCCAAAGGCCACCAGCCCCCACAGCCACTAACAGGTCCAAGCTGCTACTCCAAAAGGCCAGAACATCCCCAAATTCAGCTTGGTGGGATGTGCCTTTGGGATACAGCACAAAAAAGAGCATCAAAGACAGTAAGAATAACCCAAAGGTGCTGCATAAAAATGGAATAAGGAGGGCCAAGGTGGGAGCAGTTCACTGGAATGCTGGGGTATGAATTCCAGGCTCAGGCCTTGCAGGAGTGCTGGAATTCTGCTGATGCACTGAGGGATTTGATGTGGAAAATGTGTCTTGTTCCCACTGTGGGAAACACAGGGGAGCAGTGCCCCACCCTCCACAAGCAACGCACCGTTGAGAGTGCTCAGGAGATGGATGTTCACAAGGTTCATCACGATATCCACCACGGGACAGAGCTGCAACACAAACCAGAAATGCGAGTGCTCAACCTCCCTCACCACCATCACCCACAGCCTGCACAGACTCCCTCCTTTCCCCTCCAGGGAAAAAGCTGCAGGGCAATAGACACAGCTGGGATGCTGGGAAAGACGGGGGACAGCGGAGCATCCTGGAGCTGGAGGAATGTTTTGATCTGGGGCGTTGCCCTACAGGCAGCAGCCCTGTGGACACCCCAGCCCCATGGCCCATGCCAGTGATGTGGGAGAGCAGCACAGAGAGACAGTGGATCTTGCTGTGGCCTTGGAACCAGTTTTTTCCCAATATTTCTGTGTTTCAGCTGTGAAAGGAGGATAATCCTCAGCCTTACCAGAGCGGGCAGAGTCGCTGTCAGCTGGCGAAGCACCAGCTCATTCACTGACAGGGTGAGTAAGCTGGAAAAGAAAGAAAAAGACTCCAAATCAGCACAAACAAAGCTCCAAGGCAGGAGACAAAAAGATCTCCAGCCTTCATTTTACATTCTCCTACACCCTCAGTCATCCCTTCAGGGCCAGTGCTGTGGCTGGTGCTCACCAGAGCGGGGGCTGGAGATAAAAAAAAGCCACTTGCCCCACTGAGGGGAGAATTTGACTCATTGCTGCGAATCACAGAATAATTAAGGTTGGAAAAGACATCTAAAATCATCAGGTCCGACCATCAGCTCTGCACCACCACCATGTTCCCCAGTAAACCACGTCCTCAAGTGCCATAGCCACATTTTTTTAGCACTTCCAGGGGCGGTGTCTCTACCACCTCCCTGGGCAGCCTGTTCCAATGCCTGACAACCCTTCCTGTGAAGAAATTTTTCCTTCAGCTCTCAGGGAGCTTTCACTGCATGAAAAGAGTGAGCCTCTCACGGTCTAACCTTGTGTTTGGGATCTCCCTCTGGTATTTAAATCAGTGCTGTAGTTAAGGGAAGAGGGAGCTGTTAGGAAATATCTTCATGTTAGTTAGTGGGAACAAACAATTTGCATCTGGAATAACAAGAGGAGAAATCTGCTGTGTGACATTTCCACGCTGCTGCTGAACAACTCACTCAGGACGTGCGATGCCTGCAGCAGCACAGAGGCAGTTTTGGCTGATAAGCAATATATTTCTGGACTGTTGAGTTGGCAAGACACAGACAGCAGGAATTCATAGAGCACCTGTTATTTATGGCCAAAATCTGCCTACAAATGCATCTGAGGAGCTGCCATGTAGTCATTTGTGTATATCTACACTCCCCTTGCCCCCCTAGGAGATGACTTCCTGCAAACCATCACTTTAATCCTGCTAAAAATTAAAACATGACCCCCAGAGCAAGTGAGTCGTGTTCCTCTATTCACTCACACAGCATTTTTCAAAGCAGCTGCTGCACTGATTGAAATATAACACATAATGCAAAAATTAATTAGGAGAATTTCAAAGAACCTGAAAAGTGAGTATTTCAAAAGCAATAGAAGAAACTATTCCCCATGATCAACTTACCGCTGTGTTCATCAATACATGAAGTCAGCAAATCCTTGCTGTCAAGAATTTAATAAGACTGAGATGGGACCTTTGCTGGGAATTGCACACAACCACAGCAGTCAGAGGGAAACTCCACATGTCTGGCATTCTCCTGGGACAGCGGCCAAAGGCAGAATACAAAACCAGAGCAAGTAATGGTCCTGTTTTCCTGGAATTCTCCCAGGCCTATTACTCCTACTCTTTGGACATCAATTCTCTAGCTAAGTCTAGAGAAAGCATGTTGGGAAAGGTACCAAACCTCATGCTTCAGATCTTAAAATTTCCACAGGCAAACCGGGCAAATTAACCCTCAGCCCACTGAAGCAACTGGCATTGGCAAAAGGAAAGAAATTCCATCCCTGAGGCCTGGCTCTGTGTCAACTGAGACCGTCTGTGTCCTGGCAGCCTGTCCATATTGTTGGGTAGAGAGGAGAGAATTGCACATAGTGGAAACAGAAATCCACAGACACTTACCCAGAAAGGACCTTGACCTTTATGGCCCCAAGAATGCAGAGGCAGTCTTCAGTGACAACCTGGAACGTGCCAGATTCAAAATTCGTGCATTTGATGTTTGCAGTAATGTTCACCTCCACTAAGATATCAATGAGTTCTGAGAGCAGGCCAACCAAGCTGCAAAAAAATCAAATGGGATTATTCCATCTCTCAGCCTCTACCCAGAGAAACTCACCAAAGCCAGGAGAAAGAGACTTCTCCTCCATCTCTTGCTGACCATTAACGATGCCACAAGTCATCTTTTGGTGTCTGTTTTGCTCTGTGACTTTATTATGGGTAAGAAACACCTCCAAAGCCTTAAGAGATGCAAAATATGTCAGGGTAGGGGTTTCTCTGAACATTTACCCTGAATCCCCCACTCACCAGTTGCCTCTGAGCTGCAGCTTGGCCCCGATGGTCAGCTGGACCCCGATCCCTGGCAGCAGCACCACCGACAGCCTGGGCACCCGGACCTTGATGAGGTGCAGGCTGTGAACAACAGCAAAGGCTGGCACAAGTTAAAAACACCTTCCAGCAGCTGAGCAGGAGCAGTTCCTCCTACCCAGGGAGGAACCCACGGCACCCACAGCACCCCAGCCACCTCCAGCTGGAGGCACAAGGGTAAGAGACAGCTGATAAAAGAAGGCAGCCTAGAACCAGCCTGGGCTGGAGGCTGAATTTGGAGAGCTGTGTGCTTTTCCCTCTCTCAGTGCTGTCAGGCAGCAGCAGCACCACCACGGCTGTCACTCTGTACCTGCACCCATGACCCTGCCACCCACACACACCAACATTATTGGGTCAGAATGTCAGAACCACAATAAAACAAGGGCAACGGCCCAGGCCAGCCACGCCAGAGGCAGCTCAGCTCAGAACTGATGCTGAAGGTGCACTCACAGCAAAGCACTTACTCCGTGATGCTGGTGGGAGAGTTCAGCTGACTCCCTTCACCCATGATGTTGGGAACCACGAGACCCTGCAGGTGCTGGTGGATGAGCCCATTATGAATGATGGCATCTGAGAGAACTGGAAAACGTCTGTGTGAGGGTCAGCATGGGCAGCAGTGACCTCTCCCCCCTCAGGCAGATCCATCCTGGCACAGCAAAGCCTCTGCAGTCCCCAAAACTCCTCATGGAGCTGTCTCCATGCAGTCAGATAACACAGGGATGGTATTTTACAACTTTGGTGCAATAAACCAAAGCTGCCCTTGGTGAAGTAAACAGGAGGGGGAACAGTAGAAGCATCCCAGATTCCAATTCAAACATCACAGTTTGAATTGTTGTCAGGAACACCAGTGACCCCACTCAGAGGCTGGGCTTCCACTCACAACTCAGCTCCCCTTTGTCAAGGGGTTTTTATTTGTTGGTTTTTGCCTGGTTTTTTTGCTTGTTTGTTTGGGATTTTTTTGCTTTTGGAGGGTTTTTTGTTGTATTTTTTTTTCTTTTTTGGCTGTTGGAGCTTTTTAGTAGAAGCAACTTGAAACAAGCCTGAACATTGCAAATATTATTACGTCTGCTACTTCACAGCAGCTGTTTGTCAAATATCAGCTGCTCCAATATGGAAATGAAAAACTGAGACAAAAAGAGGAAATAACCCAGATCTAGCCCTGAAATTCTGTGTGGCTGCTTGGAGCTGAAACATGCCCCAGTTCTGGAGCAGACATTTCCCTGACCCATGAATCTGGTGATGGCTCTCAGGGGCTCTGAGCAAAGCCTGCAGCCCTGAGGAATTATGAAATAGAGATGAAGGCACTCAGGAAATGTTAGTCCCCATCACAGCCCCACAGAGTTTTCAGAGCAAACACAACCCGTGCCTTTTTGTAGTTACCATTCTGCATTGCCCGCGGGCTGACGGCGCAGGACAGGCCGGACAAAACTTCCTGTGAGGGCGAGAGCAGGCCACAGAAAAAGATGATTCCAAAAAGCTTCAAAATCATCATCTCCAGAAGATTCTTCCCCTGCTGGCAAGGGAGATATCAGAGGGGACAGTGAGGAAAAAGACTCTCAGAAGTGACCCCAGTGTCTTTATGAGGAAAGAAGTCAAGAAAGGAATCCCTCCTTCACTCTTTATCTGGATCAAAGGAGACCCTGCTCAAGCCCAGAGCAACAGAACCTTCTTCATGTCCACACACATGGCCAGGCTCCACGTGTGTTTCAATAAAAGCCTTTTCCTCATCCCTTGTGACTGGCCCAAATGTTCACACAAAAGAAGCCAAAGTTGAGGTTTAAGTGATTTCTGCATCCCTCCATGCACAGTTACAGGTGTTCTGGTGAGGGGCTTTGCCAAGGGAAGCATCTCAGGATTGTCTGTGCTCCTTCTACCTTTCAAAAGCAATAAACTAAAGCACAAGTGATAAAAATAAGCCAGCTAGAAGTTATATCTTAATAATTACTAACATAAAGTTAATTATGGCATAGCAGACATAGGGAGGTGATCAGGAGCTTGGTGCCCAGCACAATCTGCAACCAAAGCAGTCAAGGACTTCCAGAGTGAGGACCCTGCCACTGCACATATCACCCTGCCACCACACAGAGGATGTTACCTGACTCAGCTGCAGCCAGCTGGGATGGGCTCTTGGCTCCACTCAGACTCCTCTGGACTCCTCGAGACTCTGCGATGTCCCTTTTTCCCCCCACAGCTCAGATGAAAGAAGTGTCCCTTATATAAAAGCTGCAGCCAAGCAGACACACCTTTTCCACTCAGCCTCCCTGGCCCACGAGCAGCCATCCCTTTGCTCCTGCTCCTTGCAAGCAACACCCAGCTGCCACCTCTCTTGATTTATACGAGGAAACGTCACCGCTGACTTGACCGGCTGCCATTGCCCTCTGTGGCCTGGATCACTCTGATGCTGCTTTTCCCCCCACCCCCAATCTGCCTTAAAAAGGATGCCCTGCAATGGTGGATCCAGTGGGGATCCCTATGAGGAAAACAAATTTTTTATGAAATTGTGAGAGTTACTGAAGCCTGGCTGATGGGGCTGCCTGTGCAGGGAGGCAGCACACAGAGCACAGGAATGTGGGTTCAAGGATACTTGGAGTAGGAAACTATCTACTTTTGCCAGTCCCTGAGAAGGAGGTGTGAGGTTTAAAAGACTCATTCCTGTTTCAAGTGGAGTCCTGGGAAAAGATTTTCTTGACAAACTGCAATGTGGAAAGTTGCAGAGATCCAATAAAGGCCGGCATTTAGATTGATTTCAGATGGATCTGTAAAGTGCCATGAATCCACTGTCAAAAATGAAGTTGTCTGGAAATGCACAAAGCCAACGATAAACGTAGTTTTGAATAAGCAACACTTATGGTAGCTGAACACTGGTAGCAGCAACATGGATTTCAAAGGAAAGTCTCATCCTGCAGGAATGAGACTCTCACCCCTCAGCAGATGCCTTGGCTGGGCTCAGCAGAAGTTTCCATTGTGCAGGGCCCCAGGAAGATCTTATCTGGGCACTTTGTTTGGGTCTGGTCACCCGTGTTCAGCTGGGATGGATGTGGGGGGAAAAGGGCAGCAAAGGGCTGCTGAGAGAGCTGGGGAGCTGGAGAGGGGCCGGTGTGCTCAGCCTCATGGAACAGGAGCAGAGAGATACAATCATTCTCCACAAACACAGAGAGGAGAAGGAGAGGAGAGAGGGAGGAGAGATGATTGGGCTCAGGGACAAGGCTGGCACAGGAACAAACACAAGCTGATACATTCAGGTGGGAAAGCTGCTACCGCCACAGTGAGTTTAGGGCTAGTTGTCCCCTGGGACTACAGAAGGCAGAAAAATATGCTCAGGATGCTCTTCAATACTGCACAAGGTGTGCTCCTGCAGCAGCAGCAAAGCGCTGGCACTGAGTCCCTCACCACGTGCTGCCCTGGGCTCAGGCTCAATGGAGCAAACTTTGGGTTGTCACAGAAACTTCTTTTATTTAACACTCAACCAGGACTGCATTTGATGTGCTGGTGACAGTCCAGTCCCAAAGCCAGGGGTTGAACTAGATGATCTTAAAGGGCAGCCCATCCATGCTGCTGGTTTTTGTCCCCTTTCAAAGATCCAAACACACCAGGCTGAGCAGTCACCTGGAACACACCCACAGTGAAGTGTTCATGAGACTGCTCCAGCCGTGTGCAGGCTGCAGGAATATCACTGCTGGCAAAAGCCAGCTGCTGAGCATGAACAAATGCGGATTTCCAGCTGGTTCCAGAGTGCCCCTGTGTGTGCAATGAGCACCTGAGGCGCTGTGTACGTGCACAAACACAGCACAGCCACATTGCCACCGGATCCTCTCGCTGTTCCATGGCAGGAGGCAGAGATCCGTGTCCATCCCCACACCTGAACCACACCTGAACCACAGCAGTGACAGCAGCTGTGAGGAACGTGGCCCATTTCACACACCCTGTCCATTTTTCTTGCTTTGTGACTTTTTCCTCCTCAGTCACATCCCTTGTCTCCCCTCTCACGCGCCCATATTTCATCCTCTCCTTGCAGCAGTGATTTAGATATCTCTTACCAGGAGGCTGGATTCAGTCCTGCAGTGACAAGGGAAGATATATTAAAATAAAGCATGTCAAGAAATTGTAGAAGAGATTGTCTCAACACAACTGCTGGCAAACAGAAGGGCTCAAGGAAAGACCAACACCCACAGAGAAGAAATGCTCCAGAGCAGCCTCTGGCATCCTGCACTGCCCCAGGGGTTCTGCAAGAAGGCAGGTTGAACAGCAACAGGATCTTTCGAAGAGTAATATTAAAATAATTAAATGTAATAATTTATTAAATCTGATTACATTAACTGATTTTTTTCTCTAATATTCAGAAATATGGAAGCCTAGGGAAAACTTAGGAGAATTGCACCACACAGGTCAAATTAAAATGCTGAGCAATGCTGAAGGTGAAATAAAGTCAGAATTTTTGCTCTACATTTTAATGACAGACTGTGGCTTTGAGACATTCCAGAGGTTTGCAGGCTACAGGAGCACAACTTTTCTTCACTATTATGTGACAAATAAAAAATAAAAATTAAAACTAAAAGGAGTACCCTCAGAGTGTTAATGTTAAAGGGCAAATAGTAACTCCTTACTAAGAGTATACATACACTGAATCCTCTCTCTTGAGGTGAAAAGTCTAAATCTGGTGACAGGACTTGCAGCCTGTGATGGAGCTGCCTTGTACAGGTGTTCAGCCTTTTCCCTCTCAGGGACACCTCCGAGGAGTCTGTGACTGCTTCCAAACAGATACTGTGAACATTAATGAACTGCTCAGCCCAGACGTCGATGGAAGCAACTCCCTGATGCCAACAAGAAGGTGGAAGCTCAAGGGGAAGGAGAAAGCACTTGGGGAGGAAAATGACACAGCAAACTGCTGTGGGAATGGGCAGGAGGGAAACAAAATAAGTTTTAAGTGCTGACTGCAGCTGGGCTGTGAACTCCCAGCCTGGCCTCTGCAATGCTGAAGTTCAGGGGATGAATTGTTTTCCACACCTGGAATTTTACTGGGGAATGCGGCCACACACCAGGTCTGCCCCGGGAGGGGGTCAGGCACTTCAGTCCAGAGCCTGGAAAACAAGCACACGGAAAAGTGTCACTCACTGCTCTGTTTCTTCTGCCTGACTGCGAGCTGACTTGCTCAGGGGAGATTTTTTTCCCACTCCTGTTAATGAAATTGCTCAGGGAAGTGGAAGGAAGGAGCTGCCTCTGAGCTCCCCAGTGCAGTGTAACACGCTGAATTCAGCACCAGAAACACGGCATTAGTGCAGCACTGTCTCTGTAGAGTCACCTGTGTTCTGCTTGGTTTGGGATGCATTAATCCTCCCAGAGCCAGGCTCCAAAACAAATTTCTAGCAATAGGATTTACCAAAACATAAACTAGAGTCTTCTAGAAAGAACCTTGAAGGTTTTAGTAAGAACTGAAGGACTCAAACCCTCCTCAAGTTTTGGGACTCAACCAGAGCCCAGGATTGACAGAAACCCACAATCCCCAGGGCCAGATTTACAGGTGGCTTAGCAGCTCCCATTGTCAGCAGCCCAGGAGGGCAGAGCAGCTTAATTAATACCCATCACTCCTGTAGCACAGCCAGCCTTGCCAAGCTCACGCTGACCCGGGGCTGCTGCCTCAAACACAAACCCTGGACCGTGGCAGGGTGTGCGTGGGCAGACGTCAGAGCCCTCCTTTCCAGCTGTACCCGTGTCTGATCACTCAGCCCTGCAGTTTCCTACACGGGGAACTGGAGAAGCAGGAACATCATCTCAGGCAAGGGCCACACACAGAGCCCGGGCAGGGAAAACAGGGAGAAGGACACAGAGGAACGGGCAGCAGCTCCCAGGAGCTGCCTGTCAGGAGGAGGGAGAGCAGCAGCATTGATTTCTGGAAGCATCCGCAATGCCGAGCGTAAACAGCAAAGCCAAGTAAAATCACTGCCATGAGATAAGCACAAATCGATGTCTCCAGGAATTTTATAGACAGGAAATTTTCTTCTTCTGAGACGCGAGCGGAAGCAGAAGGATCATAATGTTATCAGCCCCCAAAAAGGGACGAACTTCATTAGGCAGAGGCAGCGCAGTGAGATGGAAAAGAAATGCACAGAAAAGTGTCACTCGCTGGACACTCTGCAGTGCAAAAATGGAGGCACTTCTGCAGACATGTGGTCAGACCTTGCCCAGAGCAACACTGACAGCAGCACAGGCTGCAGGGCTCGCTGGGACACCCAGGGAAGCCTGGGCAGCCTTGCAAATCCCTCCCCAGCTGCTTTGGGCAGGCATTCGCTTCACCAAGTTTTGCAATAATTCATCAGTATCTGTCTCTGCAAAGACTGAAGTGCCACCAAAGTGCTGCCCTGAGCACCTTTCTGGGTGGATATTTTGCATTTGGACTTTCAGGTTTGGCCCATTCCCAGTTTCCCTGCGGCATCCTTTCTCAGCTGGCCGCACACAAGGCACGCTTGGTGAGCAGAAGAGGTTGTGACCTTCCTGAAGGACTGCCAGGAGCCCCCAGGGACAGACCACGGGGCACACCCAGCTGTCTGCCCTGTGCTTGGGGTGCACGGCCCTGGGATGTGCAGTAGCTGACCTACACCAGCATCTCTCCATCCCTCCCTTCCTGCTGCTGCCCAGCAGAGCCACTGGGTTCCTCAGTGATGCAACATGCACCTCAAAGTCAATTCCAGTTCTATGTTTTAAGCAAATGAATCCCTCTCCTGCTTTCTTCCCATCACTTCCAATCACTCGCACTGTGAGTGCTGTGAACGCCTCAATTCCTCCTCACTCTTCATTCTTCCAATTTATTTTTTTGCCTTCCTCTCAGGCTGGAAAATAGATTTCTGTCCATTTTGTTGTCTCAGAAAGTGTTGGCACTGTGGTGCCAGCAAAGACTTTTTAAATAAAGACAGCTAATTCTATTTGACTGAAGGATAGTGACACGGACTCAAAGTCATGTTTCTGCCTTGCCTGAGGTTTGGGGAATCTTTACTTTACAAAAAGAAAAGCAGTATTGAGTGAAATTGTCCTTGATAGTCTCCATTAATCCCTGGGAAGAATTAGCAGCAGCTTTATATTACATTCATACATCTTCTGGAAGTAAAGATTTCAGGCTTTCTGTCTTATTCACAGCTTTTAATAGAGACTTGACACGGTCTCTTCGGACACATCATCAGCACAGGTGGCAGAATTAGTGCCCTGCTTTGTCCAGATGCTCCTCGGGGGATAAATTACAGCCCTGCAGGCAGGCAGGGTTTGGAGTCAGCGTTATGGAAATAAATGCTTATATCCAGGAAGACACTGACTGCTCTAAAGAAATTGCAGCTGAAACCAGAGAGTGAGTTCATGTTAAACAAACCTTGCTGATGAGTTAATTAGCCTGATGAGCATGGATGAGGTCTAACTCACCTGGGTGCCATTTCCCTTCCATCAGTTTGGTGATGGTGTGTCGATCCTGTCTCGGGGCAGAAGCATCAGAACAACCGATGTGGCTCTGAAAGGAGGAGACAAAAAGGCATTAAAGGACAAAGAGGCATTAAAATCCCGAGCAGGCTGGAGGGCAAAGATCAGGGTCACACCCGCCAGGTAGGAGGCTCTCCTCCCTCTGACCCTGCGGGGCCCGGCATCCCAGTTCACTCCTACAACTGGTACTGGCAGTTGTGAGCTCCCATCCCGTGTCCTGTGCACCGAGGAGATGCCTCATGCCTCACACATCCTCGCTGGGTCCCCTTCCACACCGAGGAACCATTCCAATGCAAAAGCTGGGCGAGAGCCTCGGCTCTGGGAGAGGGAAAGCAGAGACGGGAGCGAGGAGCGACCGCAGCGCAGGGGGTGCACGGGCCCAGAGCTAACGTGGGGACAGGCCAGGGAGGAGCGCCAGGGAGAGGCCGCGGAGCTCACTCCGGGAGCAGGGAGAGAGACTGGGACACCGAGCGCGGGGCTGGAACCCGCGGGACTCGAACCCGCGGCCCCGCAGCTGAGGGCGGCTCCCTTGGGCTGTACCGCCCCCTGCTGGCGGCGAGCGGCCCCGCGGGGCAGGGCCCGGACCCCGCCGCGGGCAGGGAACCCCGACAGGGACCCTGGGACAGGAAACCCGGACAGGGACCACGGACAGGGACCACGGACAGGGACCCTGGGACAGGGAACCCCGGACAGGGACCACGGACAGGAACCCCGGACAAGGACCCCGGACAAGGAACCCCGGACAAGGAACCCCCGACAGGGACCCTGGGACAGGAAACCCGGACAGGGACCACGGACAGGGACCCTGGAACAGGAACCCCGGACAGGGAACCCGGACAGGGACCCTGGGACAGGGAACCCCGGACAGCGACCCCGGACAGGGATCCTGGGACAGGGACCCAGCCCCGGACAGGTGCCCCCAGACAGGGATCCCCAGGCACGGACCCCCGCCTGCCGCCGGTGACTGAGGGAAGGGGGCACAGGGCAGTGCAGGGCAGCAGGAGGGTGTTGTTGGAACGCTGGGGTTTTGGAGCTGGAACGGAAAATGCACTGTTAGGGAAGGTTCCACAGAAAAAGCTTCATGCAGGGGATAAAGATCCTTAAAGCCACTCCTGGTGCAGGCAGATCGATTCCTGTGCACCAAATGCAATAAAGAAAAATAGAGAGAGACCATTTAATTCCCCTTTCACTAAGAAGAGCTATTTGACATCGACCTGACACATGGCAAGGAGCACAGTGCCAGCCCTGAGCACAGACACAGTCCAGGGGCTTGGGGCACAGGCCAGGGCCAGAAAATTCACACTACAGCGTCACAGGTACACACTCAGAGCGATGGGAGCAGACATTTTAGCAGGGCCTGTTCCCTAAAGGAGGGAAGATTTAGAGATGAGGATGAAGATTTTTACAATGAGACACTGGCACAGGTTGTCCAGAGAAACTGTGGCTGCCCCATCCCTGGAAGTGCTCAAGGTCAGGCTGGAGCAACCAGGTCTAGTGGAAGATGTCCCTGCCCATGGAAGGGGGTTGGACTAAATGACTTTGGAAGCTCCCTTTCAACCCAAACCGTTCTAAATTACAAAAACAACGTGGCTCAAAGACGTTTTCACTCACACAGTAAAAGCAAAACTTTGATAGCACAGACTGATCCGTTAACAATGTCCACTAAGAAGCTTCACACCAGAGTTCCTCACGTGCACAAAGGGACACGCTCATTGGCACAGCCATGCCAAAGGTCTCAGCCACCCCTTGTTCTGTGGGAAAGAACCATGTGTCCCTCACCTGCACAGCAGCAAGGGAGGTGTCATAGTTAAAAACTCATTGAAGTACTAATTAAAACCTAATAAGCTTCCACAATTGCTTTTAGCATCCCATCGCTGAGCAAGAAACACCCTTTGTAAATATTTGGGGGCACAGGTGCTTACAACTGGAATTTGTGTGTGAAATCACCACGTGCTCCGCCAAGCTGTTTCAACCGGATCACCCTGATAACCCAAACACTGAACCACAGCATGCAGCCCTCCAAACTTCTTCAGAATGAAGAACAGGATTTTTCACAGCATCACCAGGATCTGGTAATTTCCAACAGCCTCTCCTGACTGCAGATGCTCAGACCGTAAATAATCACTACACATTTTTGCTGCCACTGATATTTTCTCGCCCGAGGCAGCTGCTCGCTGTCCTGCCTCTGAGATAAGGCTGGGGAGCTTCACAGGGTTTGGGCGCTTTGAGTGGAATCTTCTTGACATCAAAGTCCCAGTAGGGTTTTTAGTGAGGCTTTAGAACCAAGTTAAGGATTTTTAACGTGCCATACAGCACCCAGCATCAAAGGGACAGCGTTTGCAGGGGCCTGCTGTTAACAAAGTCACCAATAGCATGGAAATACAGCTGAACTAAACAGCACCATCACCACTATTTTGAGCAACTTTTATGTACAGGAGATGAGCACTCTGGAGGTTTACTCAGAGCAGAGAGCCTGAATAAAAAACCCTGACTCCCCTATTGGCCATTTGAAATTAGTCAGATGGAAATGAGGAGTTGGGAATCTTTGAGCCTGTGCCATGCAGCTCAGTATAAATATTCTCATTGAATTATGACACTTTGCAGGCCTCACACACGGAACCAAGGTCATTGGCAGCAGTTGGCAGGAGAGCTCTGCTCCTCCAGCTTTGCTATTTCAGGACGCAATTGGTTTTTGTCTTCCAGCAGAAGTTACTGTAAGCAGAGGAGGGGTGTGTTCAACACGGCCATGGGCAGCAGGAGCGTTGCTGCACGTGAAATATGCTGCATGTGAAACTCCGGTAACACCAGCACCCTGCAAATCCCTCCCTCCTGTTGTCCATTTCTTCCCAGGAACCACGAGCATCCTGCCACTCACACTGAATTCCCCTTGTGCCTCTGGTGAAGAGGTTCATAGGAAACCCCAGGAGTGAGGGGTGACAGTGCTGCCTTGACCAAGTATCAGCCTCAGCGAGGGCAGCACTGCACCTCCATCCCAGCAAAGGGCACGGGTCTGGCAGCCAAACACAGCTCACACACAGGAATCCAGCCCTGCTCCTGCACTGTGAGCTGGAACACTCTCAGAAACACAAGCTGTTTTTCTGGGAGCTGGAGCAAACACACATTTTCCACCAGTGGCCTCTATTTTTTGGATAATAAGTAAGACAGCGAGGGCAAAGCAAAGCCCTGTGGCAGAGCTGGATCCGAGTCTCCCCTCTGCAACATTCCACACCAAACACCTGCAGCCTCACCCGGGTGAGTGGGCATTAAGGACAGAACACAGCAAACACCATGGCAGTGGCTGTTTGTCCCACTGCAATACAGCAGCAACTTCAGAGCCACAAGATTCTCACTTGTTTTTGCCAAGCCCTGATGCAAGGAGGAGATAAGACATCTTGAGACTTTTATTTCTTTATTATTTTTAAAGTAACAGTCTCCAGCATCCTTTCAGACCAGTAGGAAGCATCCCCACGGATGTCATGGCCCCATTACTGAGCATGACACTGATTGCCTTTGTGCAAAGCAGCAGGTCTGAATTCAGAGGCTTTGGACAGCCTCTCCCCAGCCCTCCTGCTTTGCCAGCAGCAGATATCTGCTGTGCACCACGGCTGGCCGGTTGCAGGGCTCCCAGCTGCCACGCAGCTGAGAAAATCAAACTAATATTATTAAGTTAATGCCAGCCCTGGGTGCCTCCACCAGCGATCAAAGCCACCTTCAGCTTCACCGACACGCAGTGACTTGTAAAAGGCTGAGCTGAAACAGTATTTCACGGCTTGAATTGCTTCAAATCCCCCAGGAACAAGTGTCAGGGCTTTCAATAGCTATAGTGCTAATAATAAAACAGGGACCTCTTCCAGTATCACAGCACAAACAGTAGTTATTTCTCTCTCAAAGCTTTGATTCCTAAAACCTTTCTTACATTCAGCTTGACATCAAAACACCCATCTCATTCATTCAGGCTGTCACAGGAGAGTTGTGTGCTGCTATTAGAAATAGCCCTGAGGTGAATTAAGAGCAGTCTGTAATGATGTTCCACTACACCAACTTTATTTCTACCAAACCAAATAAATGAGCAATATTTTACCTGATGTGCCTTGGCTCAGCAGAGAATGGCAGCTGCTCCCCTTATGATTTATTGAATGGGTGTTTTCTAAATAGCCAAAGCTGATTTCTGAAGCCAGCCACCAAATCTCCCATTCCTAACAGTCCAGCAGAGATAGGAGAGGGACGTTCAGGTTCTGGATAGTGGCAGGTTTGGACATGAACTGTTTCATTTACAATTTTCCCCCTATAAACAAAATGCACAAATGAGAAGTTGTATTAAAAAAAAAAATCTATAAATATCGATGCTCAACAGCTGGCAGCAGATACAGGGCACAGGCAAAGCTCTTCCTCCACAGCTCCAGAAGCAACAGAGTCCAGCACAGTCAAGGGAGCTTTGGTTGTTTTGGGTGCTGCCAGGAGACTGGGATGGGGGAGAGGAAAGGGTGGAGGGGACATGGAAAGATGGAATTTGGAATGTCTTTGGGAGTGGTACAGGCAGCACAGGGTGCAGCCATCCCAGGGTCCCTGCACCCGTCACCCCAGAGCAGCAGCCCCAGCACCACGGTGAGGTGAGCAGGAAGAGAAGCAAAACAAAACAATCACAGAGGCACCAACCAGCCCTCCAGCAAACAGGACTGCAGCACACACAGCTGAAGTGGGATTTGGGGTTTCTGGAAAACTGGCAGGAGGCAATGGATGTTCACATCAGCGATTAAAATGTGGGATACTCTGCCAGAGGACATCTCCTAAGCCAAGAAGTTGATGAGATGCAAAACAGGTCTGGACATTCACATGGGCACTGAGGACACAGGGAAGCACTGCAGGAGCAGCAGCACATTTCATGGACACCACACTTCAGTGGGCTCTGCCTCCCAGACACTCCAACACCAGAACAGGGAGGGGAGGCAGGTGGGTGTTTTAACACGTGTTGGTGCCTCTGAAGGGCCTGGCAGCAAGAGCTGCCCGGGAGCAGTGGCAGTCCTGAGGGACAGAGATGATCCATTTGGGATGGTTTAATTCTTTTAATGCCAGAGCAAACGGAAAGCTGATGAGGGCAGAGCAAAATCCTGACCAGGCTGCAAGAGCCCCTTGTGGGCACCACTGGGATTCCTGCCCCGAGAGAGGAAAAATGCCCCAATATTTATAGCCTGAGGAATGCCAAGCACTTCATTCCACACACTGGCTGAATGTTTGCTCCAGAAGCAGAACCAGGAGCAGTGGTCTCTGGGGATGAGGGAGTGAGGGCCTCCAGACCGTACTGGGAGGACACCAGTCCCAGGAGTTCCCAGCTGTGGAATTGCTGATTAAACACACCCAGGCTGGGGGAAAGCTCCAGAGCGCTGCTTTGTTGTTGTTAGTCAGCACATCAGCCCTGTCTGATGAAATAGGGAAGCCTTAAGGGAAAACAGCTTAAAACCTTCACAAAAAGCTCACAAAGGCTTGTCCTGATGCCAGTTCAAGTCCCTGTCAGAAGATTCCCAAACCAATGCAGCCTTTGATGCCAGCTGGGCACACATTCCCCACAATATTTCACTTGAAGGTTATAAAAACAACAACAAAAAGAATTTCTATGATACTTTGCCCTTGACTAATGTGCACTTACTGAAATAAATAACCACCTGGTCTTGCCATTGAAGAGCAACACAAACATTGCCACAAGCAGATTATTGACCAGAAATACAGAAGCCAAGTTATAAACAGGTTCGTAATTCAATAAACAGAACTGTAAAGCATTTCCAAACAGACCATACAAACCTCACTCTACCTGCCTCCAACAAAGGAAGTCAAATATCTATTTATGAGATTCTAACTCCCTATTTTCTATGCCATTCAGCACAAAGAAAAAAAAAAAGAATCAAGATAAAGAGAGGGCATATTTTAGCTGTACAGGATTTATTCATTCAATTTACATTTGAATCAATTATCCAGGCAATGCTCGAGCACTGCCAACGTGATTCAGGTGGCTGAACACACATCATAAATAGTGCAGCATTCAAGTCATATAATCCGTGCCTGCCGTTCCTGGATCGCTCCATAAGCAGGAAGAATATCCCGGCTCACAGCGTGCCATTATTTCCAAGTAGGAGCGTGCTTGGCTGCAGCTTGGAGCAGAGCCTCTGAAACCTCTCAGACAAAGCCCTGGCTAACATCCAGCCCAGTGGATTAGGGATAAAACCCTGAAAGGCTGGGCCAAGCCCCCAGCCCAGGCAGGGCTGGACATTTGTCACTTAAGGATCACTGAGGTCATTGGTGGCTCCTGGCGCAGGAGAGCCCCTCAGTCCTGCTGTGCCCACAGCAAATGACACAGAGCCTCCTCTCACAGGTTGTGGCAGCTCACACTGCACCTCAGGATTCCCTTTTTCTGGCTGTAGTTATGGCACACAATGCATCTCTCTGAGAAAAACAGATGAAAAAACTCAACTCATTTCGCAGCCAGAGAGCGGAGCCTCTCCTCTGCTCAGCTTTTCTCCAGCAGAATATTTCTGCACTGCAAAGGAGTTTAGCTTTGCACAAACGCAAGAAAGGAGACAAAGAATTATGAAGCCATGTATCCTATTAGCATCCAAATGCAGCTGTGGAGGCAAGGGGTTTTTCTGGAGATAAGGTGTTTCTGAAACAGTACTAGGAGGAGGAAAAATTTCTTTTATGAAACACATTTTTCACAGACCTGAAATCCACAGCGCATTATAAAACTGAATTTGTTGCTGTTGTTTTTTATTTTACAGCATTAATCACTGAATGCTTGCTTAGGTGGGCAGGAAAAATCCATTTCCCATTGTCTTAACTTCACACAATTTAAGAAGCCTTTCAAGGCCCACATAAATGCAAGCAAACACTCCCAAGTCTGGCTGGTCCTGCACTGGCCGGGCACACAGATGCTGGAAGCACATCAGCTGGACTTGCCTGGCACTCCAGAG
Source organism: Bombycilla garrulus (assembly GCA_013400315.1). NCBI lineage: Eukaryota > Metazoa > Chordata > Aves > Passeriformes > Bombycillidae > Bombycilla > Bombycilla garrulus. The sequence goes on along the minus strand of VXBU01015884.1, from coordinate 81,013 downwards.
ATGGAGAGCACTTAAATCCTGGAGCTCCATCACCCATCACTCCATTTAAAGTCTGTAGGAAATGAGCTTTCCCAGAATACCATTTCCTTTGGGATGGAGAATGAGAGGAGACTCACCCTCTCGTGCAGAGGATTACCTGTGCTGGGAGGCAGAAAATACCCTCAGATCCTGAGTGCTGGGGTCTTTCCACCTCTGAGATTCTGTGAATTAACAAACACAAAAGCTTCACTCATTTGCCTCCCCAGTCCCAATCAAGATTTCATGAGAACAAGTGCACAGGGTGAAGGAAAAAGCCAGAAAGGTTCACTGGAAATATTTAACAAAACTCTTTCGTATTTGCTAAAGCAGATGCACAGTTACAACACAGAACTGTTCCCCCAGTGACAACAGACTGCCTTTAGTCAATTCTTACGAAAATTATCTTATTCCAGTGTGGAGAAACAGATGTATTTGGTGCATCATCTGGAGATAAACAGACCCAGGTCAGGTGTGGGCAGAAACACACATCAGAGCTTTGGAATTTTACTGCTCATTCCCCCAAACAACTATATTTTCATACAATAGATATAAACAGTGTTTTGGCACACGAACAGCACAGCCTAAGAGCCAAACTCTTTGGTTTGTGATGGTTGGTTTGGTTTGTACACAACTGGTGGCTGTGTATGTGCAAGGTTCCTAATGCCCAGCTTGACTTTTAGGAATCAACACAAACACAATATGCAATTGCTCCAGTAAGAACAGGCACTGGGACTGCTCCAAAAGGGGAATTTAAAAAAGAAAAACAACCCAAACCAACCAAACCAAAACAAAACAAACCCTCTTGGCTTGTATAATTTCAATTTTGTATAAGGAGCTAGAAGGGAAGAAAACATCCCTGTGGACTTGCAATTGATTTCCAGAACAAAAGCTCCCGAGGGATCTTGAAGGAGGTTCATCTGAAAAACAAAAGATGACCTTCTAGGCCAGTCACAAGAACACATCGCTGCAATCCCCTCCCCTGTCATCCAGGAAGGAGAGTTGTGCGAGAAAGGCTTTGCACGTCGTTGCCACGTTAGCAGGAGCCGGTGTGAAAGCGGTTCTGGCATCGTCACAGCTTTGTCCCCCCCTGCCCCAGCCTCCGGGAGCGGCTCACACAGCTGCTCGCAGAAAATGTCAGGAAAGTGTTGTGAAAGTTCAGCCTCACGACAGACACTGAGCTCACTCTTACCTCCCCAGGCATTTCAGAGCAGTAATTATGGGTGGCTTGGGCACACACGTGCTTTCCCCTTTCTGAAATGCAATTACAGCTGCAGAGAAACACAAGGAGATTTATGGAGGGAACACCAGAAGAATCGATATATCAGCCCAGGTGGAAGACCATGATTTTGAGCTGCTGCTGAACTACACTAAAGCACCTAAATTAACTTAATTAGGTGTCAAAACAAGTTTACTTGATATATAAGAGATATTTGTTTGAAAAACCTCTCAGTCCAGTTTAAAAAAGCAGGCTTGGCTCTCCAATCAACTTTTAAAGACTGCATGTACCATGAGACACAGACGGTTTATAGCTCATCTCAAAGTTATATTTAGATAACAGACATTCAGCAATTTACAGACAAAATCAAATCAGAAATATCAGCCAACTGATTCAAGAGAAAATAAGGAGGCAGTCTAGGATGAAAGCTAACCTTTGCATGCCTGAGCTTCAGTACTGCCACAATTAGCTAAATATATCTATATTATCCAGATAATTCACATATCTGGATGNTATATAAAGAACTTAGTCCACTCCCTCCTTCCTCCTTTCCATAAGTTTTATAATTTTTTTGCTTTAGGGCAGCATTTCAAAACACAGAAACTTGTCTAACAATTAGTGAACACTCCACCATGGTAGGCTCTGTCCTGAAGCTGGTGACAGGTGTGAACAGGATGGAACAAGCACATTGCAAATGGGGTGACCGCAGCATTGCAGCCCATAACAAACACCCTGACAGATCAGGAAAGCACCAGGTCACCTCCCCACCAGCACCAGGGACACAGGAACACCTGAAAAGAAGCATCATTTACAATTTCTATGGTACAGCAGCTCCTATGTCCAATGGAGAAGCAGCTGGAAACATGAGAATGCGATTGTATTTCAGGCTCAGAGATTTAAGCGTTAATCAGGGAGAAATCCAGGCCTAATTGTTTTCCTTTTAGAGGTAGCAGGGTCTCACCTGTGCTGTCACACATGGTTTCAGAGAGGTTGTTATTCATTAGCAGTGCAGACAGAGTGGAGATCTCCTCCTGCTGCAGGGCTGGGGCACAGAGGGTGACACGCTGCTCAAACACAGGCTGCTCAGGAGAGCTCAGGGTGTGACACCTACAGCTCCCACAGGGACCCTCCTGATGCAGCCCCCACAGGTGACATTGTCACAGCCAGGGAGACAAAGCAGGTTTGTTTCAGTGGAGACTTTGTAAAAGGTGTCTCGGGAGCACACGCTCCATGGCTGCATCCAGGAGCTGTGTGAGAAAAATCCCTCTTCTCCTCCTCGTGGCTCCAGGGAATGTCATCAGAAACGAGCTGTGCCTTGGTTTGTAACTTAAACGGGATGTTGGTGCTTAACGCGCTGCCACGCATCAACACTGCTGCAGACAAAGCAAAACTTCTGTGGAGCAAAACAAACCATTAGCAGACAAGAGCAATTAGAGAAATCATCAGCAGACGACTGGAACCCAATTCAGTGTTTTTAAGCGCTGCCTCAGGAGAGGGCAGCCTCAACAGGCACATGGGCCCGAGCAGGGAGCACACAAAGCACACCAGGCTCTGCTCCAGGTCACAGCCAAGGTCACAGCCAAAATTCTGCTCCAAATCCTTGCCCAGAGCCTGCTGTGAGCCCAGGGTCTGGATCCAGGGAGATCTCTCAGCTGCCAGCCTCACCACCAGCACTGCCAGGGTGTGTCCCAAAGGTCCTGTGCCCCAGCTGGATCCCAGCTCCCCTCTAGAGTAACCCACCCAACCTCTGGGACTTCAGGGACTGAAATAGTTTGCAAGGCTGCTCCGAGCTGCTATTTGAAGCACACGTTTAAGCAACATGATTCTCTATTTTTACTTAACATGCTCTGGTCTGTACAGGGAACACTCCCTTACGGGGGAGAAAGCCAGAGGTCCTTCCCTGAGACACCTACTCCAAAATCCAGCTCTGGCAGGAACTGCTCACAGAGCAGCCACCCAGCTGGGTGTGCCGTGTAAAACCCAACCCACCAGGCTCCTCTGTGCAGGTGTTACACCTTGTGCTGTTGTGATTCTCAGCTCCCCAAATAGTGAAGGAAAGATTATTATGTACAAAACATCCATAATAATATAGTTACCATTATAGGCCATTACAGGCCTCACCCTGTTGCTTTATTCTTACCTCTAAGGAAGTGAAAAAGGTGTTTAGTGCTGGGAAAGTGAGTGATAAGGTCTGGACACAAATAGCCCCACAGTGCAAAAACTGAGGAACATAAAAAGATGAGAAAAATGCCTTAAAATGTTAGTCAAAGTAGAATGCAAGGCCCATGAGCTAATGCACCTTCCCAGAGGCATCTCTTAGGCCCTCTTCCTCCAGGCAAGGGCCAAGGTCACCTGCAGACCTCACCAGCTGCACCACCAAGCCAAAGTCCTGCCCTCTCCCACTAGAATGAGCCAATAAACATGAATTAATAAAAAACCCAGGCACAGTACACAGCATTGTTCCACCACTGGTGCGTACCTTTGTGTTCAACACAAGTAAAGCTCAGGCTTAGATTAGAAAAAGCAACATTGATATCCTGTTAAAAGCATTTACAGGCATCCCTTTGTTTCCTTACAAGCACGCAGACGACTCAGACTCCCAGGGTGACCACCTGCCCCCCAAAACCTGCCCCTCTGTGCCTTGCTGAGGAGCTGCTCCCCCTTCCCCTGTGCTGCCCCTTTTTAAGCTGCAACCCGAGCCTTGCTGGGGCTCACAGAAATGATGAAGTGGAAGCTGACACATGTTTAAGCTTTCCTAATTGTCCCCTACGGTCTACTAAGTATAATTACCAAATAATGCCTGGGAACACGACTGCATCCTTGGCAATTAGGGGGATGGCACAGAAGGGCCACCAGCCCTCCCAGCACCTCCCTGGCCAGCCTCCTCATCCCAAAGCCTCAGCATCCCACAGGCATTAGCAGAACGGCACCCAACATTCCACCTTCCCCTAACCAGAGTGGCTGCTTGGGATTTTAGGCCATAAAAATAACAAACTGCCAGCATTCGAAGGATCAAGCGCTCAGAGGAAGGATGATGAGCCTGTACAAATTGTTTATTTGTACTTCACACCAGCTGCTCCCCTGTACAAATGAGTCTGGCCAGGTCTGTTCCCCACTGCTCTGGGTTTCACCTGTGGGTCTCATCCCTCAGATCCCGTGGCCCCATCCTGCTCCAGAGCCAGTGCTGTGAGATGGAGCTGTGGCAGACGACCACCCTCGACACCCACACTGCCACAGAACCAAAATGAAGAGGGGCACGAAGCCAGAAAGGACTGCAGAGGAGACGTTTTAGCCACTGATAAAAATAGCAAAGCTCGTGTGTCCTTTTCTCACTCTCAGATCTCTGCTCTTTCCAGCACTCCTGTACCTGCCCTCAGCAGAATTCCTTCTCAGACAAGAGGTGGTGACATGTCTGCGCAGCTCATCAGCTCTGAGCATCCTGCTCAGCCAGTTCTCAATGAGTTTTGGTTTTAAATCACCTATTTTGAGAAATGTCTCTGCTTTCACTGGGAGGATGGAGCACCCACAGCGGCACCCAAAAACCCTGCAGAGAGTGGGCGAGGCTGCAGTGGCTCCTGCCCAATGGTGCAATCTGGGAATGGTCTGCTGGTGCTGGGGGCTCCAGAATCCTGCCCCCCCTGCACCCTGGGTCAGCAGCCAGCTCAGGGTACACTCACCAGCAGCTGCAATTACTGCAAACGTGCAGATTGGCTGTAAGCATTCCTGGTCAAAAACGATAGTGTGAGCTGACGAGAATTGCAGCGTTTTCACACTGATTTTAATTGTATTTTGGCCAGTGTGAAGTTAATGTTTATTTCCTAGAAATCCATAGTGTGTCTGCCTGTAAACTGAGGCTGAACCCAGATTTGTTTGCTCATGAGCACAGATCTTGCAACATCTTAGGAGATCAAACGGTAGAGGCCAAAATAACTAACTCTTTGGGGACAAGGCAATTAAAAATAAGCAGAGATAAATATTCATGTATTTCTTTTTTTTCTTTTAACCTACTGTAAGGTCTGTCAGGGACCCTTAAGGGCCATGGGCTGCTCTGCCACTGCCTCACTTCAGCTCTCTCAGTGCCTGTCCTGCTCCTGAATTTCCACAACTGACCCCAGACAAGCATTTGGTAGGAGCCAGACACCCTCCCCCACTTTCAAATAATAATATACAGAGTACAAACAAATCACGAGTTGATTATAAACCCGGACATAGCAGCTAAGAAAACACTGGAAGGTAAATATCTGCTTAGGTGAGATAATTCTGCCGTAAAACCAATGCCCTGTTCCACAAAAGACCAGCTCCTATTAGCAGGTGAGTATTCCGTGGGGTTGCACCTGCCTCTCTGCCCAGGAGCTTCCACCCCCTGACATCACAGCTGCTGCTGAAGTAATGATAAGCCCGAGATTTTTTACATACAAAGTGTGTGATATGTTCTTCAAGTGACCCTCCAGGATCTCAGGAGCTCTGAAGGGATGAAATCCAACCACTGGCAATCTGCTGAACAGATAAAATAAAATTAATTCATCAAGATGTTCTCTAAGGACAAGCTCAACGATTTATGGGGGATCTTGACGGTTTACTCTCTGCAACTTTAAGAAACAGCAAGAAAGTGATCCATGGGCAGAAAAAAAATGAAAAAAGAAAAACAAGGACTTTGATCACTTCAGCAGTGGACAGCAATATCAAATGATTGTAGTTCGCTGCAAATAATAGACCAAAAACATTATGTCTCCTCCTTCCTCCTCCGCTGATGGAGCAGGACCTCAGCCTTCCTCAGTGATGATGATGAGGATGGTCATGCCAGGATTTTGCTCACATGTCTTCTGTAAAATCACCTGGAAGGGAGGGCGCAGTGACTCATGTGCTGTCTGCTCTCCTTCCTCCGTGCCCAGCGGGTGGGCTGAAACACAGAACCAAAAATTCCCACCTTTTGTACAGCTGCTACTTCACTCCTCAGACTTTTCTGCCAGTTTTGCTCATTTTGTTTTTGTTACAACTTAAAATTTTTGCAGCAACTCTCTGGGTCTTGAGAGAATCAGCTCTTATCTTGACATTTTCACCTTCTGCTGGTGGGGTTGTCTGCAAATGTCAGCAGCATCATCACATTCCTAAAGCTCCTACAGTTCAAATCACACCCCATGGACCATCACAGCCCTGCTTTTATCTGAAGTACATTCAACACGTTTGAAGTCTGACAGCACTTCTTGAGGGGCATTACTTCTTTTCAAGATTAAGCATAAAAGAATGTCATGCAAAGACAGATTCTGCAGCAACTTTACTGGGATATAAAATAACCAGAATTAGAAAGTTGTACTGCTGTCCAGGACAAGGCAGAGAGAGAAGCAAGGACACCAGGAGGTGATGTTTCCTCATTCTGAAAGGGTTTGTTGCTGTGGAGCAGGATTCGTGGAGAAGCAGTGATAGTGCTGGGACAGTGAGCAGGGTTTGGACTGAGCCTGCCTTGGCTCCAGCTCCTACCCAAAGCCCAGAACCACACTGGGCAGTGTGCATTTCGGCCTGGGCAGTGTCCTCCCCAGGGCTTTTCATGGCAAGGGAAGCCAAGTCTCTGCAGAAGGAAAACAGGAAATGGGAGTCTGGCTGTGAGAGCCCACCCAGCACATGTTCATCCCAGAGCACTTGCAGCTCACACAAAAACTTTCTGTTTCGCGCTGCCACGTCTCAAGGATTCTTCTGAATACTTCTCTGGATTCTCAGTAACTGTCTGAGCACTGGAAAGAAATTGTGTTTCATCATGAAAGCCTCTGTTGTTTTTTTCTACTATTTTTCAGCATGCTGCATTTAATACCACCCATTGGCTCCAAGAGCACTAAGGGAAACAGAATCCACTACTAGAAGCACTCAGAAAAGTCAAATCCCTTGTTTAGGGACATGCGTGGCAGGATGGCTGCAGCATTTCCATTGGAGTCAGCTTCTGATGGCTCCCTAGGGGACAGAACAGAGCCTTCAGCTCAGCGCAGGACAGGCTCCACATCCAGGCAATATTCATTAAAATACCAAGAATATAAAGTCCCCCCTACTTCCCTCAAAATCAACTGTTTGGGGAGATGTATGGCAAACAGCATGATGCATTTGCAAATAACAGCCCCACTCAGGTGCTGGCAATGCCTCTGGAAGAGATTCTGAACATGCACACCAGAGCACTGAGTCACGATCAGAGCTTTAATCTAAATTTGTTCCATTGATGTGGCAGGAGATTTGTTCCACACCAAGCTGTTTACATTTCGATGTGCAAGTGAGTAGATTTAGCTCATGTTTCAGTCTTCTAGAAGTCAAAATATTTCTTAGAAACATGGCCCATTTAATTCTGCTGCTGGAACAGTATTAACATACATGCTGCTTTTATTTGGATACCTTCCTATCACTCTGCAACTCATTTCTAGCGGGCATTTCTCCAAAACCATAATCCCCCATAAGGGCAATTCACTTAAGAGCTAGGCTCCGTGATCCTTGTGGGTCCAAATATCCTGTGGTTCTGTAATATCTCTACAAACATTCTCTGTGGTCCCAGCCCAGAGGAGGCCAGAGACAGCCTGGACTGCAAACCGGCGATAAAGCGTAACGCGGCAAAGATCATCTCCGTGTGTTAATCAGTACTGATGAAAAACAAATTCAACATTTTTCAAATCCCTTAGGTGTAAGTGTTATTTGATGAGCTGGACAATGTGTAACTGGAGTGTGTGAATCAAGCAAAGCTTCCACCAGACTGGTGGTGTGACAGCAGTGAGGGAGGGAGCAGGTACCTGTGCCTGGAGCAGTGTCACCACAGACCCGATCCCATCACGAGATCAGCTCGTGCTTCCAGCGCTGGAAAACCTGCACCTTGCGCAGCTCATCCAGGGTTGACAAAGGATGCCTTGGCATCCCTGACAGATCATGAGGCTGGGGCTCAGGTGAGCCATGCCCAGGAGGAGGGAGCACACCCAGATCCCATCGGCTACACACCAGCTCTTTATGAGGTACAACTTCACAAATGTGCAAAAAAGGGCAAACCCATTACTGGCTCTTGCTGGAGACAGGCTGTGATAGCCATCAGACAGGTGCAGGGCACGATAACTGGATTAGGAGACCCATAAATGCAGTTTGTTGGGATTGGAAGCTCTGTAACAATTTTAAAGGAGAAAGGAAACAACGCCCCAAGGCCATCTGTAGTGCCTGAGAGGAGGAAAAGACCCTCAAAGCCCAGCACACACTGAAATCCTGCCCATGCAGAGTCTAAATCTCTAAAATTAACTCCTTGCAGTCACACTGAGAAAAGTTTTTCCTCTCACCCATGTCCTCCCACTGGGAAGGTGGGGCACATGAAGCTGCTCACTGTACTGGAACCAGCACCAACAACAGGACACTGATCCAACATATTCCTGCCAGGAATTATTTGCAGACAAAAGAGATCCATCAAGTACAGCCCAGGAAAAACCGCATTAACATTCAACAAACACTGTGAGGCCAAAAAGACAAGGAATCTGGAGGCAGAAAAACTAATTGCATGAAGGCTGCTTAATTATTTTTGAGGCTACGAAAGAAGCCTGACACAATATGGGCTCAACATAGCAGACATAGCAGAAATTTCTCTCAATCTTATCACAATTCTGCCCTCCTACTAGAGCAGTACAGCCATGAATGCTGACCAGCATCAATGGACTGATTAAGACACAAATCTCAATATTACTAATAAAACAGCAAGTGCCAGAAATAATGGGCACTACGAGCGTGTTCAGTTTCAGCTGCAGAAAGGAGAAAAAAGAACTTTTATGGTGTCTTGCCAATAAATTCATCTCTGGGGAGCCATCAAAACAGAGGATGCCTTTCTGTAAAGCAATCACTGATGGCCTATGAGCAGAGAAAATACCCAGCTCTGCATAACAATGACAGCAGGGCATGAGCCAGGAGCAGATCCTCAGCCAAGCCTGAGTGGGACAGGTCCCTGTGTCTGACAGACTGCATGGAGGAGAGGAATTCCAGGGCAAATAAAGAGGGCACAATAGGTAAAATTACAGAAAATGTGAGAATATTAAATAGGAGAGGTTAGATTAAAAAAAAAATAATAAAGGGCAAGGCAAAGAAAGGAAGAGGGGAGAGGTATTTATAAAAATATCCAAACTTTGAACGTCTGCAGTGGTCACAGACAAAGTGCTGGCCAAAACAGATTTAGGCAGCAAAGCTCAATCAATTAGATCCACAACCAGGTTAAACAAGATTTCAGAAGAGCAAGGGCCGTTCCTGGCCTTCCTTCCATGCAAAGCCAGTGCTACACACAAGTGCTGTGCAAATCCTCCACTCTGCTTGCAGAGAAACCTGGCACAGAGCTGCAGTTCTTTTCTGAGGAATATGAAAGGAAATCTCCTTTTGCAGTGGGAGGCAGTAGGATTTGGGGAGCTGTTAAAAACTGCAAGGAGAAGGAAAGAAGAAGGTGCAAGATCCCATGATCCAAACAGAAAAGGCAGCAGAGAAACAAGATTTGGAAAGGGTCACTCAGGAGAAGGATGCACCATGTGCTCTTCCTGCAAGCAGGAAAAACTGGGAAGCTGAAGTCAAATGCAGCTGCTCTTCATACGATCCCTTGGACAGGACAGCAGCCAGGCCTGGGCTCTGGCAACTCAGTGATTTACAACCTAAAATCAGAGAGTTCTAATAGAAAAATAACAGCCTGTCAGTGTAAATGATGGTGCTTGCAGAGACCTGCCAGCCTCCTGGAGCAGCTGCTCACCACGACCTGCCAAGGAATGGGAATGACCAGGAGGAAAAACGCTGTTCTGCCAGGAGGGATGGGGGATTTCTCTGGTTTAGAAGTCCTGGACAATCCCCTGAGCAGGATGCTCAGACCCCCAGCAGGGCTCTCGAGATCAGCAGCACCTGGTACTCTAATGGAAGGAACACAGTTTCTGCTAAAAACAAGAATATCAGTGGAAAAAAATGAAGTGAATGCTGTAAGCACAGGTGGAGAAGGGAAGACGGAGAAAACTAATTAAAAATCAAGATCAAATTTTGGCTTTGTAAAGGGGCCCAGGCAAGAAGCTCATTCCTTAGCCACGTATCAAAATACCTGGAAATTAGTGTCTCCCTGTAGTAGAGAAAACTGCTTTGCAAACAGAAAAGGCATTTCTAAAAGGAACCTCGTTTGACCTTTCCCCCATTCCCTTGCCCCACAAAGCGGGGGTGGCTGAGGAGCAGCTCTGGCCCTGCAGCACCCTCCCAGGTTTGCTCGGGTCCTAAAAACCCAAACCGGCCTGTGGTTTGAAAGGATCCAGGAGTACACGTTAACAGCAGCAACGGGAGCACAAAGAAACAATTTAAACAGCCAAATTCCAAATATTTGTCAGTAGTCAAGAATTTGAAAGCCGCTCATGGGCTGAAATTCCCCCAAATGCAAAGCTTATGTGCAAATAACAAAACAAACCCAAAAAATTCCGCAGAGATGACCCAGGTTAATCCCACCACATAATCCCATTTCTCAGCTCCTTCACTGAAAGCCTTACACAAACCCCAGGCTGGTCAGAGCACAAACCAAAGCCCAACATTACCACCTGGTGGAAATCCTCTTCTGCTACAGCCAGAAGCAGAAAAATCATTAAATTCATTTGCAGAGTAAAAGAAGCTGGGTTTAGGCAGTGTTATACCAGTGTCGAGCTCATCCCTGAACACCAAGGACCCACCAAGGGCTGTGGGTTTAAAAAACACAAGTTTGGCAGCACAGAAAAATTACTTTTTCAGAGAGAAAGGCAACAAGCCCACGTGCAAAGCAGCCTCGACATGCTCATGTCATTTCGCTTCAGTCCATCTATACAGGTGCCAGAGAAGATGTACAAGAAGGATTTTTTTTTAGTAAGATAACACAAAATTTACAGATAGATAAATCATGACAGCCACAGAAGATTCAACATTAGCCTATCCAGCAGCATCAAACCCAGCCATTTAGGAGCCCAGGTGCTGGCAATCAGGAGTTTGGACTCTTGGAAGCAGTGATTTAACATTCAAATGTTTTGTTATTGCAAAATTGTTTGTACAGGAGAACCCCCTGTTGCAGAGACCCCCAACTCCCAGGCACACATTGTTCAGGCTGTGCTGCTGAGCAGCAGAGCACAGTCCAAAGAGGGAAAACAGGGAGGAAACAGCAAGGAAAACAGCACAAACAATACAGATGTAGATTCAAAAAAGGTCAGATATCTCCCAGCTTTATGGCAGCCCAGATACAGAACCCCTTTTGGGCAGTTTCCAGTATCTCAAACAGCAGCCATGGGGCTGGCTCCTCGCTGGATCTCATTCTTCAGTGTTCGGAGCTGGTGGATGGCTGAAAACAGCACAGAAGGGGGATGGGAGAATGCAGAGCCAGAGAGGAAAAAAGTAAGAAACAGGAATGAGGTGCAAATAAAGAGAGACACAATCAAGAAGTGTGAATTTTTTAAAGAAAAAAAAAAAGTAGGAAGAAAAGGAAAAGGGAAATTCAAATGGTGGGGAAAATTTGGTACAAGAATGTTCAACTTGGAGAAGGAAGGTAATGTTAAAATCCCAGCAGCATGGCCTGATTCCATTGTGCAGTGGAGAAATCCCCGATCTGAGGCACTGCCCCGTCCTGCAGGAGCCTGGCCTGTGTGATTTTAATGGAGCAAAGGAAACACCACGGATCTTACCAGTGTCTGAGCAGGAGACAAGGCCAAGCTGAGGATTGAGCTTTGTCTGGTGGTGCCAGTTCCCAAGGAAGGTCTGCAAAAGAGGAAGATCTCACGATGTTGTGAGGAAGGAATGCTGCTGTGGTTGGAGCCTGAATGCCTGTTATTGTGAATGTCTTGCTTTTGGGGGAGGATGTGGCAGGGGAGGCCATTTGGTTCAGTCCTCTGTTTCTGCTTCCTCAGGAGAGTCCTGTGGGACATGAACAGCCCAGGGTGAGGCAGAGGGGAGGCAGAAAACAGGAGGGAATGGAAAGGACTGGCCACTGAAGGTGGGGAAAAGAAAAACAGGATGAAAAAACAGAAAGGAATAGAGGAGCCACAGTGTTTCTGTGCATACAGAGGTTTGGGACTGACAGAAGCTGAAGGTGCATCCCTGGCACTGAAGAAAGTCCGTGAGAGCAGCAACATTCCCCCAGGATTCCCCACCAGAGCCCAGGGAGCAAAGGCCGTGTGAGGCTCCACGAGCCTGCGGGGGCACCGCCAGGACTGGGTAGAGCCCAGAGCTGCAGAAGGATCTGCAGAGAGCCGTCCTGGGGTGCTGCCACCATCTCCCAGGGACACAGGAGGTGCAGGAGCACCAGCAGCAAAGTGCAATTCCCATTTTGATACGGGAAGGAGGGCAAGGAAAGCAGAAGGAGTGCCACTGATCCACTGCTTATATTATGCCTGTATCATATGAGCAATAAAAATATCCCAAAACAGTTTTATAGACCGGATTCACAGCCCATTGGAGACACAATAACAGTTTGCTACACTGTCTACACTGCTACACATGAGGCCTTCAAAGTCCAGAGCTCCTGCAGAATCTGTGAAAGACTGTCTCCTGGCCAGAGATAAATGCATAGCTGTAAGCCTTGGAAGAAAGCTACAAAAGGTTGATAAACATAATTTCTGCATTAAATAAATGTATTTTAGATATATTTGTCTCCACATATCATTTTGCAGAAAATAGTAAAAAGTTAAATAAACTTAGAACCTGCAAAGCACAGATGAGAAAGGAGCGGTGACCTGAAATACTCCATGAGTAAGAAATTTGCAGAGTTCCCAGGAGCTGCCAGCATTGCTTTTCACCAGGGAATGCTCAGGCCACCCCCAGGGACCCTTTTCCCAGAAGGGAGGCACAGACTCCCCAAGTCCTGGTGTAGAGGAGGCATTTACCCCTTTGGAGCAGCATCCCAGCTGTAATCCAAGGCCATGGCACAGCTGTCCCCACCATGAGGGAGGAGATCCTGACACATTTGTTGTCACAGATATCCAAGAATTCGGTGCCAGGTCTGCAGAGGGAGATCCTGTGACACAGGAGTAACACTGTGGTGGCTTTGCACACTTTTAACCTCAGGCACCCACAGCCATTTCCACAGAGTGCAGGGTACTGGATGTGATGGTAACATCCCTGAATCACAAACCAACTGACAAAGGCAACATTCCTCTGAGTTCCAGGGAAAGGACACTGCATGCCCCCAGAACAGGCAGAAATCTTTGCAAATATCACAGAATCACTGTCTGGTTTGGGTTGGAAGGAACATTAAACCTCAGCTAGTTTCAACGCCCCTGCCACAGCCAGGGACATCTTCCGCTAGAGCAGGTCACTCCAAACTGCATCCAATCTGGCCTTGAGCACTTCCAGGAATTGGGGCAGCCACAGCTTCTCTGGGCAATGGTTCCACCCAGCAAACTGACATTGCTCAGACCCACATTTTTTTATTTGGCCCCTGATTAATGTCCCCAGGCTGCAGAGAAGAAACAGGTTGTTTTCAGAATTCAGGCACAGGCTGCCACCATCTGCCTCTCTAGACTTCACTGTCACCTGAAGTGACAAACAGGTTTCCTCCTGCCTCTGCTCTTGGATGAGCTCTGTCCCAAAAGAGCTGTAAGTCAAATGTTTTTCAGCCACAATAACCTTTAGAGACAAACTAAAAGTTCAAGAAAAACTCCCCAAACAATGTTAGCTTGAAGTTTACTGATGCCAAAAAGGAGAGAAACAGGAATGAAGGGTCCAGTTGCACCTCTCCAGAATCCAACCTTGTGCTCAGCCTAGAACACTTCACTCAGCCAGCAGGAACCTGAGTGACGATGAGATGATCCTGTTTAAACAGACCCTCCTAAGAAATCAATGAAAAATTGTTTGTTCTCCATCTCAATTCCTAAAAGGCAGCAATAGAAATGAAAAGTGTTTCTCTCAGACGCATTCCACCATCATTCCATGCACACTCCCTCCTTGTGGCACTGCTCTGTCCCTGCCATCTCAGCACCCAGGTGTGCAAATCCTGAAATCACCTCAAGGGGTTCCACTCTGGATGAAGGGGAGAGAGGTACAAGGGATGAAGTAGGAGAGGGGATATCTCATATCATCATATTTCTCCTCACTGAAAACCTTCATCATCCCTAAGAATCAGAAATGTTTGGTTTTTGAAGCACAAAATCAAAGATGGAAATGGAGGGACCTCACAGCAGAGGGGGGGTGCAATCCAACACCTATTTGTGGCGGAGTTGGAATCTTTATCCTTCTGCTAAATGTCTATCAAACTCTTGCACTTTCCTTAGAAATTCATGCTCTAGTCCTTTCCTTTGGTATTAAAAAGGAGAAAAAAATGTTCCATATGGAATTTAGTTCCATGAGTTCGTTTCACCATGGACATAGACTGTTTTTCCAAGAGGCTCTTACAACTTTAGTCTCCTCCTCCAGTCCCGGTGCAGTCTCTCCCCAGGTTGGATTAACCTCAGTTCTTTCAATCTTCCTGAATAGGCCATTTTACCTCTAAATCCAGACCCCATGAAGGGGAATAGCTGTCATAACTTATATCCTGATTTGCCTTTGTAACAGGCACAATCTTCTGCATTCATGGTCTCATACACAATGGCCTCACCAGACTGGTTGAACCCAAAAGAGAATCCATTTGAAGGAGTCATTTATCACCAAATCTATTACTTTATAAAACACATTCTTAAATGAGGAACTGGTTTATTAAGCCAGTTCCATCAGGGAGGATGCTCATGTTTTCTACATGATGGAGAAATGGATGCTTAGGGGGCAGACACATTTCCTGGCAGCACAAGAGAACCAGTTAAAGTGGAAGACAAATCCCAGCAACTCTGGATGCAGAGCTGGGCCTCAGAAATACCCTAGGGGCAGAATGGCTTTCCAGCATGGGATCCCTGCTTCTGAATTTGGGTTGCACACAGTCCAGACCCTTCCTGCAGGACAGACAGTGACCTCATGTGCACAGCACCAAAGGGAGCAGAATTAATTACTGGGGCTCTGTGGTGCTGACAGGAGGAACTATGGAAGATGGCCATGAAAATAAACACTGCCTACCACAGGTAACAAGTGGTGCTCCTTTTCTTACCCTCATCCTTTTTTTTTTTTTTTTTTTTAATACATCAGGAAATTACTTTTGCAACTGCTTCTCCTCCAGCTTCATCTTTCATCCCAGAGGACAGTGTCATTAGCCAGGCTGTGAAGCATCACAGTCAATGTCAGCCTTCAGAAACTGTCATCGATGTCTCTATTGTTAATATTATCTGTAATTTCTTTCATTGCCTGCAGAACCCATTCAAACCTGTGAAAACAAGCATTGTAAATTCAGACCTCGACTTTACCAGGTAATTCATAACTGAGAAAAAAATAAAAAGCTCATAAACATGGCAGGCTGTAATAAATGTATCAAAAGTGAACCCCAAAAGAACCCTGCGGCACATTTCCAGAGTTTCCAAACCATTTATTAGAAGCCTGAGTGGTGCAGTTCGTGGCCATTACACACCTAGACAGGTATGACAAACAGTTATTTTTAAATTGGTGATTTGGACATGCTGCTTTCCAGTTTGCACGCATGCCTGCAGTAATTTTGCACATAGAACAAACTACTACGTAACTCTGAAGTATTAAACTTGCATTGTGATTGCCATTCACTGATCAAAACTTTCCTAAATTGGTCAAAAGGGAACCAAAGGTTGCAGCTGTTATCTTGCTTTACTACTGGAAGCCTCGAGGCTGAATGCTATTGCCTTTAAATATTGAATGTTTGAAGGAGGAAGCAAAAGAACATTTTTCATAAGAAGCATATCATAAATTAGGAGGAGAGGAAATTCATTTCCTTGAGTATTTCCAGAGATGTTTCCCAGCCAGTCTGTTGTTTACTGTAAGTGATCACAAATAGTATCTTCCTCTTGTTGAGCATGAAGGATATCTGTGAAAGGCAGTCATTGACTTCTGTCTGAGAGTTTCCTTGACTAAAAAATAGTCCAATTCCTGAACGGATCACGTGGAGTTTGACAGCCCAGGGAATCTCATCTCCCCATCCTGCAGAAAGGGAGGAGCAGGGGCAGTCCAGTAAATGTGCTGGAAATGGCTTCTACTTGTGCCAGGGGAGGTTCAGGATGGATATTAGGGGAAGTTTCTTCCCTGACAGGGTGGCCAGGCACTGACACAGCTGGCCCAGGGCAGTGGTGGCGTCGCCATCCTTGGAGGAACCTCAAAGCTGCGTGGATGCAGCACTTGGGGACATGATTTGCTGGTGGCCTTGGCAGTGCTGGGGGGACTGTGGGACTCAATAATCCTGGCGGGCTTTTTCAACCCAAACAATTCAGTGATTTTTGCAAGGTCACTCTTTCTGACACCCTCTCTCAGAGGAAAGGCCTCTACTTGCAGAGCTTTACCCCCCAGGTAACGCCTCAGAGCACAGATCAGCCTTACCTGAAACAGAGGGAAACAAATTCCCACCAGCTCTTCGTGTCCTGGGTGGCAGCAGTGTCAGAGGAGAGGGTTGTCACTTGCTGTGGTGCCACTCACCCTTGCAGCAGCACATTCCACCTGTCTCCAGCTCGCTGTGCATCCGTGGCTCACGGGGAGAGGCTCTGGGGGACTTCCCCTCATCCTGGCAGCCACTACCAAACCTCCCCTGCCATTTCCCTCCCACCAAGCCCTTCCTTGAGAGAAAAGCCAAGATTAAACACAGGTTTATATTCAGGTCTTGGAAACGGACCCACCTCCACCATCCCTCATTTTAATCTCATCTGCTCATCACGCCATAAATATCAACCTGCAGAGCTTTGGACATGTTAAGATTTATATCCATGCTGTCCCCTGAGATTTAATGCCTCCTGAATGTCCATTCATCCTTATACATACCCTGGGGACAAAATCAGAGTCAGGGAAGATTGACAGGCAACCATTTTATGAAATATTTTCAAGAGGAAAATGTCTGCAAAACATCTGTTGGACTTGAAAACAAAAATTGCACCAGTTCCTGTGTCTTACAGCTCTGACATGTCAGACAAAAGAATTTTTAATATATAAATGCATATATATATTTATATATAAGCAATAGAAATGTATATAACATAGCTATATATACTATTTAATATTATTGTATGTTGTCATACTGATTCAATATTTATATATTGTTTAAATAAATATTTATACCTATAATAATATATATCAAAGTTAAACGTATATTATTTAAAGGCCACAATTCACAAAGCCAGCCAGCTGGGTTGAAAATTTTTACAGAGAGTGGCCTTTGCCTCCTCAAAGCTGGGATTGCATTCTGAAAACTTCCTTTTTGGTCTTAGAAGTTCCGGTTTAGTTTAACTTTGTTCCTTCTCTAGTAAAAAGAAAGAAAAAATATTAAGTGGGAAGAATAATCGTCTTATTGACTGTTTATGTCTGCAGAGCCTCAAAAAGACCTTTTTCTTCCAGAGAGGCTGATTCTTCAGCCTAACAGGTGTTATTCAAAAGAGAAACCCCATTTGTTTTGCCTGTCTTTGGCTGGACTTTGCCCGTATCAAACCCAGCTCCCTTCCTGCCCGGTGCTTGTGCACTATCCCTCCCCTCCAGCCACAGAACAGAGCACTCTCCCTTCCTCTCCCTAGGGTTGTTTTCCCACTCCAGACACCTTTGCAGTTTTCCCTCTACCACTCCACAGCACGATTTTGTTCTTATGCATTTATCCTTTCCATTATCACTGCAACCTTCTCGGATTTCCACTCCCACACACACCCACCACGTTCTCTGGTCACACATTTAACATCCTTCCTCTTCCGCTGACTCCAGGCCCATTAACTCTCCAAACAGAGTTTCTGTGAGGAATCAACAGGCTCAGATTGATCTCAGCCCAAGTGATCTCACCTAGGAGCCCGATCAGGTCTTCTTCCTGCAGATCACGCTTTGGATTTGCTCCCTGTGCTCAGAGCAGCACCAGAGCAGCGCTGCACTCCCTCCACCCGCTGCCATTTCCCACTNCTGCAGATCACGCTTTGGATTTGCAGCACCAGAGCAGCGCTACACTCCCTCCACCCACTGCCATTTCCCACCGCAATTAACCAGAAGTGGTTGTTATGAATTGGCAACAGCTCCACCTCACTTTGTCCACATTAGATCAGTAATTCCTCAGCTGTCCTGACACAAATTCCCTCTCCTCTGCTAGTAACCTGCAATAACAGCCCACATTATTATCCCCTTTTTCTTCTACTAGTACAGGATTAGAGGCACAGAGCGTGCACCATCAGACTGGCTTGAAATCTGTGGTACAGCCCTTTGAGTTTACACTCCATCTTGCAAAAAAAATACCTTTCCCTTGTGAGCAGCAGATTCCAGCCTTGTCCTTGACAAGATGCCCTCAACTCCCAGCCCTGAGCCTGTTCCTGTGGAAGGACATTCCACCAGACAGCCTCAGAGATCACTGAGTGCCCAAGCAGCCACATTAAACAGTGATATGATATCACAACAAGAAAGTTTCTGGCCTTTATTTGAAGGCTTTTTACCAGTTACAGTAAGAATTGTCATTGCAAAACAGGAATTTTTTAAAAAATGAATAATAAAAGTTAAAAAAAAACATCCACGAGTCCACCTGCAAGTAAGACATGTTGGTACAGAAAGGAGACATGAGCTTTTGCTTCTTCCATTCTGTTTGTTTTTCAAAGAACTGACAGAACTAAGATACTAGGAAAGGTTGGATGCAATCAGAATCATTCCAGCAGGTGAGCATTTAACAGCATATACTGTACCAGGGTAACAGAGTAGCTATGTTAAGTCTATGGGTTTGAGTTGAGCCTATTGTAATTTGCTTCCCAAAAAGGACATTAAAAACCAGATTATGCCAAGATGTTATAATGGAGCCAGAAGGTGGCTACATGAGATTGTCCCCATTTTGTTTATGACTCATCTTGGTAGCAAAGAACTGATGTAAGCAACTGGAAATCTGAGCAGTGTGTGGCTGACCAGAGTGCCACTGCAATTCAGCTTTATATTGCACGTCCAGTCTGTCCACACATCCATCGGCCTCCAAAACACACCAGCAGCAATTCTGACTCAGCCTTCTCTTAGCAGGAAAGGCCATTTACTTGCTTTGACCAAAATCAACCCATCTGATGACCGGTTGCTTCCCGGCTCCACACATACAATCCTCCTGGAAAGAGACCTGAAGCAACCAGGTCCCAGTGCACAACTTCTGACCTCCCAAAAGTCATCTTCACCTTCAGCCACATCCTGCTGCCACCTTTTGCTTTGAGTTGCTGGAATTATGGAATATTTAGAGTCGAAAAAAAAAATATGCTTCCGACTTCAAAGCAAGGAAGTAATGGGAAAGAAGATTTTATGTGCATCAAACCCCGGGTCTACATCCACGCTTCTGAAGTCCAGCCGCAGCTGTGCCACACCAGCAGGCAGTGCCAGCAGTGCCTGTTCTCCACAGTAAGGCACCCACAGAGCCCTCAGGGGCAGGGAGAGTGTTCCCCCACACAGGAGCAGGGATCACTTCCCATTCCAAGGTCAGATACATCCCATGAACACTTCTCTGCAGATGCTGGTCTGTGCACACAGCTGTGACAGGAACATTTAAGCTCAGCTAAGAAACACAATTTGAGTCAAACAAATCAACTCAGTTTACAGTCAGTCTGCTCACAGAGCCTGGTGACAGAAACAATTCACATCTTGTTTGTCTGTAACTCAAAATCAGTGTTTTAGCAGCCTCAAAACACGTTAAACACACGTAAAGTCACGTGACAGCATTCCTGTAACACATTCCTATTCCCACACCAAGACGAGGAGGAGGAAGTCAACACCACACTCACGTCCCATCGACTTGTGGGAGGGAAAACACAGAAAGAAAAAAAATAAAACAAAAAAAATAAAACCACCATTGGTGCCAGCACACTCCAAACAAAGTTCCAAGACTACTGTTACTGAGGTTAGCAATGCCTGGGGCTGGGGAATGGAAGCTGAAATTCCAGGTCCTGCAAGCTTCACCCTGGAACTAGCACAGGCTTCAGCTCTGCCTAATCGTATCTGAAAGCATGAGAGACTCCAGCAGACATGACACTCTTGAAATACAGAACTTTATTTAGAAACTGCTTAAAATAGAAAAACCCTGTCAAGAAAAATCCAAGTCAAATATGGTTTCTCAGTAAAATGGAGTTTTAGGGCAACAAAAGTCTAAAAGGCCACAAGAGAAATAGCACCACTGCAATTTTAAACAATGGCTAGATACTTGCATTTTTGGCATTCACTGAATTTGGGTTTTTCTCTGAACTTCACAAAGTTTCATGCACTACACAATTACCATAATTTGCTCTCCTACACACATTTTAGGACAAGCTACCACCAGAAACAAATGAATACAAGCACAACAGGACTGATCAATCTCAGTAGTGAAGGGGGGTCAGAAGTCTTGCAGGATCTTGCCAAACACAACAGTAATGAGGGGCATGATAGCAAAAAAGGACAGTTAAGGAAAGTATTTTAAATATTAATATTTAAGTTAGTCTCAGTACTGTATTTTCTGCAATAACATTAGCTCTGTTAGCCAGCATCTTTTAGTTTTTACCCCAGAAGACTACTGAACTGGCAAGTGTTATTACTAATATGCCCTGGTTCAAAGGGGGGAAAAAAAAAAAAAAAAAAGAAAGCAGACAGAAAAATATCATCCTCATGTGCTCAATTCACTTTCACTCAAAGCCAGTTGCACAGTGCAAGTCCTGTTACAACTACTGGGCGTGTTCAGCATTCCTTGGGATGGGAAAGGGAAAAGTGAGAGAACAGAAAGGATTCCAACAGAAATGAAAATAAACAGAACAAATAAAAACAAGAGCCAGGAAGAAAAAAAAACACTTCTGAAGGACATTTTAGGCAGTAAGACTGTGTGCCCTTTCCTTTGTTTTGCTTTTCCTACAGAAAACACAGTACGTTTTGGCAAAGCCACAATGCCACAGAAAAAGGCTTCAGCACTCTTCAAGGTAATTTATGTGTCTCAGCTGTTCATACTCCCTCTAATCTTGTGACAGGCAACGTTAAGGCCCATTTCATCGAGAACTAATCACTTAGTAAGCAGCTTTACATAGGAATGGAGTTTTGTTTTAATAGCCCCTTTTGAGCACTTGCTGACACAGTGAGACTGCCACGCAAGGCCTCTCGGACAGCAGTGAATGGAGTTAAACAAACGTCTACCCCAATATGAAGCACATAAAATCTCCCATCACATTACTTCAATTTGGCATATGGAAGCATATTTTAAATACTCTTAAGGCATTTATTATAATTTCTGTTCTGCAATTTCACATTAACTCAATCTTTCTGTGAGTCAGTCTTTAATTTCTCTACTGCACACCGCCTTAGATACAAAAAGAGTCTTCCCACAAACCAGTGTTTTACCAGCAAACCATTCTGCAACAAGTTCCAAATATTCAGCCTCTTGCTCCCTAAATATACCACCTCGATGTGAATACTGCTCTGCTACAGCGTGAGAAAGAGCTCCTAACTCAAACCCACTGTAAAAGTGAAACTTCTGCAAAGTGCACTTTAAGAAGAGGTACTTTTTGCTTATGAAAAGAAACCAGTGAGTCCTCTAAGAATAAAGTGGAGTATTTTACAGTTAAGCACATGATCTGGGGCAAAGAATTCTGATGTTGCTGCTCTGCTGGTACAGTATGTGGTCTGTTAATACTCTTCTTGTTCCTCCTGCGGTGCTCCTTCGTCAGGTATCACAAAGCCTTCCTGAAGGGGAAGAAAACAAGTGCTTTAATGAAAATCTGATGTCAAACCAGTTCCTGACTACTCTGTAGGTACTTTTTTTTTCCTCTTACTTCAGGTAAGACACCCTTAAGTCACTGTTTACAGTGTCAAGATGTACTACCAGTACTTTCCTCATCTTTGATCTATTTGTTACATGTTACTCATGAAAGGTCTACCTTGTTTGCTGTCTGACTATAATTAAGTTATCTGATCCTTTATTGCAGGAAAAAGCTAGGCCATAAACCTCACAGGGAAAAAAAAAAAAGACAGAACTAGAGGGAGCTCTGGAAAGCAAACCAGGTTCCCATTACAAGGGCAGGAAGAACTGTGCAACCCAGTCTGAACAGATTACTTACATCTGTGGCATAAAGAATTTCCACAATCCTCTGCAACACTGGATCATTCTCCCCTTCATTCTCCTGGCAGATCAATTCAATGTTCCTCAATTTGCCAAAGTAGAAGTCTCTCTCCTTCTCCAGATCTTCAACAGTAAGTTTCAATACGTTGATCTGCCAAGGGGCATCAATAATAATTAGATCCACCAGAGAGAGAATTCAGTAGAATCTATACAAAAGGGGTGTCCCAAAAGTTCTCAGATGGGTGTTGATATGCAAAGCACTTCAGCAGTAACCAAGACATGGGGAGAGGGGGAACTGTGAGAGGAGGAAAAGGGCCATTTCTCCAATTTTAATATCACTGCCACAACAAACATCCAGTCCAACACACACAAACCCACTGGGAAAGACTAAAGGCTGACTCCATGAAATAGGTAAAGCACTGACTGCCCGCAGCTCTCTCTGCTCACACATTCCTTCACGACAACTCTCCTGCTGACAGCAGGTTCAGTTGTGTTGCACTCCGGATTTCAGGGAGGGAGCAGCTGCTCAAAGCTCCCTTGGAATGCTGGAGAGCTGCAACACAGCTGTGGGAATACTTACAAACCCTGCTATGTGGGACACAGCCCACATTGGGGTGAAATGTCTGGGCACTCGTGTGCTACAGGAAGGGCTTTGCTTCCATCAGGAGAGCAAGACCATTCTAACAAAGGATTCCAATTAAGTAAAATAATTAATGATAATAATATAATATGGATAAAAATTTGTAATAAATTAATTATATTAAGTATAATTATGTATCATTATATTAATTATATTACATATATTACATAAATAT
>VXBU01015884.1:15280-51826 GCA_013400315.1 Bombycilla garrulus | reverse complement strand
GGACAGCCCGGCACCGATCCCCGGACAGCCCAGCACCGACCCTGAACCCCCGAACGGCCCGGCACCGACACTGAACCCCTGGACAGCCCAGCACCGACACCCAGCACAGCCCCGCACCAACCCTGAACCCCCGGACAGCCTGGCACCGACCCCTGACACAGCCCGGCACCGACCCTGAATCCCCGGCACAGCCTGGCACCGACCCCTGACACAGCTCGGCCCTGAACCCCCGGACAGCCTGGCCCTGAACCCCCGCCCGACACAGCCCAGCACGGCTCCGACTCTCCTGGTACACCAGCCCCAGCCACCTTGGTGTCACTGGTGTCACCTCAGCAGCAGTAGGAGCAGGGCAGCTCGGCTCCCTGGCTGTGCCCCTCCTCCCACTGTGAACCCCTTTATTTACCCAATAAAACTGTCCAGCCATACAGAAATACTCATTTTTAATCAGACATGATAAATGGTAAACTGTCAGCTTTTTTTCCCACGTAGAAACCAGTGAAATCTTGTGGACACAGCAGAGTTGCGAGTTTCCACACTCCAGATACAAAAAATGTGAAATGTGTTAAAAATGATACATTTCTCTCATTTTTAAAAGATTGTATAAAAACCCGCAACATGTTCAACATTAAAAATCCTTTAACCTAAAAAAATAGCACCAGGGAGAGTTAGAAACCTTTAAAAAGTATTAAAAAGGAACTTCTGAGATCCCCCTCCCTTTAACAACATTTTATAAACTCATAATAAAAGTCAGCTCTTAACAGGGAAAAACATTTCAAGGAAGACTTGTCTACTACAATTCTCATCAAGTGAGCTTAATGCCAAGACAATTCTCATTCCTCTTTCATCTTTGTTTACTTTCCCCAAGTCCTTTTTTTTTTTTCCCTCATCTATTTGTTTTCCTTTTGATCAGATAGGAAAGGATGTGAGATCTGGAGTATGTAAGATCAGGGATGCCATGGAGTGGAGGGCACAATCTGGAAAAATCAAGCCCATCAGAGCAGAGGATGGCTGTCACCCTGAGCGCCTGCACCGCATGGTTGTTCGCCCTCAGGCTCCAAACGGGGGCTGCAAGGACCTGGGATGAGGAATTAGTGTTGTGGCTGGGGTCCAGCTGGACACAAGGATCGCAGATTGGCGAGGAGTCCAAAAGCAGCTGGTGCAGCGCTGGCGATGCCAAGACTTCCCCAACACCTCCAGTGTGCACAGAACCCACCCTGCCATCTTCCCACTCCAGGGGCTGGTGACAAGAGGGTGCTACGTGTCCCTAAGCACTTGTCAAGCATTGGAGGTGCCAGCAGTGACATGGACCAGCCTGCTTGGCTTTCCTCAGAGTTTTCTTAGCAAGGCATGTGGCTTGAACAAGTCACCGAGAATGAACCCCCCCAAGGAGTTTTCTCTAAAGAGTAACCTCCAGGTTAAAACTGAAAAAAAAAAAGCCTTTAAACCTTTAAACGAGCTGAGCTTCCCTTGCTGCCCATTCCCAAGCACAGCCTTGGACTGGAGACCAAAAGACGGTCCTCAGAGCTGGGATGGAAAACTGCACACGAGGGTGGAAAATGGGAGGCTGCTGTCCTCCACCACAAGGACGGGGGTGCCAGAGAGGTAGAAGGAGCTGGGAGAGAAGCTCTTCCCAGTGATGCTGTACAGCACCTTGCAAGAGAGCAAGGCAGCCTGGCATTGATTGGGTGGAGGGCTGGCCTATGGTTTGAACCTGAATAATTTTGAGAGGGCTCTTCCAGAGCCAGGTGACAGCAGAGGTAGGGGAGGACAGAGGGACCAAGGGAGAAGTCATTTCAGTGCATTGAAATGTGCATTGGAATTCAGAATCCCCAGAGATGCCTGCTGGAACAGTAGCCCAGTGGCTTCAGAAAACCTGGTGGAAATGGACACAGGCACCTGCACCTTCCCAGTGGCCACAGGCTCAGCGTGCCCAGGACTTCATGGAAAGTATGATAATCACTCTGGGAAAGCTGGGGAGTAGAGGGAGGCAATCAAAAGTGAGCACAGTGGTGGCCACAGGAGCCCCCAGTGTGGGGGCACAGCCCCAGGAGCCCCCAGGGCGCTGCCAGGCTGGGGCTGGGCACACAATCCCACCTCTGTGCACAGGATGCACAGGGAGATGGGAGCACAGGAGAGGAGAGGTACAGCCCCTGCCTGCAGACCCCCAAGACCCCCAGCAGTGGCAGCTTTCCTGCCTCACTGTCCCGTTCCTGTGCACAGATGGGCACAGGCAAGAGCAGTGCTGCACTCCTGGTCCCTGCACTCCACGAGGGTTGGGTGGGATTTTCCCTGGAAGGAATGCCCTGCCACCACTGCATCCTACATGACATTTGAGGATTTGCTGAGATTTGAGGGTGCCATCGACCATTACACTGTCCTTCCTGCTGCCATACCACATTCATTTGGGAAATGGATGCTCCAGGAACATTTTCCTTTACAGGCCCTGGAGCCCAAATCCTCCCTGCTCCAGTTACTGTGTAAGCTTTTAAACCATTCAGCAGGATTTCAAAAATGTAAGGAAAGGTTTTAGATGCTTTAAAAAGGAAGTAGTGAATATTTGTAAACTACAACCAAACATATAAAACAATATTTCTTTAGTTCTAGCTAAAAAAGTAATTCTATCACCTCACAGTTCAGTTTCAGCTACATTCAGGTCTAGGAATCTCCACATTCTTATGTAATGCCTTAAAGCAGCAATAGACAGTCAAACAACAAAATTAAATTTTATAAAAAAAAAATTATAACAAAAAAGGTTTGGTTTCTGTATGATCCTGTGTTCAGTGTGTAACCTGAGCAGGGTCCCTTACACCTGCTGCTACGGTTTGGGGGCTTTTGGCAGTTACTTCAAGAGATTTTGTTTGTTTAGGAAAAGCACCAATTCACTGTAGTTGAGGTTTGCCTGCAGCTCCCCGGCAGCTGCCCGCACACTGGCTGCTCAGCAAGTGGTGACTTCCCGGCTCCAGGCTAAACCGGAGTAGTTAATGCTCTTGAGGATGAGACTCCCAGTGTCTCATCAGTGATGCATAGAGCTTCGTGTGCTGGGTAAGTCCATCATTTCCTACGTATCACTGCTAGTCCCTTTAAAGAAGTTACCCTGCCAGGTTCTTTGGTTACAGACATTCCTCGGCTCTCCCGGCGGGGCCAGGCTGCCGTCCCGCGGCACGTGGCCGGGGAGGGACGGGGCCGTGGCAGCCTGGTGGCCGTGCCCGTCCCTCTCCCGCCACAGCAGCGGTGCTGTGCGTCTTTACCAGAGAGACGAGGGGCGCTCCGTTTGCTATTCACAGGCAAAGTAATCCTTGAGCGGGGAGAAGAGGTGCCGGATGACAGGGACGCTCCACGATCCCCCCAGCAGCTTCTGGCGAGTCCCGCGGCCGATGTTGGAGACGTCCGTGTAGGGGAGGGGGAAGCCAAAGATCCTGCGGAGCAGAGGAGAGGGTGGGTGAGGCAGAGCAGGAGCAGGAATCCCTGTCCCTGGGCAGCACCGCTCCCGGGCCACCCAAAGACAATGAGCATCAGGAGTCTCCTATGGGGAGAGGATTCAGCTCTCCAGCACTACTGGAGCCTCACGTGACCTGAGCAGCTCTGGATGGGGCCAGGTCGTGGCTTCCCACCATCCCCAGTGCCCTCCATCTTGTAGGATTTTCTGGCAAAGCTCCTGTGCCTGGGCATCTCAGCCTGCCTCTGCTCAGCAGCAGCTCTGCAAGCATTGCCCCAGGGTTAGTCCATGAGATAGGACTGAGTAGCTCTGAGTCATGGGCTGGGCACTTCCCTTACAATCAGATGAAAGTCCAAGAGCCATTTCACATGACAAAGGCTTGGAATTGTTATTTTACTTTCAAATGCCTTTAGCTCAGTGTTAACTCCAACAAATACTGGCAATTTAAATATAAGCAAGTAAAACTATTTAACCCTAGTCTTGTGCTTACTGGCCAGAAGCATCCACGGTGCAAAAACTTCAGGTTTTGTCACACATACTTGGAGTGCAGGACTGCCTGTAATTTGATTTATCTACTCCCAGTTCTTCTGTTATGTTTTGCCATGAATTCAGGGTGCTGCGGGGTGTGAAGCGTAGAGCAGGGTGCACTCATGCTTTGCCACAGCAGCTGCTGGCTGTGGTGTGAGCTCCCCTACACCACCCACCACAGCCACAGGGGCTACTTGGTTCCCTTCCATAAACCCACAGCCATGGCACTGACCAGAGCACAGGGCACAGCATCCCACATCAGCCTGGGCCTTATGCCAAAGCCAGTCCACATGTGCACCCTCATCCACACCCACCACACAGCAAGCCCCATCACTCCTCCCTCCAAAACCTTCAGGGCCAGGGCAGGGGATGCTGCTGCACTTTTCCCCCCACTGTCATCATTGCTTATTAGTAAGTGCATTAATTATCATGTGCACATCACTGCAGGGAAGCTGCCCTGTGCAGGGGCTGTGGCTCCTCGCTCCCAGGAGTTGGGCTTAGAGCCAGGGAGACAAAAAAACCCGCATTAACTGGCACTACAAAACAAACCAAAACTAGTGAGAGATCCAAGAGGACAGCACACTGATTACCTGTCCATCCCAGGGAGGTTGCCCCAGAAATAACGAGCTCGGTGGGCAGCTGATAACTTGATTGCATTAATCATAACTGGGTTACACTGGGGGCCAAAAAGAGGGGAAATAAAAGTTAGAGGAAATGTTGGCTTGATTCTCTCCTGCATAGACAGCCCTTCCCACTGCACTGCAGGGACTTAAGTCATCAGCAAATCCTCAAAATGACGTAGCTCCCACAAACTCTTTTTCACACCAGAGAATGGCCTGGGTGGCCACATGAGCTCCCAGGTCATGTCATGGCCAGCAGCTGTTGACCATCACAGTGCTCGTTCCTATGGACCAGGATCGGGACTGTCAGCCTCCAATGGTGATTTTACACAGTGGTCCTCTGACCCACAGTCCATCCTGGCTACCACAGAGTTAAAACTCCTTCCCAGTCCCTGACCCCCCTCCCTCCCTAGAAATAACAGGCATTGCTGGGAACAGATGCTTTCTGCAAGGCTGGCAAAACCCCTCCCCCAGAGGACTAGTGCTTGGGTTTGACCTGATGAAAGCCAGAGGGGAGGATCCAGAGCCAAGACTAAACTTGATTCCTTGGCATGTGCATCAGGCAGGGGGGGGTTTCCAGCATCAGGGCCACAGGAAATCATAGCCAGACCCTCACACCCGGCACACCCTGAACAGCCCAGCAAATGTCACCTGCTCCAACGCCTTTCCCACAGCTGTCAGCAATCCCTACCTCCAGAAACCGGGAAATGTCCCTCTTGTCGTTGAGCCTCATGGCCACCACATTCTCGAACATCCAGAAGAAGGGCCGCTCCTCGCCCGCCTTGGGACGAGCGTAGTTGAGCAGGTGGTAGAACTCGAAGAACAGCCTCCCGGTTCCTTCTGCGAGGAAAAAGCCGAGCAGCAGGTTGGGACCAGCTGGGGCACGGGGTGTGGGGCAGGGGGGCCTGGCTGCCCTCCCCACCAAGATGGGTATGGAGACAGCCCATCACCAGTACAGCCTGGGGCTGAACCGCTTCCCCAGGCTGTAAGGTGGCTCCACAGCCCAGGAACATCCCCAGGTACACAGCCCAGCAGAGGCAAATCCTTACCAAAGAGAGCCTTCCTGGTTGGATTGACAAGGGAGACATCATCACAGGGGCTTCCACCGATCACCAGGTCAAAAGGACCCCACTCCTCAATCTACAGAGAACAGACAATCCAGAACGTTAGGAGACGTCACAGAAACAGGTCCCTCCTCCCCAGCAGGGCAAGGCACGAGCTTGTCCCAGAGCTGGTAGGGCAAGAGCCGTGCTGCCATGGTGCCACGTCCCTCAGGCTCTCACAGAAGAAGCAGAGCTCACATTTCTCTTGGTGATGTTCCTGACATCGTGCACGTAGGTGATGTTGCCCTCGGGCCGCACGGTGCTTGCAGCGATGGGGTTCTCACAGATCTCTGAGGCAATGTACTTCTCCACTTGGATGCCCAAGTCCTTCAGCACCGTGTACCCTGCCAACGGACACAGGTCTGAGGTCGCACTGCTCTCTTTGGGCTCCAAGTCTCCTTCGTCAGCACCGCTCGATGTGGCCGCTCCTGGGTGTCCTAGGTGGGTGGAGTCAAACAGCACTTCAGGGCGAGTAAACTTTTATTCGACCCATTCCTGCAGGCAGGTTTGCTCCCAAAAAGCAGAATGCCAAAGCTGAGTGAACTGAGCCAAATCAATTGCCCTCAGGCACTTCAGAGTACAGATTACTGGTGTCCCCACAGCTCTGGCTTCTCAAGGGAACCAGCCATGCCAGATCACACTCAGCACAGCAGGAACAACTCTGTGCAGTGCCCACACATGCCCTCCCCTCCATCCATTTCCCTTCCATGCCCTCCCTCCATCCCTCCCCTCCTCCACAGCCCTATCCAGCAGGAGAGGGAGATCCTGCCCTCATCCCCCTTGTGATGGGGATCTCCCTGCTTTCACCCCTCCTCCACACCAAGCTTTTAGAGCCCACGGAATGGTTCATCCCCAATGGCCAGTGCTAGGAGCTGCCCAGCAGTGTTTCCCTGCTGCCTCACCTGTCGCCACCCCATCGAACAAGGAGAGCACTCGAATTGGTCTCCTCTTTGCTGGAGGAACTGTTGGGTAGATTTTGGGTGCAGCCTGCAATGGAGACAGCCATGAAGCCCCAGCCCTGGCAGTGCTGCCTTGTCCCCTAAGGCTCTGAATGCAGCACCTCCACCTTCAGGAGAGCATCTGCAGCACCAGGAGCCTGGCACCCTTGGAAAGGTGGATGGACAAGACCAAGGCAGAGAGAAGAAGTCCAGGTCATTCACCCTACCCTCAGTGACCCTCTTCCCCACATCCCAGCACATCAGGCTCCCTGCCCACAGCCCTTACGTATTCCTGTCCCTTGTCACTGGTGAAGAAGTCCTGCAGGCGAGTGTTCCAGTCCTGCCGGCGCTGCAGCACGCCGTGGTTCTGCTGGGGCTGGCACATGTAGCAGTTCCAGGGCTCCTGCTCTTTTACTCTTCCCGACGTCCCTCTCCCCACCAGCACATCCAGACACTCCACGCAGAAGCACCTGCCCAAACCACAACAGCTTTTGCTTGTCACCCCAGCAACCCCTTTGGGTCACCCCAGCTCCTCCTGGAGTCTCCCCTGCCATGCACCAGAGCCCCCACCATTTTACAGGATATTTTTCCAGGCAGTATCCTGGTTTTTAGGGCTGCTAACACACGCTGGTAACCAAAACATGGGTGAGTCTCCTGCCAACCTCCACAGGTATTAATTCAGGTGATACCTGGCTCAGTAAGGGCAGGCAGGCTGTGTTGGGATATGCTGCATGGCAGCCAGCTGGGGAGAAGCACAGCCCCTGCCCAGGCTCATGGAGGACCCTGCTTCCTGCAGCTCCCTGGGAATGATGCCAGGCCCTCAGCGCCAGGGGCAGAGACACGGGGCTCACCTGCAGCAGCTGGCATTGCTGCAGAGCAGCAGCTCCTTGCCTGCGCAGCAGACGGTGCAGTAGGACTGGTACCCATCTTCGTCATACATGTAGAAGTACTCCAGGAATCTATCCTAGCAAAAGGACATCCAGGAGCAGAGAAGGACAGAGGATCAGGAGCTGTGCTCAGAGGGTGGAGAACACAGATTTGCACCATTCCCAGTACATGATGAGAGCTCAGGGATGCACATCTTTGGTGCTCCAGGTGGTGAGAACACGCTGGGGGACAGAACCATGGGGGACGCAGCATGGCCAGGACCTGGCACAGCCAGTCCCTGTCCCAGCAGCACTGGCTGCACCCCAGCCCCATCCTCTGGCCCCAGGCACCCACTCAAGCCCAGCAGGGCAGCACTTACCCTGCACGTCTGGCAGAGGCCCCCCTTGAACAGTGGGTGGAAGATGGCCGGGTTCCTCCTCCCGCAGGACAAACAGCTGTCTGTGGGACAGAGAG
Source organism: Bombycilla garrulus (assembly GCA_013400315.1). Lineage (NCBI taxonomy): Eukaryota > Metazoa > Chordata > Aves > Passeriformes > Bombycillidae > Bombycilla > Bombycilla garrulus. The sequence goes on along the minus strand of VXBU01015884.1, from coordinate 43,860 downwards.
AGCTGCGCTCACCCAGGGCAGGGAGCCCTTACACCCCACCACAGGCTGCAGAGGCTGGAGCCTTGCCTTTGATAAAGCCTGCCCTCAGAACTGCATCCAAATGGGGCCTGCCCTCAGAACTGCATCCAAATGCAGCTGTGGAGGATCTGCTCAGCACCCTGGCCCCCTCAGCACCCTGTCCCACTCAGCACTTTCCCCCGTTCTTACACAGTGCAGTTACAAAGGGACCCAGGACCCTTGCTCAGCACCCCCAGCACCTCCCAACTCTTCCTGAGAGAGGCAGGGCCAGCATTTACCTTCCAGCTTCCCGCTGTTGTTCGTAACTTCGGAAACCATTTGCTCTTTATAAAATTGAAAAGAAAAGAAAAAAAAAGACATTATCATTCCTTATGTTGCATACTTTAAACACACTCTGCTTACAGGTGCCTTATTTCTTGCACTAGAACTCTAGCTTTGCTGAGAGATTTTGGTGCAAAACCCCCATCCTTTCACTGATGGAGGTACTAGAGCCTAGCGTAGCAGCACATGGTCATGCTCTCCAAGCTGAGCCACTAGTGGGGCCCAGCCCACGTCTTGCAGTTGGATTTGCTGGTGTCTTGTATGGCACAAGTGAGCACCACTAGACCACAAAAGTTTCTTCTTTCTGAAACCAGGCCCATGGTTCCTGGGAAGAGCCAAGCCCTTTGCCAGAATGCTTTCCCTGTGCTCTCCGGTGCACAGCCCAGTCCAAGCCACTCCCCAGCTCTCTGCTGGTTACCTCGGGTCTGGTCCTCTTCCACACGCTGCTCCTTGCTGTTGTTGCAGGGATAGGTCTTGAGCCTCTTGGTGGGGGGACACTGCTCAAGGGACACCACCTCCTCTGTCCCATTCCTCAGCACCCCGTTCTCTGCAAGGAAAAGGAACCTCCTTAACAAGAAGCCCCCAGCCTCAGGACTATCCTGGGGCACCTCCTGCCAAGCCCTGCCAGGTCTCACCCCAGCCACCAGGTCCCCACACAAGGCTCAGCCAGATCCAGTTTCTAAGGGGCTTGGAGGGAGCTTTGCTTCAGCTTTTTGCAATGCCACTGAGGGGTCCCAGTGAGAAGCCCCAGGATCACCCTGGGACTGGACTGGCATGGCCACACCACAGGGTGAGCAGGCTCAGCTGGGGCCACCCCCAGTGGCCACCACCAGTCCCCAGCCAGCTGATGCCACCACCTCACCTGAGCCTTTGGTCGGCCGCAGTCCCTTGAGCCCCAGGGGTTTGAAGCCAGTGATTGCCCAGTCGATCATGGGCTTCAGCTGCTCCTCCAGTGACTCTCTGGGGCCAGTTGTAAACGTCTTCCCCGACCGGCTCCGGGCAACCTGATGAGGATGGGCAGCAGGGGACAGGGTGACAGGGTGGTCTCTGTCAGGGGGACAGCCCCAAGCTGCCTCCCCTTCCAAAACACACACACACACACACACACACACACACACACACAGGGGTTTGGTGACCCCAGGACAGTGGCAGCTGATGGATTCCCACTCTGCGTGTGCACTCTGGTGCCTCCATCCCTGCAATGAGCCCATCTGTCTTCCACCAGCCCCAGTGGAGCCAGAAGCAGGGACAGCCCAGCCACAGCTCTTGCCCAGATTCTAGAAGAGTGCCGTGCCTGTGGGTCTACAGCCCCATAGGCTGACATGTGATGCATCCCTTGGATGGGGACTGGATTCACAGATGCTCAGCACCAGCCCTGACTTCAAGAGGCATCCAGCAGTGACCCAGGACACCTCTATCCAGCCTGACAATGCCCTGCTGCCAGGTCCAAAGCCCTCACAGAGAGCCTGACCTGGGGTTCTGGAGCAGTGAGACCCTGGAACAGCAGCAGTTACCCCTAAACCCTCAGCATAAGCAGAGTCCAGCACCACAGCTGCACTCGGAAATAATCCCAGCATGAAAGGAGGGTTTTACTGCATCCCATCCCACTGGTGCCCCAGCCCAGCTGCTACCTCCTCACCCACCCCTGGTGGTTACCTCCAGAGCATGGTAAATGGCACGGCGGTAGGACACCAGCTTGTTGAACGTGGAGGAATTGAAATGCTGCCTGAAGGCCATCAGCCCCACCAGTTTGTCTGCAGAAACCTGGGAGAGAGCACCAAGATCTCTCTGTGAGATAGAAATGCCCTGCTTGGCCAAATCCCCCCAGCACTGTGCAGTCCCCAGCTGCAGCCCGTGGCCACAAGAGGAAAGCCCAGTGGCAGCTCTGCCAAGAGCAGCAGCGTGACAAGGACGGGTGGGCTGCACCCTCTGCTGGCACTGCTGGCGTGACACCAGCACGGCACTTCCTCCTGCCTGCAGCATGGGAGGGGTTGGATATCCTCCTTATTGGGATAAGGTTCATGGCTGGGCACAAGCACACGCTCCCCAGGGAAGCGATCGTGGGACGAGCCTGACAGAGCTCAAGGAATGTTTGGATGACACTCTTGGGCATACAGTGGGATTTTAGGGCTGTCCTGTGCAGGGAAGGAGTGCAGCTCGGAGATCCTTGCGGGTCCCTTCCAGCTCAGGATACTCTGATTCTGTGACGGTGATGGTGCCCTGAGGAGAAATCCCTCCCCAGGCAGGAGTGACAGGGGAGCTCTGGAGCGTGGACAAAACCCTGTGAAGTAGCCAGGTAGATGTCCCCAAGTCTGGATGCTGTCATCAACCTACCAGTCATTAGCCACAGACACCAGAGCCATGAGAACCTGCCAGGGCCTGGCTATGCGTAACACTGGCAGGGGAGACCCGGGAGGCTGCAGGGGCACACACACCCCACAGCCAGCCTCAGGAGAGGGGCAGAAACGTGCAGGGAGGGTGTTTTGGGCTGGGCAGCAGGCTTACCTCAGAGAACTTCCCGTCTCCAAACCACTGCACCCACCGCATGCCCGAGACTGCCTGGCGCTTGGCCGTGGCTCTGTGGGACACAACAATCGCAGGCCACCAGGAAAAACCTTTGATCTTTCCCCAGACGAGCTCCCCAATTCCAAAATCCTTCCCATCCTGAAAGCACAACACAATAGATCAGCCAAAAGTAAAAACTCCCCATTGTCTCAGGGCAGGAGACAGACAAAATGTGCAGGAGAGCCCTGGAGCACAGGGGACAGCCCTGGTGTGTCACCATGTGTGTCACGCATGTGGAACCTCTGTGCAGCGATCTACAAAATCTGCAGCCCCTCCCTCAAGCACAGGGCCAAGCCATTCCCCCCAGCAGCACTGGATCCCAGCCCTGATCCATGCTGAAGCTTGGTGGGGAGGCCTGTGTGTGCCAGCCCCACGCTGAGCCCGTGCCTGGCACACGGCGTGGTGCATGCTCTGTCCTGCACAGCCCACCTGGCACCGGGCCCGTGCGTGTCCACTCCTGCCTGCCCTCCCAGGGACTCTGCGCAGCGAGCCTTGCACCAAGGGTGTTCCCTGGGTGCCCTGAGCAGATGAGGCTCCTCCTTGGCACAGAGCAGCCCCTTCACAGGGCTCACAGCTCAGCCTGTGTTGTGTGGCTGCACCCCAGGGAGAGGACACCCACCCAGCACCCTCCTCTTCCTGTTCCAACTGGGGAGAGCAGGAAATGTGACAGAGCGAAAACAGAGATAAAGAAAAGCCAAGAATTTTGGTGTGACCAGTCACAGGCCATGCTGGGTGCTGTGTACAGCAAGGCACCTCACAGGAGCAAAGTCACCTCTCCGCCTGCAGAGCCCTCCTTCCCAGCTTTGTTCTGCAATTAGGTACTTAATTATGCAGCAAGATGCAATTGCCCAATTCCTGCAAGTCTTGGGCCCTGCCCTGCAGCCTGCAGGCGCTGAATCCCGCTCTGCAGCCCCAGCAGCTTCTCTCCAGCATCCCCGACAGAAATGTTTTCTGCACATGCAACTGCCTGTCTCAGCAGGGCACGGCACATGGCACACGCACGCGTGTCTTGGGGGTCCACGTGTGCCACCAGTGGCAGCTTGGCGGGGCTGGTCCCCAAAGCATCCAAGCCTGATGGATGGAGACAGCCCAGCACGCAGGAAAGGGTGGGCAGGAGAAACAGCACTGAGGTTTCCAGTTTGAACAAAAAACAAGTGACCATCCTGGGTGCAGGAGCAGAGTTCAGCCCCTCTATCATACCTGGTACTCCAGCGCCATGCCCATGTCCCTGCTCTCTGACTCCTCGGCCCCCAGCTCAGCAGAGCCGTTCTGCCCCTCCTGGGAGCTGCTGCCAGAGAGTGTGCTGCTGCTCCGGGATGAGTCCTGGGAGTCCTCCTCCGTCAGGTCGATGGTCACAGGTGTGGACACGGCTGAGCGACGCCTGGAGCTCTGCATGGCGGAGGCAGAGCAGCGTGAGTGCAGCAGGGAGAGGGACAGGGGAGCGTGGAGCTGCCCCACATCCCCTCCATTCCCCACATCACACCCAGCCCTGTGTCATCCCCCTGCCCTGCGGCTGGGATCGGAGAGGGGGAGCCAGGGAGTGAGGGCGTCACTGCAGCCACAAATAAGAGAGGAGAGCCCTTAATGGGGGCTTCTGCAGAAGAACTGCTCTGCCTTTACCCGCCAGACCCAGAGCACATGGTGCAGCACTGCCCCCTCCCATTGTCCTGTCCCAAATCCACCCCAGGGTGCTCAACACACATAGCAGGGGCAAAATACAGCCCCCTTCATGGGGAAAACTGAGGCACAGGGAGGCTGCACCATCTCTGAAGACATTTGACCACAGCACAGCAGCAGTGCAGGTCTCTGGAGCCCCAGGGAAGCCCCAGGGAAGCCCTGGCCCTGCCAGACCCTCACCCGAACAGGAGTTGGCAGGTCCCTGAGCGTCTCCGCACTGCGTGGTGATTCCTTGATCCGCGTCTCGTGCCGGGTCCGCCCTGCCTGGAACATGAGGAGGAGGGTGGGCTTCTGCCTGAGGCTGCTCTCCCAGCCAGAACTGCCCCAGGGGTGCCAGAACCTGCCACCAGAACAGAGGGGTGCCACAGCACGAGTGCCCCCCTCACACGGGGACACGGACGGTCTGTGCCTCATGGGGCTGAGCAGTGTGCAGGGCACCACAGGCAGTGCACGGGCAAGGTGAGAGCAGGCAGATGGATGCTGCAGGCACCTTGTGCTGAGCCTCTTTGGGAAACTTTCTGCTCCACAGCATCTCTGCAAGGCCCAGGAGCCCCAGTGCTGCACCCAGCATGACAGAGAGAGCAGGAGCCACAGCTGGGAGGGCTGGGATGCCAGGAGAACCACAGAGAACCCACAGCACCCATCCCAGGCATGGACCCACTCACACACCCTGGATCTCTCACACTCCTGTGGGTGCTCTTTCCCACAGCCAGCCCTGCAGCAGCACCCAGGGCAGCCTTGCCCTGGTGGTCAGAGTTACAGTCCAGCCTGGACTTGTTTCCTACACCCAGCATAACAGAGGTTCAAAATTAATTGAGATTTTGCAGTTAAGAGCCCCCAAACTCAACATATTGGAAAAGCTGAATTTTCACCCACTTGATTTATGGCCCTTTCTTTTGGAGGCTGCCTCATCTCGGGCAGATCTCCAGCCTTGGGTTTTAATTCTAACTCAAAACAATAAAGCCAGAAGGCAAAAATGCTTCCAGACCCTGGAGGTTTGTCAATCTAGTCAACAGAAGAGGGTGGGTGAAATTGGGGTCCAGCTAAAATCAGCTCACCGCAACAGTGGGAGGCACAAGATGCTTCAGTCTATCAATACAGCCAAGACTTTAAAGAAAATATCAGCATAATAATTTTTAGGCTGCTGCAACGCATAATGGGCATCGCTGCATCCCACACCACCCCCTCCCACTGCTGTGGTATCATGAGAAGCAGGGGTTTAAAAATCAAAATATTACACTGCTGAGTATTGTATCCATCACTGGACTGTTCCTCTGGCACTGAGCACAAGAGAAGCCCAGAGGGAAAGAGATGAGGATCCTGGCAGTGATGCCCCCCACAAGCACCCTAGGTGTTCACTTACCCTCTGCACTGTCGCCAGATCGAGCGGCCAGGCCAGGTCCTCCTTGGAGAGGTCTCCATTGCTGTCCTTCTCCTTCTTGAGGGGCAGCAGCCCCAGGCCCCTGGAATCTGTGCACAGACAAGACAGAGCAGCCTCAGGCTCTGCAAGCACACCTGGCCATGTCCCAGCCTCCCACAGCATCATTTGGAGACACCAAAACCTCGTCTTGGAGAAACACGGCTGAGAGCAGAGACAAGTGGTGTCCTCAGGGCTCCCTGTTGTGGCACCAGAGCCCCAGGTCACCCACCTGTCCCTAAAACTGGGAGGGATTAGCAGCAAGCATGGGGACATTCTTATCTACTCCTGAAAGCTCAAGGCACAAGGAGGCCACATGCCAGCTCTTCAGGGTTTGTCACCAGGCCATTTAAAGCAGGACCTTGTGAACCCAAGAGATGGGATTGAGGAACCCTGAGTGGAGCATCCCAGGAGCAGCAGTGCAGCCCCTCAGGTCAATGGCACACCTTTCCTCACTCCATGGGGGTTAAACTACCGAGGGGCAGAGCCAGCATCCCATTCCCACAGCCATACCATGAACTGGATGTGCTGCTGGACCATAGAAACCCAGTGGGGTCATGGAGGGACTCTGGCCACAGCGCTTCATCCCCCAGCAAGGCCCTGGGACAGAGGCTGTGAGATCCCCAACCCTTGCACATCCTGGGAGCGCTCTGGGCTCAGCGTGGAGACCCTCACCTGGAGTGCTGGGCTTCCCATTCGCCTCCAGTACAACGCCAGGCGCCTTGTCCCCGTTGATAAGGATCAGCTTTGCCCTACAGTCTGCTTCATCCTGTCCGTGGTTCTTGCCCTTTTTCGTGGTCTTGTCCTTTTTCATGGTGGCCTGTAGAAGCCAGAAGGGAAAGGAAATTCAGCTGTGCAAGGGGAGGGCAAAGCAGAGTGAGGTTCTTGAGCCAGCTTTAACTTCATGCCCTTAGCAGAGAGGTCTGGCTGGAGATACATCTAAAGCTCCTGGGAAATAAATGGCACTTGCACATTGCTTCCACGCAAATGTGGTGGCCCTAAAGATCATTCAGCTCCGTCTAAAAGCGGTCCCAGATGCAACCCCAGGTTTTCCCCCAACATCTGTATGCTGGCTCAGAGCTGCCGAGCCCCTGCTCACTCTGACAGACCCTGTCTGAAGGGGAATTGCTCTTCCTGACCACCCTGTAGAAACCAGGAGCCAGCCCACCCCTGGGGCCGTCCCACCCCTGGGGACAGCCCACCCCTGGGACAGCCCACCCCTGGGACAGCCCACCCCTGGGGCACTGGCCTCCCTGTGTTCCAGCTGCCCAGCCCAGCACACCCAGAGGTGGGTGGGCTGTTCCAGCAGCAGCAGGACAGGCAGCCCGCCCGCCATGGGGGGCAAAGTCCTGGAGCCTGCATTCAACTCTCCCGGAGGGAGAAAACTCCTCCTGCCCCCGCTCTTGGCCTCAGCTGCCCCGCCCCGGGGTGAGGGGGCAGAGCAGGGGGCCGTGCATCCTGGCACCCCTGCCCTGGTGTCCCCCTGCAGAGCTGGGGCTGGCCTTGCTTTGCTGCCTTCCCTCGGGTGCCCTCCCTGCTCGTGTTTTCCAAAGTGGAAGCTCCCGCTCTCCCAGAGACACCCGGACGCCATGAACTATGCTGCCTCATTGCCGGGCTACGGGTCTGTGCTGCAACTTGCCTCTTCAGCAGCACAGTCATTTCAGCAGCACCGTAACTCAAGAGCTGAGGAGCTCTCAGGACTTTGCCCACCTAGAGCCCTGTTAGGAAGCCAAAGCAGCACCCCCCTCAGCCCCAGAGAGACCCCAGCTCCAGCCCACCGCCCCTTCTGCGTCACTCTCGTTCTGCATCGCCTCCAACTGCTGCCCTAACAATTGAGATTTCTGCTTTGAAATCATCTGTCAGCACCTCTGACAAACAAAGACCATTTGGAGTTTGATGTTTTGGATGCAGAGGGCAGAGCTAAAAACCTGGTAACACTCAAACACAAAGGAAAACAGGTGTCCAGCGCCCACCTCCACAGGCAGAGACCCCGGTGCACATACTGCCTCCCTCCTTGACAAAGGGAGGAGAGGAACGGCACCAGACACTGCATAACCCCCCAGAGCTGTGTGTGCAGAAATCCCTCTGCTGCGGCACATCTGCTCACCGACCCGGCAAACAATTCCTGGGAGCTGCCCAGACTCGCCGCCTGCCCCCGGCCCAGGCGGATGGTCCCACATGGCCCCAGATGCTCCAGGATGCAGCAATCCACAGCACAGCCAGGTCAGGGGCAACTCCTCCTGCTCTGCTCCCCCTCCCTAGCCCACAGTGCTGCAGAGCAGCAGCAGCCATGGCTGGCTGCAATGCTGTCACCAAAACCAGCAAAACTCACCAAAAAAAAACAAGAATCTCCCTTGGGAATCCCTACAGGGAGGTGTTAGGCATGCTGCTCTCCCAGCATGAGGGTGACCTGAACCAGAGGGTACAAGGAGGTGGAGCTGCATGAGGCAGGTAAGATTCAGGGAGGACAGAAGCAGCCAAGAATATCTCCCAAAATTCCCAAACATCTGCACCCGCAAAACTCCACTGGGACCCTCAGGTGACCTCTGCATTCATTCCTTTGTCAGGAACCTGAGTCCAGGAAGTTCAAACTTGCATTTCAAAATGGCTTTTCCTCTCTCAGCCCCAGGACTGCCTCACGTCCAGCACCCCAGGCAGGGGTGTCCTGTCAGCCTAGCGCAGGGAAGGTGAAGGACACCCTTCACAGTGGCCAGGTCTCCCCAGGGACACAGCCAGGACTGAACACCTGATGCCCCAAGCTCAGCTTTGCCACGTGCTTAGGGAGCTCCCACGTGGCCTTTATTCCAGTTATAAAGTGAGAAAAAAAGGTTTATCCCTTTGGAAGGAACTGCTTGCTGGCAGAGCAGAGACCCACGGGTCACAGCTCTGTGGGTCCGTGGCACAGCCACAGGCCCTGCCGTGGGCACAGGCACATCAGCTCCCTGCTGGGTCCGTGCCCTTCTCCAGCTGCTCTGCCCAGGATCACTCGAGGACATCCCATCACCATCCTCTGATGGGAAAGGGAACAGCACACCACGTTAAAAGTCCCTCTCCCGACATCCCACACCTATGCAGCAGGACTGCAATTCCCATCCCTTCTCCTCCTGTTTGCACCAAGTGCTGAAGCCACACGAGCCCATCCTGCTGCCCACCGACCACCCAGGATCCCCTGCAGGAGCCACATCCTTGCGAGCTCACCCCCTCCTGCTCCGGAGGACGGCTTGGTTCTTTGTCCTCGCCTCCCCTCGCAGAAACACACCACCACGCGCACTCAGGGCATTAATAATAAGAAACAGCACTGCCCTCACATGTGCTGACTCAGGGGAGACCAGCCCTGCAGTGTTTGAACTGCCCAGCGCCCTGCAAACACACCGCCTGCTCCACAGTCATGCACTCCAGACGAGAATCCATGAGGAGGCAAATAATGCAGGATTCCAACTGCACTGCCGAGAGAGAGAGCTCCCCAAGAGCCCGGCACCAGGGCAGCCCCGGCACTGCCTGGTGACCAGGACGTGCCCTGCAGCCAAATCCCACCGAGAAGACAATGAACCCGCTGACTCCACAGCCCGCCCTCATTTTGCAATACCAGTTTCTTTAAGATTTGCCAAACTGGTTAAAGACCATGCCACAGTATTAACTGCTTAGAGAGAATTCTGGTCCCTGCTTGGCCACGACTCCCGGCCACCCTGGAGTGGGCAGAGCAGGCAGAGAGGGCAGGATGGCTGGGCTCACCTGGCACAGAGGGCAGGGTGGGCAGGGCTCACCTGGTCGGGCCATGCTCCGGACTGGACCCCTGCCCCTGCTCCTGGGGCTGCTCCTCCAGCCTGGCCCAGGCTGGTTTCAGTTTTCCTTGCCGGGAAAACAGTCCGCCCTGTTATCAGGTGCATGTCCCCAGGAGGTGGGGAGGTTTCGGACTTTGCCTCCAGACAGGGGCATGCATATCAAAAGGCTGGAGGGAAGCTTTACCCATGGCTGGGATGGAGCCATCGCCCAAGCCCTGTTTCAATAACAAAAAGAAATAAAGGACCCTAATGGCCGGGCTGGCTCTGGGCTGTGGTGCACAATAATGGCCTTTAAGTCTCCCCAAACCGAACGTTTCCCTCTAATCCTGGGAAGAAAGGAGTTGCTGGGTTGGCAGTTCCGTAAGAAAGGCGCCGATTTCGCAGATGTGCTCGTTGGGAAGGGCAGGGGGCGAAGGGCAGGCTCCCCCTGCCCGCTTCCTGTGCCTGGCCTCTCTGCTCTCCCGCTCCGGCACTTCCCTCCATTTCCCCCGGTTTCCTCCTGCCCCGCTCCGCTCCCCCCGCAGCCCTCGGCGCCCACCCCGGCTCTCCCCGCTGCCTCTCAGCAAAGCTGGGTTAAAGAAAAGAAACAAAACACAAACCGGCCCCTCCTCTCCCAGTGCAGCCCAGGCTGGAGACGTCTCCCGGACAGCCACCATCCCCGCCAACCGCTGCTCCAGCTGCTCCGGGCTCTTTACCATGTTCATCCCGGTGGGATCCGGGCGGGCCGAGCCCCCCGGCGTGGGGCAGGGGCTGCCGGTGGGCAGTAGCTGGGGGCTGTGGGCAGGGCTGGAGCCTTTGGGGGCTGTGGGGGCTCTGGCGCACAGGCTGGTCCCGCTCAGCGCTGGCGAGTCTTCTATCCGGAGTCCTCAGCGCTGCATTCTCCCCCTGAACAAGAGGATGTAAAGATGACAATGACACCTCGCTGTCCCCATGGCCGCCCGTGCAGCCCCAGAGGCGGGACTGGCCGGCCTCACTCCTCCTCAGCTGATTAAAAATTAGGAAACTGGAAACTGAGGCAGGGCAGCTCCAGCCATCCCCCCCTCCTTGCCCTCTCCCGTTCCGAGGGAGGTCGGTGCAGGACCACCTCTCACCCCAGGACCACCACTCGCCCAGGGGACCCCCGCCGCTCCCGGCTTCCCGGGGCTTGTGCCCCACGCTGGGGCCACTCCGAAGAGTTCATTCCGCCTGCTCCGACGATCTCCCCTCCCCGGAGGCTCCCCGCGGGCTCGGCAGCAGGCGGATGCCAGCACTGCCCTCCGGTCGATACCTGCTCCCGCCGTCCCGTCCCTCCGGATCGGCCCCGGGGAGGCTTCGCGCCCGAGGCGCCGCCGGGAACCTCTTCTCCTGCCAACAGAGAGGGAAGATGCGCTGTCAGATCTCAGATCCCCGACCGAGAACCGAAAACAGAGGTGTTCGTCCCGGGGCAGCAGCGCCACCGTGTCCCCGTACCCCCGCGGCAGCTCCCCGCGGTGCCCCCGGCCTGGAGGCGGCGCTGCCCGGGACAACCGAGNCCGAAAGTTGTACGGGACCGGAGGGGTGGGCGGGACCAGGGGGACTCAGGGGACCGTGCCCGAGGCTGTGGGAGCAAGGATACCTCCAACACGCCCCAGAGTCGAGTGCCGGCAACAAGTTGCTGCGGGGCCCACCATCCCCTGTCTCCCGCCCGAGCCTCCGGGACGAAGCCGCGAGCCCCCGGTTCCCCGGCANGCAGCCCCTCCTCCTCCTCCTCCTCCTTCGCCGCCCCATGGCGGGGGAGGGGAGCGCGGGGCCCGCACCGCCACCGCACCCGCCAGGCCCCCCAAGCCCATCGGGCGCGGAGCCCTCGGGATCCCGCATTCCCCCAGGGCCCGCATCCCCCGGGGCGCCACATCCTCTCCCGCCGCGACTCCACACCCCCCGATGCCCCAGCGTGTCCCATCCATTGCCCCACATCGCCCGGGACCACCGCCTCGGGCCCCACATCCCCCTTGCCTCGGCTGCCCCAATGCCCTCCCCGGTGCTCTGCATCGCCTCCGCGGGGCTCAGCATCCCTCTCCCGGGGCTCCACATTCCTCTGGTGTCCCACACCCTCCCGGGGCTCCACACGCCCTGGTACCCGCCCGCGTCCTGCTATCGTCTCCGCGGCCCGGCATCCCCCAGGGTTCATCATTTCTCCGGGGCTTGGCCCTCGGAGCCCCACGCAGCTCAATCCCGGAGGCAGAGGAGACTCCCTTGGCACCCCGGGGCCGGGCAGAGCCCTCGCCCACCGAGCCACCACTCTGCCCGCGGTTTCCAGCAGCACCACCCCGCGCAGCGCACCGCGAGCACACAAAGCCTCACAAGTTTTACACTCAGTTTTTGTTTGTTCTTTCCCTTTCCCGTCCAGAGGCAAGACACTTGCAGGGCTGCGCCGGGGCCGGGGACGCAGCCCGCGCCTCTCCTGCCCCAGACAAAGCATCCGGAGTCCACGTGGGGTATAATCTTCCCTGCTCGCCTGTTATTACTTCTAGATTCAGCAGAAAAGTGTGTAACAGTAAGAAAAGGAATACGATTATCCTGGTGTGATAGAAATGAGCTTTCAAGGTCAGGAGGAAATCTTAGTTATCCAAAGTGTCTGAAATCTGCAGGACCAGCCCCAGGCCTGTACGGCAGGTTCCCCAAACCATACCTCCATCCCTGCAGAACACAAGCATGAAAAAATCGGCAGTAAATGTAAAAAATGCTCGGCAAGTGAACACGAGGAGCTGAGAAATCCACTTTGAATAAGCCGTTGGGGATACTAAACATCAACATTCAAACAAACATGCGCCACACAAACCTAAAGCCAATTCGCAGCTCGGGTGAGCAGATTAAAACAAACAAATAGATTTTACTCCCATTTGTTTTTCCAGATTTAGGAAAGGGAAATGCTTTTGAGAGCTGTGCTCATGAGAGTTTCCAGGGCACTGTGAGGGTGGAAACAGCCTTTCCAGCATCCACGGGTTCCTCTCCCTTTCTACAGAAACCTTCCTGCTGCTGTTGGCCTCGCTGACCTGCCATCAATCTCCCGCCAGCCGAAACGCCCTCTTTCCCTCTCTGCCCCTCAGTTATCATTTAATTCAGGAGAGCAGGGCTCTGCAAACTGCTTGTGGGAAAGGTCTGGTACCAGACAAAGCAGCTCTGGCAGATGATGATCCAGAGCCTGATCCTTTTCCTGTCTCTGCTACACGCACCAGAGAGATGCTGAGAGTTTATTTTTTAACAATCAAGAGAATCTGTATGTCATTTCATGGGAAGCAAGGTACCTCTGCAGAGGATTTTATACCCAGGTGCCACACATTCCAGTGCCTGCACCAGGCTCTCAGCAGCTCTTATTGAGCCAGGGTTGACATCAGCAGCCTCTGTCAGGAGAGTACCAAAGCAGCTCCCTCACTGCTTCCCTCAGGACCACAGGGCTTTCCAGCGCAGACCAGCGATGGGACACGGCTGTGTGGGCAAAGCTCCTCCACCCCAGAGCTGGAGCAGCTGCAAGGAACAGGCAGCACGGGCAGGGCTCGTGTGAGCAGGGAGGGAGAACTGCGGCTCCCTCAGCACCCCTGGGCAAAAGCAGCACGTCCTCTGCACACCACGGCACGGACACATCCCTGCCCGTGATGGAGAAACTCACGTCAGCAGCAAGGCTGGGCTGCCCAGCTTGGCAAAAAGCCATTCCAGCAAGAACCATTCCCCCATCTGGCTGTGCTCCTTTGGCTGGCTGGCATCTCAAACTCATGGAGCCAGTGACCGACCAGCTGAAGGAGCCAGTCTCTCTCACTGTCACAAGTCTGGACTGGCAACGTTCATTCACATTGGAAGTGACTCCTCATTTTTCACATGCTTCCCAGCAGCCATACCAGCTCTTCCACACAAAACTTCTCGCTCCCAACCCCGAATCCTTCTCTTCACTGAAAGCTGCTCAGCCAGTGCCTACTCTGAAGTGCACCTGGGGTATGGCACCAGGCCCAGGTGCCAGGCTCTCTGTCTGCCTGGTTCTCCCACTTCAAAATCCTTCCTAAAGTTCTTCTCTGTCACGCTGGCCAGGCAAACCAATGCCACTCCCTGCCCAGAGCTCTGCTCTGGCTGCCACCACCTCCCATCTTTTGCTTTGCACCCAAGAGTTTGAGTTGGGACGCACTCTATATATCACAGCAGCATTCCTGGAGATCCTCCACAACAAATAAAGCGATTGAGCAAATATGTGTCATTACCTAGAGCTGTCAGCAGCATAACCTCATCATCTCCAGATCTTGTGGGTCCCAGACTCCCATGTCCCAGTAACGGCTGAGCACTTGTTGAGTCTTCTGGCAGGCAGGGAGGAGCAGCAGCACCATTAAATCATCTTGGACAGTTGCAAGCTGGGGCTGAGAGCAGGAGGAACTTCTCTTTCCACCAAAGCTGGCAGCAATGCTCCTGCTGCATTCAGGTTTTGGGGCTCCCATGTCAGTGCACACACGGCTCAGTGGCTCTTTCCCAGCCCACAGTAACACCATTCTCACTGCACAGCATTCTTCACTGCAGGACCCCATCAGAGCACGTCCCACAGCATGTCTGCTCCTCTTCCATCTCCATGGTCTGAGCCCTCACCCCAGCCCTGTGCCGGCCGCCTGCCTCTCCACCAGCTCCACCAGCGCTGCTCCATCACAGCCCTCAGCAACCCGTCACTCCTCACCACAGCTCCCCAGAGCAGGTCTCCTGTTCCTGGCACCTCTCCCGAGGCCAGGGAGAGCTGTGCAGCTCAGCAGGGCTCTGGCTGCTGGAAGCAAGGTCTGCTCCCGTTGTGGGAGAGCCTCATCCTGCTGCCACATGTGGGAATACAGCCCCAGTCTGCCTTACAGCTGGGCGAGCTTTTCACATCTGGGGGGAATTGCTGTTTACACAGAGATAGGAAATGTTATCCCTCCTACAAGAAGTTTCTAGCCCTTCCTGTGGGCTGGCCAGCCTCACATGATACAAACCTCTAATAAAAATAAGGTTAAAAATAAGTGTCATCCGTGTAACCAGAACATCTAAAAAGTCTGTAGCTACCGCCTGCAAACTTCAAACACCAAGGCACACAAAGAAAAATCTTCAGTGCCTCTCTAACAAAGCTAGCCACAAAATCCTCTTTCCTAGAAAACAGGATACGCCTGCTACAGCCTAATCTGAAGTGATGAGGCCTCCCCAAACCACCCTCCTTAGCACATATACTTTTATTGAGAGGAATGCTGCTCCTGGGGGCGCCTGCCAGCAGAGCCCCCTCCCTCCGTGCCAGGTCCAGAGCTGCTCCTGCCTGCCTGGGTCAGGGATTGCGGTCCCTGCTCGGGAGCAGAGGAGCTGGTGGAGAGAGAGTTTTGCCTGTGGCTGCAAGGCAGGAGTGTGCCAGAGCCCAGCAGTGGAGCTCCCAGCCCCACTCCACCTTTGCATGAAGGGCTGGCAGCCAGTTGTTCCTGCAGCAGTGTCTGCCTGGGACAAAGGCTGGGGAGTGTGATGGGGAGAGGAAGGACATGAAACTGCAGAAGAAACTGAAATCGTGGTCTCAAAGATTTTGTTTATCCTGGGGGACAGAACTAACCCCTGGGAAGTTTCAGCTGGGCAGCTGGGAGGAGTCACAGCATCCCTCAGACTGTGACCAGAGATGTTCTCTTAGTGCTTCCTGCACAAGGCAGACACTGCAGGTGGGCAGAATACCCAGAGGGCAGGTGGGCTCTGACCAGCTGGGTGAAAGCTCACCTGGCTTCTTCACACACTCTTGCCTTTTCCAGGCCTTTCTCGGGCTGGCAGATGCAGGCAATGTTCCCCACTTCAGCTGCAAAGTGGACCTAGGAGCAACTGCAAAGGGCTGGGAGAGCTTGGCATAGACAATGGCATCAGAGAACAGGATGGAGACAACCCAGGATTTGATCTCTTGGGAATACATAATAAAGACCCTTCCATGGGCAACACTCTCCAAGTGCTGAGGAAGCTTTTCAAGTTTGACATGTGAAATGAAGCTGAAAAATGCATCTCAAGTAGGGCACATGGATCCTCTGCTCCCTTTGGAGAGCACCGTTTTCAGACTCTTTTCCTGTGTGTGTTTGTTCCCATTGCTTTTATGCTGCTGCTTTCACACTGGTATTTATGGTGAACAAGGGCACATACCTGCAACTCCAGACTGCTGCCCTTGGCCTGTCCTCAGCTCTGATGAGTCCATCAGCGACGCGTTCTGCATGAGAATGGCCTGGCAGGAGCACCCAAGGGCTGATGGCTGCCTGCACCCCTACGGCAGCCCTGGGGCTCTGCCCGGGACGTCGAGCACCATTCCCCGCCAGACACCCCCATAACTGCGGTCATCATCCTGCAACCTTCTCTTTTATTCGAGTAAATCCTTCTCGATTTGAGAACTGAGTACGTTCTGGCAGCGCAGAGCCGCCCGTGCCATAGTTGGGTTCGCGGCACTCGCAAACCACGATACCCTCCGCTCATATCCCAGGAGGAAGGACCACCGAATTTCCTGGTGATTGTTTGAACAGGATGTTGTGATCACGTACCTCAGCCGAGACTCATCTTCTAGGATCCCGTCACTCAACTTTCCTAAAGAATTTGGTTCGCTGCCTAAGAAATTGTTTAACAGCGTTGGCGTCACCGTCCTGCCGTGGTCCCGGCGTGCTCGCACACGCGCGCACCCAGACCGCCCTTAATTAGTTCATAAAGCATCGACCTGGGAAGACACGGGGAACGAAAGATCCGCCACAAACTGCTCCTGCACGGCTGTGACTCTTGCCTGGTTTCACGTTTTGGGACGCAGAGTACGGGGTGAAATGTGGTGGCCGTGAAAATGTGCGATAATTAACCGCAACTACTAATTCACCCTCGGGAAAAATTGCATAGTGCTGTATGCAGCATTTTAAAGGCAGAGAGGAATTCTGTGTTCACACATACTGGTATCCAGTTCTACCCCCTGCATCCCATTCCCGGGAGGAGTTTTATTCGAGATTAACTCATTTTCAGACTCAAGGATTTCCCATGGTTTAAACGTGCTGACTCGGACGGTTCACCTCAGAAACGAATACATTGTTCCAATATGAAAACTCTCTACCTTGTCTAAAGGCGTCCTAAATATTTAGGATCAAATCCCGCAAGCACCTCCACATGCAATTTTTTCACCCCAAAAATCGAGGAGGTGCACAGTCCCACCTTAGACCAACGAAACAGAAACTTTCCCAGCTCGTTTGGATGGTAGAGGGGGAAGAAAAGGAAGTTGGAAGCTATTTCCAGCCAGACAACCAGTAAATATCTCTTAACTCCCCATCATTAGTGGTACTTAGCTGCTTATCTCCATGTTTATAAACCGCTGCTGGAATAGTCGCACAATGAAAGCACAATAAAATTTCCTATATTCTCATTTGCAACTGCAAGTGTCAGTAATAAGCCAGAAGACTTGTGGGCTGTCGAGGTTTTACCTCCCACAAAGGTTTTTACACACTGTCCTCTGGCCCGACAGACAGGAACACCCTCCCTGATAAAATGGATCAGACACCTTCACACTGATAGTGGAATCCTGGAGAGCTCCTGCTCCTGCTCAAGAGAAGCTGTGAAATAGCAATTTAAGCAAGGGATTCTTCCAGGATGGGATCAGTCTCATTGTCCTCTGCAGAAATAAATCAAGTTCCAATATTCTTGGACCAAGGCCTTCCTCCCAAGACCGAAGACAAACGAGACTGTGTAACAGGGCGTGAGAATGCAATTCCTCTGCCTTTCTACAACACATCTTTGAGTCAAGGAGATCTCCTACATACAGATTATGTCGAGAATCGAGCTGAAATCTCCCTATGGAACCCTGACCCCATGGACACCTGGGCACTTTCTGCCCATGGGGTGGCTCACCCCAGGGCTGCTGCTTCCTTGCCCGACATCTGTCCATTCCATGGAGCCTAGTCTGGGATGTGGGCTGCTCGTCCCTGGGCCACCCACCACCCCGAGTTGGGCAGCAAGCAGTGCTGGGAGCAGCAGCCAGAGAGGGAAAAGCACAAGCTTATCGGAACTTTCAGTTCCCAAGCAGAATTTTCAGGAGAGAAAAAACCCAAAAAAACTCAGTCAACCAACCAAAAAAAAACCCCAAACAAAAATCCCAAACAAACAAAAAGCCCACCATTATTCACCTTATAAACAATATTTTTAAACCTTTTTTTACGTTTTTGTAGAGTAAAAAAAAATTGTGCAGTAAAAACCACAGCACTCAGCTGCCAGCCAGCTCTCCGGCCCCCGGCTCCACCGATCCCCGGTCCCGCTGCGGGGCCCAAGGGGACACCTCAGGGCCACCAAGGGGCCCCCCCGGGGTGCTGCCTGGGCCGGGCGGGCCCCGGGTGCCCTCAGCGCGGTCGGGACCGCGGCGGTGCGGAAAGTGCGGCCGCCAATGCTCAGGCTGAGCGGCTGCGGGGCCGGGCCGGGCTCGGGCGGGCGGAGCCGCCGCCGCCGCCGCCATGGGGCTGCTCAACTTCACCCGCGACCCGGTGCCGGAGGCGGTGAGCGGCGACATGCACAACCTCAACCAGCTCAGCGCCCAGGTGCGCCGGGACGGGCAGGGGCGGGTGTGGCGGCGGGGACAGCCCCGGACACGGAACCGGCACCGGGAGCGGGACCCGAGCGCAGCCCCGGGGCAGTCCCGGCTGTGCTGGACCCGTCGGGTCTCCAGGCCCGGTGCCCGGGTCCCTGCTGGGCACGGTGCCCGGCGGTACAGCCCGGATCCAGCCCGGCGAGCCCCGCGCACCCCAGAGCTGTTTGCAGGATGTTTATAGAATTATGGAATCCCAGAACGGTTTCGTCTGGAAGGGACCTTAAACAACATCCAGTTCCAGCTGCCTGCCGTGAGCAGGGACACTGGTGGAATTCCTGGTGGAGGACTCAGATCGTGCCTGGTGGGCGGTGGGGTCCTGTCAAGCACTGGGGATTGTGGTGCGAGCACGCATTGTTCAGGTTGTGATTTCCACCTCAGATTCCCACCCCGCACTTCCTGCCTCAAGCTGAATGGTTCTGGTCATTGGTACCAGCTGCCTCCTGCTCACCGACACAGAGTGCACAGCTTGGACTGAAGTTTGTGGAAATGCTGAGGCTTTTCCAGCCCAGCTTGCCAGGACTGGGGATACCAGCCTGGTAACAACCCAGTGCCATCTCTGTTTCGTGGCCCAGGCCGAGGGTAGGGCAGGATCTGCAGCCCCAATACCACTTTTGGCCATGGCCAGAGGGTCGCAGCCAGCGCTGATGTTGGTGGGTGCTGGTAGTGCCCTGCCACTCGGGCAGCCTCTCCATCCCTGCCTGCTAGCCGCACACCCAGAACGCTGAAAGCAGCAACTAGACCCTTAACCAGTTCTCTTCCTTTCCCGAGTTAGTCTGGTTACCCCATGGGGTTTGTGCAACATGAGACTGGATGTTCACAACTTTTCCCACTCGCAGTGTTTGGATTGCACAAGATAGAATAGCAGCTTCCGATTAGCCACAAGTCACAAAGGCCTTGTGCAGTGCCAGCTACCAGCTGCACAGACCCCGTGAGAGGCTCTGAAAAGCATCCTGAGCAAATCCCATCCTCAGGCAGCACATAATGCCAAGGACCAGCACAGGTCTGGGACCAGTGTTCTGGAGGCGGGTGGAGCTGGGTCTGGTGGGGTGGTGAGGTGCTGATGTCTGACTCTAACACTGTCCTGTTTCTTCACAGCAATTCTCAGAGCTGACTGAAGTGCTTTTCCGCTTTCTGACAGAGCCCAAGGAGGTAAGAACTGGAGAGATGTGTGTGTGAGTGCAGCACTGGTCAGAAACAGAGAAAAGATTTCGTCACTGCTCTTTCTCTTGACCAGGTAGAAAGATTTCTGGCTCAGCTCTCAGACTTTGCCACCATGAATAAAATCAGCTTGGGCCCCCTGAAAAACATTGTCAAAAGTATTCTTCTGGTACCCAATGGTAAGTGATGTATTTGCATATGCTGCCCTGAGGCCAAACTGTCCCAGCCATTCCTGCAGGGCTTGGTTTGCACAATAAGTGTTAATGGTAGCTAAAACAGTGCTTAGCACTTAAGAAGCAAAAGTTCCCCTGTTTGGTGACTCGTTGTATTCTTTATACCCTGCCTGCATGCACATTTCACGGGCTTAAGTAAACTCCCTTAAATACCTGTGCATTAAATGCAGCACAACACTGTGACAGTGCTTGGTTTAAGCAGTACCTGTAAATCCCTTTGGCCAGAGCAGGGCAGCCTCGTGTTGGCACCGAGTCTCAGCAGGAACTTCCACCCGAGTGACCCAGAGCTGTAATTCCTCCAAGGACAAGCGCTGCTGGAGATAAATAAGACAGTGCACACCCGTTTGGAGTGGGCTGGGACTGGTGCAGCTCTAGGCCGTGTGAAGGAGACAGCTGACCTTGCAGTCTTGTTCTAGAGAAACACTCAACGTGTCCAGCTCGTTCTCGTTCATAAACCGTGACAAAGAGGTTCGGGGGAATTCCACTGGAATACCCCAGACTCCAGCACTTTATAGGATTACTGTGATGTTGTGGCTGCCGTTTGACATGATAATGCATCAAGCGCTTCATGGCACGTTTATCCCATTGATCCTTCCTGTTATTAATAGTCCTTTGCTATTACCCTTCTGCCCTGTACTTCCTTCACAGCCCTGATGCTGAGCACAACTATTTTCTGAATTTGTTTCAAACTTGTTCTACTGCTTCAAGCTGCTTTTCCTCTCCAGGAGTAGCAATAATTTTCTTTCCTGCAGCCATCTTGTGGGGATTTAATGCGGAATTTGCATTTTTTCCCATCCTGATTCATCCTGATTTTCCCATCCTGAGGCCTTGGTGCCCTCATCTTGTCGTTCCCGTGTGTTCGTGCTCTGGCTTCAATCCCGTTGTAACTTTTCCTCAGCTCCGGGATGCCACGGACGATATCACAACAGATCACAGCAGATAACTTTGCCTCTGTGCTACACAGCCGGGAAGCCACGTGGGGCTGGCAGTCTCCTTGAATTTATGAGATTCCTGCTCTTGGCTTCAGAGAGCAGAATCCTTGTAAAGGTCCCTGCGCTGCCTGGGCCCCAGAACAAAGGGGGAAGGCGCAGCGGGGGAAAGTGTTATATGCACACGTTCACACCCATCATCCCAAACACAGCAGGTAGGTCAAATTAGCAGCCCGCCAGCCTTAACAGTTCTCCTTTAACAAGCAAAGCGGCTACAGGAGAGAAAGCAGCAGCTTCAAAACATAACCGCTGCCGCTGTTCCCATGGATACCTGCAATGGGATCTCGCCCTCTCCCAGGCACTCCCAGAGCCCGGACTTTTAAAGCACCGGGCATCTGCAGAGATACCGGCAGGCACCACTGGGTTTCCGATCTCCGAGGAGCTGTGGTTTGCTTCAAAACACAGCTCAGAAACAGAGGCTTTCCATCATCGGGTCCCGTCCCTGCCTCTATTTGACTCAGTAAAAATTGGTTTGACTCATTAAAAAGTGATCTTTTTTTTTTTTCTTCTTCTTTGTGGTGTTTATTCAGGTGCCCTGAAGAGGAATTTGTCTTCTGAACAAGTCAGAGCAGATTTTATTGCTCTAGGTAGGTCACGTGATTTCCACTAAATAAAAGATAATTAATATTTATCACATATAGTAATCTCATATGGTTTCCCCCCACAGGCCTCAGTGAAGAGAAAGCCAGTTATTTCGCAGAACAGGTATTCATATATTTTTGCTTGTTTCTAAGCTAACAAAACGTCATTTCTGTGAGTGGGAACTCATAAAACCCCGCTGTACTCCCGAGACGTGTCGGCATTTTGGGTATTTTCTTCAAAACCAGCTTGGGATTTTGAACTGAAGATCCTCAGAGAACTAATAAGGAGCAGTTTGTCTGATGGTACTTCTGGTTTGCCAGGGCCTTTTCCCCCATCAGTGTCACAGTTCCTGCAGTGCTGTGTGGCTTTCATGTGATGTTTTTGTGCTTCTCATGCTTTGAGCCCTGAGGTCATGCAGTTACATGAACACATGGCTTTTTGCACAGATATGGTTACACTGAGCCAGTGCTAAAGCAAAACCAGTTAGTTTCATTTACAGAAGTGTCAGGGCAGATGGAAATCCTAGCAGGACTCAAACACCTCTGAAAGCCCTTCTGACCATATTAGTTCTCTCTTTACTCTTTTGCCATCCTCTGCCTTCGTTCTGACTCTTGTTGAAGTTTCAGGTACAAACAGAGGCCTTTCTGAATTAATTGCTGGTGTGTCTTTTGCTCTTGTAGTGGAAGGTGAATTCCCCCACCCTGACACGCCTGGCTGTGGGTCAGACACTGATGATTAACCAGCTGGTAGATATGGAGTGGAAGTTTGGAGGTAACAGAGCTACAGGATAAACTGGAGGGGTTGGGAAACCCAGTGGCCCCTCTTGGCTAAATAACGTTTTATTTCAGCACTTAACTAACAGACTATCTGCCTTCTCTTCTTTCTGACTCACAGTGACTGCCGGGAGCAGTGAGCTGGAAAAAGTGGGAAGTATCTTCTTACAGGTAAATCTCCCACATCACAGAGTTCAGCTTGTAGGGCAGCTGAGGAACAAGCTGCCGCCAGGCATGTGGGAAGCCCTGGCTGTGAGGGGAAGGACAGGGCAGCTGGGTCTCCCAGGAACGGGCTCTGTGACTGCATCTTCAGTCTCCAGGTGCTGCTGCCAGCAGAGAGCAGACACGCTGCTGTTTGTTTCTCTGAAGACATGAGGTATCACAGGAACGTGGCCCGTTCTGAAAAGCTGTTCAAAAAGCTCAGTTTAGCAAAGGTCAACCGTCTTGGGGAGGGAGGGAAAGTGGGATCAAGGACTTCCAGAGATCTTCCCAGTGCCCAGGGTATCTGTTCCTACAGTGACACGTCTTGAAAAGCCTGTCAGAGATGTGTGTGCTGTGCAGCAGTCAAACTCACAGCAGACTCCTGCTCTGCTGTCCTCTCCTAGTGCTCAGATACAGGTCTTGGAACTAAAATACTTCTGCTTTTCCTTTCCTCAAGCTCAAGCTGGTGGTTAAAAAAGGGAGCCAGTTGGAAAACGTGTATGTTGGTGAGTTAACAGTTCTGGATGAGAGGGAAGGATGGGAAAGCTGCAGTTTGGGGCTTGGGGTATTTCTGGGGAAGTCTGGGGTCACCGGGGTCAAGAGCATCACTGTGGCTGCTCCTGCCCCGGTCTCTCCCTGCCACAGGCACTCCAAAACTATTCAGTTTTGGAGTTGGGCATATTGAGACTTTTGGGCATGTTCACATCTGTGCCTCAGTAAACACAGATCTGCCACAGAGCAGTGCAGAGCAGACACAGCAGCAGGGCAGAGGAGGAAAATAAATGATTCCCAAGCATGGGGTGCTCTTTGGAGATCACAGTGGCTAATCCTGCCCAGGTGAACATGAGTTGCTCTGTGGCAGCACCAGAACAGCTTTGCCAATATTGGAAGTGTAACCTGAAATCTAAGACTTGATGCCTCTTTTTTTACTGCAGAGTTAACTTTGCCCCAGTTCTACAGTTTTCTGCACGAAATGGAACGGGTCAAAACCAGCCTGGAAAGCTTCAGCTGAAACTGCACAGACCTGAGCTGACATCTGTCTGGGATGTTTAATTCCTTCTCATGGGCTTGCAGATCTGCTCTTTCCCAGCTGACTCTTCACACCCTGATAAGAGAAGACAAGCTGTGCAATGAGCAGTGGTGTCATGGCCCAGCAGGACCCATCAATCCTTTAGAACCTGAAACTTGAGCTAAGTTCCAGGTTTTTCAAAGCATCTACAAGTCCACTCATCTTTCTTTTTTTTTTTTTTTTTCAACTATACTATTATGAGAAACTGTGGTCAGAAGTAACGTGGATACCTTTACTAAAATAGCAAAGAAATAAACCTATTCCCATCCTGCTTCATTTGTATCAGAACCTGATTTTCTGAGAAAAAGAGAAACAGGAGCAAATAATCATTTTGAAGCTTGGAAGGATTAAGCAGAGAGGACAGGAAAGCAAGGAGAGCATCTAATGTGGGGAATCACTTAGTGCTCCCTTCAAGCCTCTCCCTTCTCTTGTATTAAGAAACACGTTGATTAGCTTCTTCCCAATTGGGCCTCATTATGGAAAAGTATCTCAGTGGTAGGTGATTTTAAATCTTAAACAACCAAACAGCTGCATCTGTGCACGGGGAGGGGGGACATCCAGGAGGAGGATGAGGTAAATCTCGTTTGGATGTGCTGCTCTTTAATCTGCAGCCTGTGTGACAAGGCACAGTCAGACCCAGCCCGTTTCCCGGTGGACATGTCCAAACCCCAGGAAGTGCCATTAGCTCGACTCTTCAGTTTTGTGAGGGCGGGGATGAGCTCTCCATGAGGAAACAGAGGGGTGCTCCAACCCACCTGGGGCCGTGGTTGATGTTCCAGTCACTGAGGCTCCTCTCATGTCCAGACTCTTGAGTTGTCCAGCAGCCTGAGCTGGCTGAAGCCTCTCCCACCCCACAGGGATGAAGGCAGCTCCTCTTGCAGGGCACATCTCAAAGCACTTCTGTGTCCCTGGCACACTCAGCAGTTCCAGTGAAGGGAATAATCCATATTACCAGGAATATCCCAGTGAGATACTCGGTTTCCAGCCTCCACCTGAAGGAATTCGCTGTCCCACGGCATCCTGCCAGTCTGCTGTGGGGCTCCCTGCAGCAGCAACTGCTTCCAGTTAGACCCGTCCCGAACAGATCATTTCTGTGAGAAAAGCATCACAAAGCTCCCTGCAACTCACAGCTTCACCTGCGGGTTTCCAGCTGCAGCAAATCCAGCACTGAGTGTCCATGCACTGCATTTCCTGTGGTGCTGCAGGAGTGACTGGGAACTACAGTGGGCACAGGCCGAGACATAGATTTGGGAACTGGGGAATCCTGCTGGCAAACCCAGGAACGGACTTCTTTATTTTCCCACATATCAGTCACAAGCATTTTCAGTCACAAGCATTTCAATCTTTGTCATATGATTACTGTAAAAATGGGGAAAAAAAAAAAACAAACCCAAAACCAAAAACCCCTGAAATAATGTTCTACAGAATATTCTGTCTCCTTCTGGGTGGCAAGAAAACCTATTTCAGGGAGGAAGAAGCAGTCCAAATGGCTGCTGCTTTCTCAAGACAAAAGCAATTTTTTCTGCTTTACATTTTCTGCCGCCTGTTCCCATTATTTCTCCTCACCCTCCCAGTGCCAGGGCGGCACCACTCGGCCCTATCCGGTTTTGTGGGGAGATGGCTGCAGCGCTGAGGAGAAGATGCCAGGCTCGGTTGTGGGTCAGGAATCTGCCGTCCCCCCGCGCTCCTCCCCCTGCCCGGTTGGGATTAAGCCGCTCGGGGCTGACGCACGCCGAGCCCGCTGACCCCGAGTGCAGGGGTCACCTCCATGCTGCTCCTCGGTCCCCACGGGCAGCTCTGATGGGCGGCATTTGCGCCGCGGCCTGACCTTGCTGCTGCCACCGGCGCTCCCGGGGAGCCGGCAGCGCCCGTTCCTCCCACACGCTTGGCTGTGCTTGAGCCGAGCTGGCAGCCCCGTGGGGCAGAGGGGACGGGGGGACGCCAACCGTGAGGCAATCGGGTCACCCTCCCGGTGGGGCCGGCCAGGAGCAAGGACGGCTCTGGGAGACAGCGTGGCGGCCATGGCCCTCCCGCACGGCCCGGCCTTGGGGGTGATGGCCAATGTCCTGAGCCCCACGCCGGGAGCTGGCAGGCGGCAGGCACGGCTGGCACGGCTGCAGGGAGAGCTGAGTGAGAGTGAGCAGGGCCGCGGTGCCCTCCGTGCCCGTATTTCCGGGCGGCCCCGCCGCGCTCGTGTGCGCGGCCCCTTCCGCCTGCCCGTCAAGCCCAGCCAGCCGAGAGCTAATCTCGGCGGGACAGCGGGCGCGGGGGAAGCAGGGGCCTCTCGGCAGCCTGGGGTGCAGCTAACCGTACTCCCGCAGCCGTTTGCCTCCCCAAGGCCTTCCCCGGCCCATTTCCTCTGGAGCTCCCGAGACACAGCCCCCCCATGCCTGTCCCTGCTGCGTGGGGACACGTGGGCTCTCCCGGCTGCCGCGGGGCAGCTCGGCCGTGCTGAAGGCACATGGGCACCTCCCTGCCTGCTCAGATGCTCGGGCAACCCCTCTCTGCGGACTCTCTGCTGCCTCAGGACACCTTAGCACACCCCAGGCTGCCAGGCAGTGTCTCCTGAGTGCAGGAGTGGCCTCAGCAGCCAGGCTGCTGTGGGGATCCTGTGCTCCAGGCATCCTGCCACTCATCCCCACCAGCAGAGAACAGGGGCTGCACTCTGGGGTTGTCAGTAGGAGCTGCACTCTGGGGTCGGTCAATTCCCAGCATGGATTCAATGTTGTGATCCTCAGCCATGTCAGACGCTAATGACCAAGGGAATGGTGATGTTTTCAAATGAAGCATCTTCTCCCTGCTGGAAATGTCAGTGCTGCTGCTCCCTTCATATGTGAAGGAATCCTCCAAAGCCTGAGAACAAAAGCCTCTGCTCAGAGGGAGCAGAGCAGACATGGACTCCACTCGTGCTTGTGAACCCATGGACAGGCAGGGAAGGAGGGAACTGGGGCTCCTCACTGCTGGTTCTGCCTGACCTTGAGCAGGTCATGTGGCAACTGACGGAGTTCCTCTGGGACATCCTGGTTTCCACGGACCTCCCCAGGAGCTGCTCCATGCTGAGGACTTTCAGCCTGGTGTGTATCCCTGTCCCAGCGTTCCCATTTGCAAAATAAAGTGACAAATCTCAGTGCTGGCCAACAGCTGGGAGGGAGCCATGGCAGGTGAGACAAGCCAGGGAGCAGAAATGGCAGGCGAGGGCCCACGGCAGCTGGAGCTCAGCCCAGTGCTGAAGACAATCCTGCCCTTCCTCACCCCATGCCATCCTCCTCCCCAGTTCCTCCAGGTTTTGGGGTGATGCAGCACCCAGCAAAAACACCAGCTGTGAACTCCAGCTCCCCTCATTGCTCTGTCTGCCTGGGAACAGCAGCCCTGAGCATGCTGGAGGGCCCCAGGGCAGTACCACCACCCTGCTGTGCCACATGAATCCTTGGGGACAGGGACCCACAGGGGCTGTGTGGGCTCCCTGGGGTTCCCAGGGCGCTTGCTGTCTCCTCAGCAGAGCGAGGGTGGCACTCGGCACAGCACCACGCTGCAGCTCAGGACACTCTCCCAGGAACGAGCCCTCAGCCTGCCTTGGGACAGCACCCTGCACACACTCTGCTCGGAGCAGGGGGAAGGCATCCCACCCTGCTGAAACCGAGCTGCTGCCTCCCATTCTTGCAGGAGGTGGGGGAAGAGACTGGTAGTGTCCAAGGCAGTGGAAATATTCCTAGCATGTCGTCTGCTCCTGAGCCTTGCCATCTCTCTAGGCAGTTCTTTGTCCAAGCGCTCTGGGAACAATTGGGGTTGCTCAGCCAGACCGCAGGCTGTCGATCAGCAGAGGGAATGAATGCTCCAGCATACGGAACCCATCTTCTCCCACAGCAAGGGGAGGTGGCCACCAGAAACCAGCCTGTGACACAACAGCACAGGCACAAACAATGCCCGGGCACCCAGGCCAGTGCCAGCCCCGGGAAGGGGGTGGGTGTTCCCCAGCCCATCCAAGCAAAGCCCAATGGGAGGGGGTGGCTGGGCATCCCCAGGCCCCTTGTGGTGCTGGCATGGTTGGCACAGCCACGGTGACAAGGTCGCTGTGTGATCCCCCACTGCAGGTGGCTGAGGAGGAAGAGCCGAGTCTTGGGGGACAGAGCGGAGCCCCCAAGCTGTGGGATCGGGGCTTGGCCAGCCCCTCTCAGCACCCAGCACCTTTGGGGGGTCCTATCCAGGGCTGATGGCATTTACTCCCTTGCAGGCCCAGCTTCACAAAGGATGCCAGGCCTTGCGGTGACAAATCCATCCTGTCCCCAAGAGCCTGATACAGCTCCTCTCCATGACACCCTGAGCAAGCCACGGTGCTTGGCAGGGGGAGCACCCACCAGCCCCCGCTGAGGCAGCTCAGCCCATTTCCCAGCACTCAGCTCTGGTTTATAGGGCTGCTCTGTCCCAGGGGCATCGCTGCCACCGCTAACGAGGTTATCCCAGACCAGGCACTGGCAGAGAGGGAAAGCAGGGTTAACCCTTGTGCCACTGACACGTCCCACAGCACTGGGGAACAGCTCTGCTTGGAAACGAGCTCTTAACAAGCCCCAGTGGTGATGGGGGGCTGTGAAACACCAGGTGAAGATTGCCGTGCCATTCCCATGCCGGCTCGGGCACCGCAGTATCTCTCCTCTCCCCATATCCGTGACAGCAGCACCAAGCCCCGAGGCTACACCTTGCAGCCGGTGCTCATGGCAGCAGCACAGAAAGGACGGTGAATGTCCCCATCATGTCCCTGTCCCTCAGCTTTGTTTCACATCGACAGCTGGGGTGTGGATAAGGAGCAGGATGCAGCCGGGGTGCAGGCAGGAGACGCTGGGTGGCCGAGGCCATTTCTGCCCACAGGGACACTGCACCGCTCACATTCCTGCGGGAAAATGTGAAGGCTGCAAGCAAGGTCAAGGGCCCTTCCCTTGCTGGGACTCGGAGTCACGCCAGCCCCCGCCGTCGCTGGCGCGACCCGCCGTCCCGCGGGGCTGGGGACTGTCCCTGCACCCTCACCCCTCGTCTGCACGGCTGGCTGGGACGTGGCTGGGCGCTGGCAACGCTCCCCAGGGACCACCAACGCGGGCAGCCCGGTTCGCCCGGCTCTGCAGCCCCCGCGGGGCGGGGATTGCGGTGGGATCCCCAGGCAGGGCCCCTCCGTTTCCACCCCCGCTGCTGAGACCCGACAAACTCACGGCACTGCCGGGACTCGCGGCTCTGCCG
>VXBU01015884.1:1011-11119 GCA_013400315.1 Bombycilla garrulus | reverse complement strand
GATGCTCCGGCGGGGGCACCCGGCCGGGCCCCCCCTCCCGCACTCCGCAGCCATGGCAACGGCGATGGGCTGTCCCAGCCCGGCCGCAGCGCAGTGAAGGCGAGAGGGACGCAGGGAGGGAAGGAGCCGCCGGGCGATTCCTGAGGGGCTGGCACACACACAGCCGCTGGAAGCGACCGGAGCCAATCCCCCGGCTCCCTTTGTGATGCTTCCTGACACAGATTCCCTCTCCATGGCTGACTTTGCAAGTTTCCCCATCCTCTTCCCCTCCTCGCGCGGTTCCTTTTCATGCGACTAAATTATACACGAGAGGAGGGACATGCTGGAAATTCTGGTGACAAAATAGAAATGAGCAGATTTGCGCAGGCGGCTGCAGCCCGGCCGCCTCCGGGACTCCTGCGAGCCAAGAGGGACCGGACCCAGTCACAGGGCAGCAGCATTACAGCCCGTGAATTTTGAAACCACCAAGGAAAAGGCTTATCCTGCGGCAGCAGAGGAGTGCGGGCGTGTGGAGCGGGATCGCGGTGGGTGCCGGGACCGCGGCCCCTCCGCGCAAAGCCGCTGCTGTCCCAGCACACCGCACCCTCGGGGACGGCGGGCGACGCATTCACTTCCCCGGAGAAATGTCTTGTTTGGGAGCCAGTAAAAAATATGCAAATCTGGGAGGGCTGGGCCTCAGCCTCTGAGCAGCCTTTCTCCCCTTCCTCCCCATCCCAGAGCTCCGTGGGGGGGGCTGAGCCCTGGGCAACCGAGGGAAGGGAAAGGCAGAGCCGGGGGAGCGCGGGGGCGGCAGGTGAGGGAGCAGGATGGGATTTGGTGTGTCACGGAGCACAGGGGCGATGCGCGCGGGATAGCGGCTCCTCCAGACCGCGGGCATGCGGAGAAAGCTCCTGCTCCCGCAGCCGGGGTGGGTGGAGCATGCTGTCACTTTTTGGTGCTGGGCAAGCCCGGCATCGCTGTCGCAGGATTGCTGCCTGTGCAATGAGTCAGGAGCAGCGCTGCCACGTTTTCCTCCTACAGGCAGCGTCCCGTGGCGGGTCGGTCGTGCTCCGCACCGGGACGCGCCCGCACACGCGGTGCTGCTTCAGCTCCGACGCCACGTGGGTGGGTGAATCTCCGGCAGCGACTCTCCGGGGAAACCCCTCCGCTGCGAAGGATGAGGACACCGACCTGCAGCTCGGACGAGATGTGGAGCGCCTGGCTCAGGCGGCGATCCCGCGGGACACGGGCATATTCCTGTGCCTGCGTCCCACCTCCTCTGCCAGACAATGAAACACTGCCCTCCTTCCCAAGTCGCAGCAGAACAAATAAAGCAAGCGCCATATGGTGCCAAGACACGTTGGAAATGGGGCCAAGCCCAGGAGGTAGGGGAGGTGGCAAGCCTCCATCCCCACACCAGTCCCCATCGCCTGCTCCAAGCCAGGGCTGTCCTCGGGGGAGCCCCGTGCCCACCCTCCTTCCCCCCGCAGCCACTGCCCCGCTGCCAGGCACAGCTCTGCCTGTCTGCCATGGCTTTGCCTGCAGTCCTGGGGGAGCACAGAAACCAAAGCTGTCCCCGGGAGCACGCTTTGCTCTAAGGGCTGGCCCAGGGACACAGGTGTCACCGCTGGACTGGCACTGTTGTCAGGAGATAATGCCACGGCACAGGGCACCCTGCTACCGCTCCCCCAGAATTACAAACAAGAGTGGGCACCACAGGCAGCTTGTCCCCTACAGCCCCTGCAGCTCAGGGGCTGGAGGAGAAGCCTCGTACCTGCTCCAGGCTGCCACAGATACCCCACTGCAAGAAGAAAGTGGCACCATCTTTGTGCCTGTCACAGCAACCCTCCTGCTGGATCCTCCCACCGCCCTGCAGCTCCTGGATACCCTGTGTGTTTTCAGGCGAGTCACCTCCAGGCACCGGCACCCAGCAGTGAGGCACCTCCCGGGGACTCGGGCACCCTGTGGCAGGGCTTTCCGAGGTGCTGAGTGCCTGCAGTTCCCTGCGCAGCGCTCTGAGCTCATCCATCCGAGAGCCCTGCCCGCCCGGGCTGCCAAGGCCTGACTCAGGACAGCAGATCCCAGAGCTTGCCTGGGGGCAGGGTATGAGCTCCTGGGGGAAGAGGGAGACTCCAGGGGCCCTTCACACCCTAACAGACCTTCTGCATGTGTGGCAAGCAGATGCCAGCCTCGTCTGTGCCTGGCAGCCACGTCACAGAGCCCATGTGGCACCTACCCACCTGCCACCCTCGTTCACCCCATTCCCTGTGCAAGGGCCTCCAAAAGGGAAGCACCTGGCTCTGTCCTCCAGGTTGAATCAAAGTGAGGATTTCTTTTGTTTTTGAGGTTTTGTAGCCACAGGACTCAACTCTCTCACTGCAAACGTGAGCAGATCATTTGCACCTGAGTCACAGAGATGAGAATCAAGTAAGTTGTGCAAGCAAAGGACTTTGTTGAATCATACACAAAAATGTTGAGATGATAAGGATCAGACAGGACCCAGGAGTAGCCCACAGATCTCTCTACCTCTGTGCCATCCTTCCTACTTTAAAGAGGCAGCACTGCCTGATGGAGTGTCTCATGACCTGGTTCCATCCCTACCTATCTGTGCTCCCACCACCTGGCTCCATTTTCCCTACCCTACCCATGGAGCCTCTGGGAATGCTCCACACCAAAGAGTGCTTGACAGCTGCTCTGCAGATCCAAAGCACTGTGTGAAAATAGTATTCTTTATTGACAATGTTCTAGGTAACGAGAAAAGCAAGAGGCAGCCTTGTCCTGCACAGCCCACCTGGGTCCCCGCAGAGCAGAAGCAGATGTGGAAGAGGGTCCCAGCTCTGGTGTTGACCAGTGGCTGTGGAGGTCTGCCCTCATCCTGGTCCCAGCTCCACTTCAGCTTCTTACCCACCACGGGCTGACAAACAGAAAAAAAAGTACAATGGGTGCATTGAAGTTCCCAGTTAAACAGAACAGCAGTGGCTGCTCAGAATGGGAACTTCTGAATTATCTTTTGCTCTGTTAATTCAGAGGTGGGACTTGCTGAAACAGGGACAATCCAGAGGGCAAGATCTGGATTTTTTAACACCCCCGGGGTGAGACCTTGGGCAGGGTTAAATGCCAGCAGGCCAAAGAACAGCAGCAACCCCAGGAACAAAGGGGACACACGGGTATTTGGGGCAGGCTGACTGCTAGGAGCAGGGGAAGGGGTTACTGGGAGAAGTGGGGTTTAGGCCATGCCGTGTCCCAGCACATGCAGGGCGAGGCCAGGGATCCCAGGAGGATCTCCAGGTACTGACTGGCAGGAGGCTCTGCTGGAGGGCGGGGATCCAGCTCTGGCACTGCAGCCATGCACACAGGACAGTGCCTGGCTGCTGCAGGGTGAGCAGCGGGCACAGCTGGAGCCAGCAGATCACGGAGCTGCAGGGAGAGCAGGAGGGAAGCGCAGGCAGGGAGCACAAGCAGGGGAATGTAGGCAGGGAACACAGGCAACAGTGCCAGCAGCTGTAGCCCACCTAGGGGAGAGCCAGGGAAAGCCTTGGGTCCACGCTGTGACCCAGGACCTTGCTGCTTCCCAAGCCACTGAGGGTGTGTCAATCCCAGGGGTCTGCAGGCTGGCTTGTGCTGAGCTGGCAGGGTCCTGCTGAGCAGCAGCCAGGTGGGAGGGATCCTGTGCCTCGAGGAGGCACGGCAGGATCAGCCCAGAGCAATCTGTTTGCTCAGAAGTGGGTGATAAATGAATGGCAATGGAAGAACGACTCCCCAGCAGCTCCAAAGTGGGGCATCAGCACCGAGCCGAGCTGTAATGAGAGGGCTGGAGCCCCGTGCCATTTCATCTCTGCTGCTCTGCGTCGGATTTCCCAGGAGCCCTGCAGCCTCGGCCACATTAATTATGCAAATGAGAAGGTGATGCCAACTCACCAGTCCTCGGTAGGGTCCCTGCGAGTGAAGTTGGGCCCGGGCACCGGGCGCTGCCCTGGCTGGGGCAGGGAGGGTCCGGGAGCACACCAGGCAGGATGGATGTTTGCAATAATTATCCAGTCATCCCCTTCAAGTGTACTGCAGCCATAGCAACAGACAGATGTTCTGTCCCAGCCAGAGTCCGCAGCGAGCTGGGGAGGGAAGCTCAAAAATTAACCCGTTCAGCCCTAGGATGGCACGGAATCCACTTCACCCTGGGACCATCCCACACTTGGGACATCCCTGAGGAAATCAGGCAAAAACCCAATCGCACAGTCCCCCAATTAACCCAGGAGAATTTGCCCCAGTGCTGCCTTGGCCACTGCCTGACACAGAAAGTTAGATGAGAATCAGCAGCATGCCCCGGGACAGGGTGCGGCTCTGGGAGGGCTCTGCTGTCTCCTGTCCCACGTGGAAGTAGCCTGGCTGAAGCTCAGCAGCTCCAGGGGGTGATGCTGCAGGTGAGGCTTTCCAGCTCTGCTGGTAGCCAGCCTTTGGAGAGGGATGGATGGCACCAGGAGCTTGCTCAGGGACAGCCACAAGCAGCGCTGCCATCAACAGCCACACGGTGCCCCCAGCACAGACCCTGCTGGGCACCCAGCTGGGCAGGAGGGGATGGGTGGGCCACATGGAGCAGAGTCCACTTCTGAGTTAACAGCTGGGTCAAAGCCTTTAAAGTATTGGGAGATGGGATGCAGCCAGACCGAGGAAGAGCTGGCATTTAATTATCCTGCTTCTGAATCCCAGGATTCAGCCTGAGTCAATTAAATCTCACCCACAAATACCACCACAGGGGCCCTTGTGCCCCACAACACACCAAAAATGTAAACCCAGCTTTTCCTGGGGTATGCTGAGCAGGCAGCGCTCCCCAGGCACGAGGTGTCTTCTCCACCTGACAGGAATTCCTTCCTGCACTGGCATTAAATGTTGAAAGGTAAAGGCCAGAGCTTCACGGGGGGGTCTTCTGGAAGGATCAGAGCTGCCCACCCCAGCTCTCCCCTCCTGTGCCAGCTGTGCCCAGGGCTCCTGCAGAAGCAGCAGGGATTCCCCAGAAAGCAGAGCAGTGCCCTGACTTCAGAGCAGGCTGATCAGAAAGCCCCATCCAGATGTTTGCAGCTGCAGATGCTGCTGGAGTGTACCCATGGTGAGGGTTTCAAAGGAGGGTGAAGGGGCTGGCTAGCACGGCCTGGGCAGATGTGCCTGGAGTAACAGATCACACCTGGAAAGGTGGACAGGACCCTGCTCTGGACTGGTGGGAGGAAGACAACCCCCCCCCAGCACAGAATCAGAGAATCAAGTAACCACAGAACTGCAAGGGATGGAAAAGACCTCTAAGATCATCGAGTCCAACTGTTAACCCAACACAACTGTGAGAGGTCACAGGAACAGTCTTACTTCTTACACTCTAAGACTATTTTTGGTTCACATTCCTTCCCTCTTGTCCTCTGCCACACAGACAATGAGATCTCCAGCTTGCCGAGGGCACCCCAGCTCCTCCCGGCTGCTCCTGGCTGCTCCCGGCGCGCCTGCTGACAGCTTGTGCCTCCTTAGCACAGCCTAGCCTGGAAATCTGTGGTCTCCCGGCTGGTTTTTTTTTTTTTTTTTTTTCTCCCTTCTTTCTCCTGAAAAAAAAAAAAAAGCAGGGAAGGGTGAATTTGCTGGTCTTGAAACTGAGGGAGACGTGGCATCATGTGCAGTCACAGAGGATGTGGGCAGGTGCCATCAGCCTTCCCCACGCAGCTCTGGGAATGGAGCTCAGCCCTGCTCTGCAGCTCCCTGGCTGTTCCTGCCCGGGCTCCCACACAGCTCTGGCAGCTGCTGGGTATTTCGGTTCTTCCCCACGGCGCCAGGCTACCCCACTCCTTCTGTGGCTCTTCCCCCAAGCACATCAATCCAGTGGCCACGTGGTTTGATTCCCAGCCCGCTGAAGACACGCTGGAGACAGAATAAGAAGGTGGGGAAAATGTCTATTATTTCCACAAATCCCCTCTCAATTTGTGACTCCGGCTGCTCTGCTTCTCTTAGTCCCAGGCCTCTCCCAAGCAGAAGCCTGACCAAATGATGCTTGGTGCTGTGATATGGACAGCAATCCAAGAGGCTCCAGAAGGAATTCACACTCCTTGCTGACTTCCCTGAGCCGCTTTGACTTATTATCTGACCTGGATCTAAATTGGGTTTTGATTAAAGTCAAGAATAATTCTACTTAGGAAAACCTCATTGTTTAGGCTCAGAGTTAACAAAATCTACAGGAAAACTGAATCTGATTTCTCATTGGGACCCCTGACAGTGCCCAGTGTCCGGTGTGAGAGGCAGCCACGCTGGGCCGTGTCACCCAGAACCTGACCAAGCTCCTTTCTGCAGCCACCAAATTCTCATCCCAATTCTTCTGCGAGGTCACTCCTCTAGACCCTGATGGCTCCAATGCTTGGTCAGCATCTCCTCATTTCAGACACAGGGATATTCTTGGTCTGTTCATTCTTACTCATCTTGTCCTAAGGTGGTGCCAGGGTTTAGCCCATGTCCCTCCCTGGTGTCTATCTCAGGTTTTCCACAAATGTGTCTTCTCTCAGCATCCATTTCTGAGATCGGGAGCTGAGTCATCTCTGTAAGGCTCTCTCCACTCTCCTGAACGATCCAGTAAACTCTCTCTGCACTAATTTCAGGCTAAATTCTCTCAGAGTGGCTCACCAGAACCAGGTGGCAGCCCGAAGTGTCACCAGAGCCTTCACACTTTTCTGTGCCTTCCTTGAAATGACTCTCCCAAGACAACTTGGGATTATTTCCCTTTTCCATCCTGCTGGTGGATCACAGGTGTCCCCCTGGTAGACCACAGGTATTTCCATGGATCACAGACCTCCCACCCAGCCTGGGCCAGGTGAAATCTCAGATGCAGACAGAGACACACAGGCTCCCTTTGTGGTTGATGGGAAGAATAAGGCAGTTCCAGTGAGAAATTCATCTCACAGGGAGCGTTCAGAGGAGGGGGATGAACGGTTTCTGTGGGTGCTCAGTGTCTCACACTGACTGCAGACACAGCTGAGACACCCAGGTACCACTGGCTGTCCAGCTGTGAATGCAAAGTTACGAGAGCCCAGTGTCATCCATAGTGATCCCATAAGTACCTCCATATTCTCTGTCCCTCTCCAGGAAGCTCTCCTGGATGCCAGCAGAAGGGATGATTATTAACACCAATTTCCCTTGGTGTGGCTTTGCACTGATCAATGTCTGAGGATGGGCTGGGTGCTGTCGTGCTCACCCCTGTGCCCGGCTCTGATCCCACACTCAATTCTCAGAGGCAGCCAGTGAACAGTTCCAGTTTTGGCTCTGCTTGAGTACGAGTCCCGATGCCGACCAGCAAGAGCAGGTGTTCAAGGCCAGGTTGGACAGGGCTTGGAGCAGCCTGGTGGTAGGTGCCCCTGCCCAGAGCAGGGTGTCGGTACAAGATCATCTTTAAGGTCCCTTCCAACCCAAACCATTCCACGCTTCTATGATCTTTGGGGTATTTGATGGATGTCTCCGGCTGCATGGCAGGATTTCTTCCCATCTTCTATGGTCCTTCCCACCTCAGTAGGTCCCAGCTGCTCTGCCCTGTGCATGTCCAGTCCCCGGTCCAGCTGAGCATTTTTGTCAGAAGACCAAAAATTTCTTTAGAATGAAACACAAGTTGTAAGAAATTAGAAAGGCACCTAAAAGAGGAAAGAGCAGTAGAATGCTTAGATAAAACCCGAATCCAGCCTTTTTAAAATACAGTATAAATAGCAATGGACCTGGAGTCAGCACATGTTTGTCTATAAAAAAAGCCATCAGCAGAGACCCTGTGCTGAACACACTCCGTACCTGACAGGCTGAACCCACAGCTGAAGGTCCAGTGCCACCAAACAATTCCACTTTCTTTTCCCCCTACCTTTAAGGACAAGAGTGCCTTGACATCATGCATTCTAATCTGGAGTGTCACGAGATTGCTCATGCAGTGCAAGTTAAATCCTCATTGAATCCATGTTGGATTTGACCTAAAACATTGATCTGAACCTTCAGGCCAGGTGTGAATGGTCTGTCCTGAACCCTCACTCAGAGGACATCAGTTTTTGGTGTGACTGGCCTTGCATTCACAAACTGTGGAAACTCGTGTCCACGCTCACCAGAGAGGGACCCTCTGCACTGCAAGTGGACCCCAAACCTTCCAGTGGCTGGGCTGAGGTAGGAGGAGATTTCTGACCCTGCCTGTGGTGCTGCAAGAGGACATTCCCTTTGCACCAGCTCCTCAGCAGCTCAACTGCAAGGTGGAGAATTCAGTGGTGACCTCAGAGAGGAAGTCTGATCATGGTGAAAAATGCAGCATCACTCCTGGGTAGACCAACTCCTCAGCAGAAGCAATATATTCTTTTACTCTCTTCCTTGCTCAACATTTCCCGCAAAGTGGCTGTACTCCAGAAATAGGATTTACCCTGGCTGTCCTGAACATCCAATGGTCCCCACATCTCTCACAATCCTGATCCACCAAGTTCTCATAGAATCCCCCATAGGCTCCCCTGTGCCAGCCAGCTCTGCTTTGTTTGGGACAAGTGTAAGCCCAGGGGCTGGAGCAGGCTGAGAGCTGAGCCTGACTTTATCCGCAAATTCATTGCGAGAAAGTTGCCCACTGAACACAAATTATGTAGAACATCCTTTTCTTTTCTTCCATTTCCATCCACTCACTGCTCCTCACAGCCATCCCTGGAAAAAGCCAAGCTTCCATGGCTGGCTGAGGCTTCAGAGGATGTCCATCCTGTTTGTAGTGGTCATCAGAAATACTGCAGTGCACCAGCGAGTTCCTGTAGGCATCCTGCACAGCACGCCTGGAGGTGAAAATCCACAATGGGGAAGACCCTCTGAGCTGCCCAAGTCCCTCTCCAATGGCATCATGTTGGGCCCAGAGCAAACTGGATGGTGACACTGAGAATTTTTTGAGAGTTGTCCATATATTCAGTGAGATAGGGGCAGTCAATACGATCTACCATGGCATATTGCAAAAAGCAGTGCCAGTGCTCCAGTGTCATGGACATTCCCCGGTTTCACCATGCCCCCTCTGGCATGGCTAACCCACAGCTCAGCTCCTGCAAGATCATTTGGATGGGCACCATGTGACTGGCACAGGGCAGGGGACAGTGAAGAAAATTGTCCTTCAGTCATCAGGTGCCCTCACCTTCCCCTGTCTCCAGCCTTGGCACGTGGCACTGCTGCCAGCTGTGCCCTGGCTGCTCCGATGCCACGCCCAGCACCTCTGGCACCATCCTCAGAGAACTCCCTGGCACATTAAATTCCTCTTCTAGGTTCCAACAGTCTCCCAGCTCCTGCTCCTACATCCTCATGCCAGCCTCATTACTGCTGACCGTGGGGACAGCCCTTGTATGAACCATTGCTGTGCCCCTGACTTGGATGGAGCACACATGTGGCACTGCTGGGCATGGAGTCCATGTGGCACTGCTGGGTGGGCACCGAGCACACGTGGCATTGGTGGACAGAGCAGGAGCACAGGAATGGCACTGCCAAGTGGGCATGGAGCACATGGGTGGCACCAGCGGGCAGAGTGGGACCACACGTATGGCACTGATGGACACACAGAAAACACGCGTATGGCAGTGATGGACAGACCGGGAACATGCAGGTCACTGATGGACAGGGAGCACAGGTATGGGACAGATGGACAGATGGACCACAAATGTGGCACTCAGGGACAGACTGGGACCACATGCAGTGATGGACAGGCAAGGAATGTGGGGTGGCACCAACAGACAGACCAGAAGCAGAAACGTGTCACTGTTGGTGAGGGTGGAGCATGCATGTGGCACAAACGGACAGACCGGGAGCACATACGTGGCATTGACGGACAGACAGGGAACACATATGACACCAACAGACAGAAGAAGAGCACACACGTGACACTGCTGAGTGGGGATGGCACATGCATGTGGCACTGATGGACAGAGCAGGAGCACACGTATGGCACTGATGGACAAGCAGCACACGCGTGGGACCAATGAGCAGACCGGGAGCATATGTATGGCACTGATGGACAGAGCAGGAGCACACGCGCGGCACTGCCGGGTGGGCACGGAGCACACATGTGACACCGCTGGACAGACCGCGAGCACACGTGTGGCACCGCCAGCATCTCGGCACATGCGTGTGAGCG
>VXBU01015881.1:295823-332042 GCA_013400315.1 Bombycilla garrulus | reverse complement strand
TCTACATAGAAAAGATGAAGGGAGATCAATGCAACAGTGTGTCAAGGGACAGTAGCAGCAAGCTGTTGGGATGCCAAAAAGAGAGTGGCAGTGCTTGGACCATGACAAAGGCCCAGATAAACTCTGCCTGTACAGCCTCAGCACCCAAACTGACCCCCAGCCCTGGCAGATCCCATCAGTGCTTTGTTACGTCATTACTAATCAGCAGCAAAAGCACAACTGTAATTAAAGCAACATATAATCAGAAAAAAATAGTTCTGGCAAGACCCAGGATGGTTTGGGTTAGAAGGGACCTTAGAGATTATTCCATCCACTCCCTGCCACAGGCAGGGACACCTTCCATTATCCAAGGTTGCTCCAAGCCCTGTCTAGCATGGCCTTGGGCACCTCCAGGAATGCAACAGTCACAGCTGTTCTGGGCATCCTGTGCCAGGACCTCACCCACCCTCACAGTAATATGTTTCTTCCTAATATCCAATCTAAATCTCCCCTCTTCCAGTTACAAGCCAGGCTGGATGGAGCTTGGAGCAACCTGGGATAGTGGAAGGTGTCCCAGCCACGGCAGACAAGATGATCTTCAAGGCCCCTTCCAATCCAAACCATCCTAGGATTCTCTGATTTGTCCTAAAGACTTTTTAAATGGCAACATAAAGCACAACCCTCAAAATTAGGGTCTGCTTTTAACACATTTCTGATGTAGACTTGACCATACTCGTGAACAAGCATTTCTGTAAAATTAATTTTGCAAAATTCAAGATTGATCTCCTCCCTTGCTTATGTTCCTTCCACCTCAAAGACACTCATTCCTCCAGCCCTAGCAAATCAGCCAGACCCATGTCATGGAGGCTCAGTGTAGTCCCTCTCTCTGGGTGTTTGTTCCAGCTGTCACCAAGGCACAGGCTGCTGTTCAGAAAGCGTTAACAGCTGCCACAGGGAATTATTTTGGAGCTGCTGCCTTGCTTTAGAAGGAACTCGACTCAGCAGCAGGAGTGAATCTCGTGAATTACAGAGCATTTAAAACAAATCTCAAAAAGAAGTGATAGCAATAGTCTTAAAGAAGCAAATGGAATACTTGGCACCATTCCAAAACAGGACAAAAGCGACATTTTTCCTCATTCTTCGGGATAGGGAGGAATACCTACAAGCATCCTTCAAAATAACAGCCAAGCTAAACGTGAAGCTGTTCAGCACCCATTCAGCTGCTCTTGGCAGGAGCAGTTTTGCCCTAGCTGAGCTCCCACAGAGACACCACAAGGCACTGACTTCATCCCTTGCAGCCAACGTGAAATGCAGCTACTGATACGGCTTTGGAGTTATTCCCTCTGCAGAGGGGCAGCATTACTCATCACCAGTGTTTCCAAGTCTCCTCAATTCTCTCCTTGGAGCAGCACTACTCATGAAAATTATAAGATCACTTTTATTGCCAAAATGAATGCAGACACTTTGCCAGCATCCTGCAGCCCTTCCAGTATCAAATTCCTTTCCCACATGAATATATTTTCACTGTGTTCTGTTCACAATTAATTTTGCAAAATCCTGTATGAGTATTGCTAATATTTTCACCAATATTGGTATTACTGATGTTACTTCTTGTATTGGTATTACTGATATTATTCTCAGTATTGGTACTTCTGGAATTATTCCCAATATTGGTATTACTTATATTATTCCCAATATTGTTATTATTGATGTTATTCCATTATGTAACAATTGTTACCCTGCCAAAAAATTATTTGGAGAAATACTGACCCTCAACAGAGAAAAACACCACCAGTTACTAGAAGTTAAAAACTAGAGAAACTTAAATATAAAGATACATGAGTTCACTAAAATCAATGAGGTTAAGCAGACTGACAGCAGCCAAGCACATATCTGAAATTTCTATTGTTTTGACTTCACTGGTACTGGGCTCCCTATGCATTAAGGATGATACAGCAGGAAAGAAGTTATGATACCGTTACCTACTGATTCCCATTTTTATAGTGGTTTAAAGGCAACAATCTCAAACCCACTTTAACCTCCACTACCAATCTGCAACTTAAAAACCACAAATGCAAAATGGGAAAGGAAGGTGTTAAGTAGACAGCCATGATAGTGACGGAGGGAAGCCAAGGAGAACAGGAACATTACCTATGACACTTTTGGCAAATGAAGCTCTCTTGAGTGTTGCCAGACCCAAGTCTCCTATTTTCACAGATCCAGTTGGTCCAGTAATAAAAATATTATCACATTTCAAGTCTCTATGAATTATCGGTGGAGTTCTTGTGTGCAAGAAAAGAAGACCCTTCAGGATCTGCCGACACCAACTCCGCAGGACTTTAGGTTTCATCACTTTAAATCTCTTCAGATACCTAGAGCACAACAGACACACAAGTGGGTATAAAGGAAGTGAAAACATCTTATTAGATATTTAAAAGGGCTTTAACAGCTGAAACTCCACAAGAGCAGCACAGAAATATCCTAAAATTGAATGAACTAGATATTTCCAAAGGAGGAATTAGAATATTCAGTTTTAGGGATGATGATAATAAGCATTTCTGGTGCAAATACAACCAAATATTTTGAAGTCTAGTAGCTCAGCAGAGAACAGCTTTAGAATATGTTCATATCTTTTGAATCAGAAGAACACCAAAGTTTAATTTTAATCACAAAGACTTGGACCTTTGTACCATGCACCTGCATTTCTTCCCATTCACCTGAAGCGCTGGTTGGGAGGGGACATTTGGGGAAGATGTATGGCCTGTTAATACACTGGCTGAGTACTACTCCCATTTAGGCTGCAAATCTGTTCCAGAACTCATGCCAGCTGCTTTATATCAACCTTAACAAGACTGTCAGTACCAGAAGCTATTAATTAATATTGTTTAGGAGATAACCTAGAGCACCTTCAGCTTCTAAGAGATTCTACCATTCAGGTGCTATTCCATTTGAATTGCCTAACAAAACATGCAAACACAAGCACAGAAGCAAGCACAAAACACACCGTGACAAATCCAAACGTCACAGGTGAAAGATGAAACACACCAGAGAACAGCTTCGAGATGCAGAACTGAAACAGGGAAGCAGGCAGAAAGAGATGGAAGCCAAAGTTCTGCCCGTCAAATTACTGTGGTTCAAATGTGGGGACAAATGACAGACACCAGAGAACAGCTCCATTTTTTTGCTTTTATCTAGAGATAGCTTTTTCCAGCATACAAAAGTAGGATTTTGCTATAAATGTCTGCTGCTATTCTTAGTCCCTTGCCAGGAGTGCAGTACTTACGTCTTCAGCGTTCCAGAGGTCATCAGCTCAGTAACCAGCACGATGCACCTTTTGCCTTTTGCACAGGATTCCCAGAAGTCATAAAACCTCACGATGTTTGGGTGCTGTAGACCTTTCAACATTTCTGCTTCCTCTTTAAATCTCTGCCTCTCTACTTTTGTGAGTTTTCTGTCCTATAAGCCAAAATGAGACATTATTAATTGTGGCAGACAAAAATAAAGGCTCTGCATTGCCAGGGTATTCAGAATTTTAGATTTGTTTTATGCTTGTGTCAAGAGCAATTATAAAATCTTTTATGTAAGAGAGCAGCAGTGTGTATGAACTAGGGCACTCGGCCTAAATCCAGTATCAAGAAGACAAAGAGATGCCTGTGCTATGCCATGCTCATGACAGCGCTAATATTTCAGGCACCATGAACACACCCCACGGCACAACGGATCAACCCTCAGCTATTGCTTCATGTTTGGGTGCTGTGAGGCTCCGTATTCAAGGGATTAATACCCACAGGATGCCATTTCCAGGTACAGATGTTCTCATAGACAGGATGGCTCCTGGGATGCTCTGGCACAGAGCAATAGCTAAAGGTCCCTGCTCACCACACTGGACTCCCTATAGCCCATCCCGTTTACCTCAGGCTAAATTAAAACCATGTCACCTTCCAAAAACCCCAAACACATCCATTTTGCTATGGGTTTGTTGTTCTTCATTTTACAGACTTTTCCCTTCTTTTTGGTAAAGGAAGCGTTTCCAACTGTCCTTCAGCTTCTTCCACAGGCTGCATATGCATGGAAATTCTTTAGATTAGAAATGTGAAAGTGTCACATTCTACTACTCTGGTGAAAATGTCTCTGTTCTACTACTACTTTAGAGAATTTCAGGGCATTTCCCACAAGCTCTGGGCCCTTGCTGGACCCTGTCCAGTGCATGCAGAGCCTTTCTGCCCCTCCCACGGCTCAGGAGAAGCTCTGGGGCTGCCTGGACCTCACCAGCACATGAAGATCTCCAACAGGCAGCCCTGACACTCGCTCCAACCTCTCAGGATGATGAAACAGAGCAGCAGCGGAGCTCCACCCAAGACCCCACCATCATGCCTGCCTGGTTTGGCCAAAGCAATGCTCACCCCTGCCCTAGAAACTGAGCTTCTGGGATCTTCAGAAGGTGCTCTTACTCAGAAAGCCAAAGGCTCACCAATCACCAAGATCAGTTAGTTCATATTTTAACCTCAGACGTCTTCCTTTTCTCACTTAGGCACCTCTATACGAGCTGCACTTCCATGTACACAGAGTGAATTAAATGGGAACACAGCTGATCTGTAGCCAAGATGCAGAAGGATCAGCCACTGCCATTTCCACAGCCTATCCTCACCCACAATCCTCGATGGTTCAAGATGGGAACAAGAATTCCCACGGCTACAAAAACATCACCTTCACATGGAGACTTCATCAGAGGAAACACAGGGCTGGAACAGTGATTTGGCTCTTGGTGGATGACAAAATCCTGCCACAGTGCTGTGTGTGCATGGGGGGAGCATTTCCATTGGTGCTGGGGCTGTTCAGGGCATTCTCTGCTCCCTCTGGAGCAGCACCAGAGCAAACACTGCAGCAGCTGGGGCTGGACGGTGCAGGGTGCCTGTGGTGACCTGGCCTGAGCCCCCATGCCCCACAGGGACAGCAGCACACGGAATGCCCACAGCCAAGCCAGGCAGCATCCCTGCTGCTCTGCACAAACTGCCTTTTTTCTAAAGAAAAAAAAAAAAAAAAAAAAGCCAAAAAAATCAACAAAAAAACAGGTTGTCTAATGAGTCAGGCAAGAAGAGCCACAGAATTGCTCTCAAATCCATCACTTCTTCCCTGCTGCTGAGTTTCCTTCTAATTTAAAACCTGTAGAATAAATCAGACACACTGCTGTTAGGAAGGAGAAGGAGCAAGTCCCTGTGCTCAAGGCAGGAAGAGCAGAGTGGGAGCTGGCAGAGAAAAGAAAAGGTGGCCACACAGATCCAGCAGATTTGCAAATACTTTCCAATTAAAAAAAAAAAAAGTAATACCATAGTCCTTGACTCTCATTTCCAGCTTTCTGAGCACTGTGAGAACTTTTCCACTGTTACTTTATTGGTAACTTTTAAAACTATGCTTGGCAGACAACCATATTCTGTATACACTACATATTACGAGCAGGATCATTTCGACAACTGCAACAAAGTGATACTGGAAAGCAAATGTGTGTTTTATTTGCAAATACAGTAGAAAAAATCTGGATTTTTTTTCCATCAAATTGATATCTGAGGCAAGGCGAGGGCCAGGGCAGAGCAGCCACTCCTGCAGCTGCAGTCTCCACCACGGGAGGGGTCTCTGGTGCCATCAGGGCTCAAGCAGCCTCCTCTGAATTCCTCCAGGCTGAACCTGACATATGAGTC
Source organism: Bombycilla garrulus (assembly GCA_013400315.1). NCBI lineage: Eukaryota > Metazoa > Chordata > Aves > Passeriformes > Bombycillidae > Bombycilla > Bombycilla garrulus. Next base: position 326,367 of record VXBU01015881.1, on the reverse strand, counting down.
GCTGGCAAAAACATAACCTGATTCTGAAAGGGCTTAAAAGCCAAAGTGTTCTCTACCCTGAAGCACCAGAAACACCTATTTAACTGTATGACTCACTCAGGGTTTAACCCAAACCCAAGAAACCTTTACTGGGGTCACAGACACTCATTCCCCATCATATAATCAACACAAGGCAAAATGTCCTCATCCTGAAGTGTGTGTAAGCCCGAAACAACCTCTAGGTATCACTTTTAAAATAGAGAACAGGATTGTTTGGAAAGGTCATGACAAAGAAAGGTAGTCATAGACTTATGGAATAGTTTGGGTTGGAAAGGGGCCCTAAAGATCATACGGGTATGAGGAAGAAATCCTGCCCTGTGAGGGTGGCAAGGGTGCCCAGAGAAGCTGTTGCTGTCCCTGGATCCCTGGAAGTGCCCAAGGCTGGGCTAGACAGGACTTGAAGCACCCTGGGACAGTGGAAGGTGTCCGTGCCCATGGCAGGGGGTGGACAAGATGGGATTTAAGGTCCCTTCCAACCCAAACCATTCTGTGGTTCCATGAATTTCCAATTAGCACTTTACAGCCTCAATCCTGGTAAATCTCACATTCATTTAAACTGGATTAACATGGTGTTTGCAGCAGGAAGATACAAGGAAGTGAATATCCTATCTATAATCAAATTTCTGCTAATCCAACACATGTATGTTCTTTGCTCCTCCCTACTCATCACAGCCAGGGCAAAAAAAAATGCCTCTCTCTGTTAATATACAATTTATCCCTTCATCAAGTTCCTTATGGGGAATAACAGCAAAGACAGGAATTAGTAAGTAAATATGTTAACAAAAGGAAAGGGAAAACTTTTGAATTAAATTTCTGGAATGGCACCCAAATTAACAGCAGGAACATGTTCAGTTAGTCATCCCCAAGCATAACTTCCTCCAGGTTGTAACATATGGGCTCTGACTAAGAATCTGAAAATTATACAAGCAGGAGACTGGCTTTCACCTGAGCCTTCAGAAGATTTCCAAGATTAACAAATGGGGTCAAGTTTCTTGCCTAATTCCTTGCAAGGAGCAAATAGATTTGGGAACCAACTCCATCCCCCCACCATGAAAAAAAGAGGTTCTTGCAAAGAAGACTACATAAATTTTTCACATTTAATGCGTAGAACCGTGTAGGAGCAGGGTCTGGAGCACAGCTGCTGCAAACTAGAAAGTTGGGTTGCTTTGCAGTTTCACAGAATTTTTTAAATTTTCTCCTTTTAAAGTCCTGAATTTTCATTAACGTTAAAAAATTTTAAGCTACTTTAAACACTTTGATATCTTACCTACTTCCTATCCTAAGGACTTCTGTGTCCAGCTAGCCTATAAATAGTGTTTTCTTGAGAGTTCTGTGGTTTGCTTCTAAATTCTTAAACTGACAAAGATGCATTTTTACTGATGGTTATTTAATTTTGTCTCAGTTTGAACAGATGAAGGCCTGACTGTAAGGCAAGTAGGAGCATTAGGTCAGAAACAAGGGCAGGGCTCACCTCCATCACACAGAAGCCTGACCCACATCAGTGGTGGAGAAAGAAAACCCAGAGGCACTTCTGACCCAGGGCCAAAATCAGATATCTACATCAGCAGAATGAACATCTGTTCAGATAATTCCATTTTCACATCTGCATTCCAAGTATGTACTTTTGCTCGGGTACTGCAACTACTTTTCTAATCAGAGATGGCATCGAGTGTGAAATCAGCCATGGGACCCACTGCCAGCTGTCTCCTTTGGAACTGTCTGTCAGTTTTCATGGATTTATGGACAGGAGCACTATGTCTTTAGTACCATCCTGCCTATGCAATAAATGTTTAATAGCATCCAGAACCTTTCATTCCCACACCCCGTACGCTTAGTTATGAGCACTTATCGCTTAAAGCGATCCTAAAGAACAAAATCCCCTCTCTGTGAACAAACAGCAGATGCCATCAGACAACTTGCAAATCAAGAAAAAAAAGTTTTACAGCTTCATTCCCTATTAGAATCCAGCCAACATTCTTCTTCAGCCAGTCATCCTCGGCAAAGTTACAGCCTGCTATTTGTCAGCGGCGCTATTGAAGCGCAGAGAGGTTTCCCAGGGGGAACTCGTTTTCCAAAGCCATAAAAGCAGCCCTTGCCCCCATGGATACTCACAATTCAGTGAACAGGAGCTACAGAACAGGCTGAGGAAGATTGACTTATTTGCCTGAGTCATTGCTAGAAATCTGTGGAAAATTAGGAGTTGAATTCGTACCTTTACAGCTAAATGTGGCACAGTAGAAGAGGCTGAGCATGCTTTTTTGCTGGATGCAATCATAGCTTGCTGCTTTCTAAATTGATTAAGGCACATCTCAAAGCCTTACAGCAGAGTGCCACTGGTTTAGGTCTTTTATTGAACCACAAAACTTCAGCAGCTTATCTTTCAAGGGCAGGAGGAAGGAGAGTCAATAACCCAAATCTCCCATCCCAAAAGAACCACAAACACACTCAAGAAAAGCAACAGAGCATGGGTTTTAGAGGCAAAAACCTCCCAACACCACAGGCAGAATGTATTTTACAGGTGAAAACCTCCCAACATAACCACACCATGACAACCAATACTCAAACAAAAAAAAGTTCTTGTCACAAGCAATTAATTCCAGATAGCATCTCCTTAACTTCTGTAATTACCAGTGTTTCACAGGCTCCACATAAGCTTGTGATTGCAAATGACATACCAAAACAGTTCTGACTTGCCTCGCAGAACACCTTTTTCAGAGGAAACTCTGAAATCAATGTGTGAAAAAAGCTCCACGACACCAGATCCCCTTGGAAAGGAAAAAGCCCTAACAAAGCCACAAAACAACCACTTCAGGCATGTCATGACAACCTGGTGTTTCAGTATTTTCTGGAATCCCTTCTGAGCCCAGCATTTACTGAAGTTTAAGGAATAATTGGTTGTGTTTCTAAAAAGCGTTTTGCTTCACCTACTTCACATAACCCACAAACACAGTAACTGGGCAGCTAAATTACCCTCATTCTAGTGTTGGACTTGTCAGTACAGGAGGGATGCTCCAGCCATCCCTTGGAGGCTCCATCCTGGGCAGGCCCACAGCAGGAGTAGAGAGATATTTCAGTGCTGCTGCATTAAAAATCACCTTCAGAGAGGTGGAAATGGAGGGGGAGGAGCAGAGAGAATCCACTGCCTGTGCTTCCTGGTGTACTGTGGCCATTAAAACCTGTCTCAGCACTAGCCCACAGCAGTGGAGTGTGCGTGTGCTGGGAGGAGCCATCCCCGTTGTGCTTCTTCCACATCACCTCCCTACTCTAGGGCAGTTTGCAAATTAACTTATTGCATAGGTATGAAATCCCCTTATATTTTTTGGTCTAGTGGAAGGTCTTGGGAGTTGGAAGATGATCTCTGATCACACTTCCAACTCAAACCATTTAAGGATTCTACAGATTCTCTTTGCTGTGTGTTTGCTACACAGACACGGTGTTTTTCCTAAAGAAGAGAGATGTCACCTCTTGCCAACCAGAGACCCTGCCAGAGGAGCCCTACCATCCTCTGCAGCCTGACAGAAGGCACCAAAAGTGTTGTTATTTACCCAGTGTTATGAAACAGCGTGCAGACATTAATGCTCCCTTGGCCAATGAGCTTCACCAACCAAAATTAACACAGCATGAAGAATTAGCAGAATAAACCAAGTTTGATTTAGCTTTGCTGTGGCAAATTTAATCTTGGGGCAGCATTCATTCCTGCCTTTCTAACAAGAAAACAGCATTTTCATCCCACTATTGCTACCATTTTCCATCTTGTTATTACCCAGCAACTGCATACTTCAATCTGTAGAACCCTCTGAAATTGAAATATTCTCACCAGTGAATTAATCATAGTCCACCAGGAGCCCTAAGCAGGCAGTAGGATGCTCAGTTGGTCTGAGATCATGTTTTAGGAATGGTACTCCCCAGTTCAGTTCCTCCAGTGAGACTCTCCAAGCCAAACACTGCTTTCCCTTCCTCCCCTGTTTCCTCCTACCCTTTGTGGTAGGATGAAGAGTAGAATATGTATTTTCTGCCTCCCTAATAAAGTCCTTGGACTGTGTTGCACTTGTCAGTGAACCCCAGGTTAGGCAGCCTTATCAATCCTAGAAGATACCCATCTTAGGGATTTTAGGAACAGCCCTTCAGGCTTTGTAATGACGTCCCTGAAGGGTGGGTTGTCAGTCTTCAATTACATGATAAGTACATTTATTTTAGGAAGCTACCTCAAAGAAGTTCAAATTAGTAAGAAAACCACCACAAACCCACAAAACACCCCAATATTCCCCACCGAACCAGACAGATGGAGTAAACTGTAGGTGAGATTTTCAGAGTTCCTCAAATCGTCTTTCCTACACAGCCATGAATATACCTCCAATGTGACCAATCTTCTAACAACATCACCTTGTGTCATATAAAAGCAGCACTAAAAAGCCATTTCTCATTTGATTCTGTGCTGAGCCCAGGAGAGCACTAAGCATGAGGAGATCCCCTTTGGCACAGAACCACAGAATCCCCTGAGTTGGGAAGAACCCACAAGGATCTTTGAATCCAACCCCTGGCCATGCACAGACACCCCAACAATCTCACCTTGTGCATCCCTGGGAGCGATGTCCAAATGCTCCTGGAGCTCTGGCAGCCTCAGGGCTGGGACCATTCCCTGGGGAGCCTGGGCAGTGCCAGCACCCTCTGGGGGAAGAACCTTTCCCTGATATCCAACCTAAACCTGCCCTGGCCCAGCTCCACGCTGGTCACTCAGGTCCCAACATAGGTCACCACAGGGAAGAGATCAGCGCCTGCCCCCTCTCCTCATGAGGAAGCTGCAGACCACAGTGAGGTGTTTCATCATCACCATCATCAGTCTTGCTGCCCAGAGCTCTGTGCAGGAGAACATCTTGTACCATCCACATCTTTTATCACCCCAGTGACTGGAGCCTTATTGAACTGGACATATTTTAGCTTGCTCCCAGTGCCAGGCAAGCATGGAAAACTTGCCCACACAGCCTTCAGTGTGAGGTCAGCACCTCAGAACTTTTCATGTCCCCATTTCCACAAAACATAGAAGACTGACCAAGTTCATATTGCCTTTATACAGACATACTGAACTTAATTATACTGAGGGATAGGAACGTAAAATAGCTAGAAAACAGAAAACTGATGGGTCTTTGCACAGATCTCAAAACTCCAACAGTGGCTCAATGGATCCTAGAGAGAAACTTTCTCAGTTCTTCCCTCACGCTGCAGCCTGCTGAGCCTCCTACACCAAGTCTTTTAATGCTTCTGTGCCCACATTTTGCATTTCTAATGCACACAGAAAAAGGATAAGGAGTTCCTAGTGCACCCTGGAGATCCATGGAAGAGCAGCACCCTCACCAGCAGTATGGAGACCTCTTCTCATCCCAACCTGCTTCTAGTTATAGCTAGGGACCTTTGAGGGGAAATACAGGAAAATATTCCTTTAAAATAATTTGCTCTTTCTGTTTTGAAAAGAACATCGTTGCAGAGGGCCATATAATTGCAAATACCCAACTTTCCAGGAAATGTCCAAGACCAGGTTGAACAAGTCTTGGAGTGATCTGGTCTAACAAAAGGTGTCCCAGGGGTGGAACAGGATGAGCTTTAAGATCCCTTCTAACCCAAACCATCCTGTGATTCCATGATTCTATAAACTCCTGCACTTGAAAAGTCATGAGCCTCAGAGCCCCTGAAGCTGTTCGAGGAACACTCTGCTCTTCAAACCGCCCTATTCCACAGCACACAGCACCTAAGAAAGGACCAACTGCTCACTGCTGCTGCTGCTGGTAAAATTCAAAAGAAAAGGTGAGTGGGAAGAATATAGTGTGGAAACAAAGGAAAAAGCAAGTAGCCCAACTGCTATAACAACTCAAGAGACTGGACAAGCATTTCTTGCAGCAATGCTTGCAAAGCACTGGGAAAGTGAGGGGAGAGGGACCTTTCACTGCCACAAAGCCACTCTTCAGACTGGAGTATCCCAGCTCCTAAATATTTAACAGAGCTATGTGTCTGGAGTTTGGAAATGTCTTCCTTTTGAACCTTTCTAAGTGCTGAAAGGAGCTGTCACTTCTGGTGCATTCCTAACACCACTTGACAACCTGTTAGAAAACACTCCAAGGCAAATGCTGCACTCCCAGACAGGATACATTCATCACAGTCTCCCATAATGGTTAGGAATTAAGCTGAAGGCATCCCATTTGTAACAAAATAGTTCCTTTTTCTTGCTTTTCCCTCCTGCAAAGCTTGACATTCTATAGCCCTGCTCAAAAGAGTAACAGGAGCTTGTCAACTAAAACACACTAACAGTTAAACATTGAACACCCCATCCCTTGAACAGCAAGGCATGAAAGGGTAACAAACTGATCTGGGCCATTTTCCAAGGAGAGTATATGTTTGTGTTGATAAATATAATAACATTGACATAATAAACTCAGATTTTTTCAATGCATTTGTTTCCCATTAAGAATTATAGTGAAACAGAAAATACCTGTTTGCATAAATTTTGATTTGCATTAAAAATCGGGTAAGCAATAAAAATACACATCCTTGAGGATTTTTCATGAGGTTTTGCAGGGCTCAGGTTTTATTCTAACAAAGTGATTTGCCTTTTTACAAAGAACTGTGGGAAAAAACCTCATCACTAGCAATAAATGCTACACTTTAGAAAGAATTAGGAGAGTGTTGCAGCATAAAGGTGACAGGTCACAAAGAGGGACTGAGCTTCTCAGGTAAACTGCGTGATAGCAGCCCAACAATGCTGGGGATGTTGGACAGCCAGCCTGGCCATGGCCTGATCCCAACAAAAGCTGGGGATGTTGGACAGCCAGCCTGGCCATGGCCTGATCCCAACAGGGCCAGAGATGCAGCACAGGAGCTGGAGAGCCAGCCTGGCCATGGACTGATCCCAGCAGAGCCTCAGGTATCCTCCTACTTCGAAGGACAGCTCCCAGTGCAGAGAGCACTGTGCCCCTTGGCGCAGACCCTGATCTAAGGATGAGTTGTGAGAACCACTAAACCACTGTTCATGCCTGAGGAGTTCAGGCTGCACAGCTTCTCAGAGTGTCAGGGATTACCAGATTCATTTAAGAAACTCTTACAAACCACTGGGGTACTTTATGACTTGGAAGTCTGTGAAATCATTCTTTTACAGCCCCAGTTATGTTACAGGACACATGACCTTGGCTACAGGCCCAAAATACTGATTCAAATGGCCGCTTATCAAATGCAAACAAGAAAGTTCAAATCTTGGCTAGACAACACCTATGAAAACATGAAGTCAGCAGCCTCAAATCTAAACAAATGTGAGTGATGCTCAGTGATAGGAGCCCCTGCAGCTCATCATGACAAGAATTTGAAAACTGGATAAGCAAAAAAAAAAAAACCCCAACCAAAACAACCGCTGTCTCGTACTTGCAGATTCACAAGTGGTGGGCACAGACACATTCCTTATGAGTTGGTGTGTTCAAACTCCTTAATCACAACTGCTTGGAAATTTAAAAACTGTGGCCTACAGCAGTATGGATTTTATAATGTGATGCAAGAATTATTACACGGACTGTATTTGACAAACAATATTGGACAGAGACTCTATGGAAAGCAACAATAATCAATTGGAAACACTAGATACAGTCCAGGATCCAGATGGTTAAAGAATACTCAGAAGGCTTTCAAATGGAAAAACTAGGTTAAGGGAAAGAACTACCTGGTAGTTTGAGCTTCATACTCAGATTTCATGGAGTAGTGCAAGAAGATAGCATTTACAGAGGCTACTCGCCAAAAAAGGTACGTTGCATGTTTAATCACATATTGTTTTGGATATTCATAAACCCCAATACAAGTCAGAAAAACACACAGAAACCTGCTTTCTGTTCTCTCTGTCTTAGCTGCCATGAAAAAAATGCAAAAGCTGACTTTACTAACTCCCTTAAGAAGGGGATCTATAGGGATGACATTGCTCTTGACTACCTTGACGTGCACCTACGCAAAGCAAACAAAAAGTCCTTTCCATCTGGCTACTGTTTGATCTCAGGCACACCAACGAGTCTATGGAACTGAAGAACCCATTCTCAGAGAGACAGCCCAACAGGAGGATTTGTCCTCTATCAATTTCAGTAAATAAAAGGACTAAAATCTCATCAAACTAAACATCTAAAGAAAAAAAACAGTAGTGCATACACATATCATTAATTGGAGTGAACAGCACTTCATTTGATTGCTTGGATTTGGTTGGGTTTTTTTGTTTTTTTTTTTAAGAAAATTGCATTGCCAGCAAAATGTAGGATTGCAGAACCATTGGGTTCAATGCACCTTAAAATGGCACAATCCATCAATCCATAAATAACATAACTGGCACATATTTTTGCTAAGAAATTTTTAAAAGTAACTATTTTTTCCCTCTGAAGATGGATCTCTTTGCTTGGTGAAACTTTTTAAAAAACAAAACACAGCATCATTAAAAACATGACTAGAAGTTTGGAGAAATGACCTGGGAACTATGCCTAGTTTCCATGTGACTTTAAAAGGCTTTGTCATTATATTTTTAACTTTACAAAATTCAGGTACTTCATCTCTCCTTAGAGGCTTTTCTATTAATAAAGACCAATCAATACGCTCATTTATGATTGCAAAGACTAGTCTCTCTGAGGTCCCTGTGATTGCATAAAATAAAAGCTTTTTCCTACTGTGAAACAACAGCTTAATTACTAGTGAAAGAGAACCTGCAATTGAAGTAACGCTTTTTTAATCACCAGCAGTAACAGACGCTCACTGAATGGAATTTAAATCCTGGGAGTTCTGTTTCCCATAGTCCCCAGTATACGTGACAGGTGAGTACATGAAAGGACTTCATCAGTCAACAAGTTATTGTGCAGTCTTGGGGAAAATGGTACTTGTACAGAAAAACAAAAGCACAAATGTCTGCAGCATGGGCTGAAAAAAAGCAAGCAGTGTATTAACCATGTGTCCCCAGTACCTGCCTCACCCTGGGAAAAAGAAAGGTTGTAGGATAGGACCTTGCAAAAATCAGATCCTTTTTGAATATTGCTGAGGAAATGCAGGTAAGACACCATGATAAATAGCACAAGGCATGAAAATGCCTTAAAAGCTTACATAAGAGGGCAGGGCTGTCTTTAAATATTACTGGCACATTAAAACCCAAGGCCACACGTTCACTTGCCACGGACTGTACCCAAGTACAAGGCACACACAGCAGCTTCATTCCACCTGAACACCCAGAAGCTGAAGTCAGGAATAGCAGTTTATGCTTTTCTTTACACACTGATGTGTAGCTGGGGGGAGGTACTGAAAAAGTTCAGAAAGCACAGTTTAAACAAAAGGGTGGTGTGGGGTTTTTTGTGTGTGTTTTTGTTTGTTTTGTTTTAAGCCACTGTGCAATTTGGCAGCTGTTTATGCACATAGTTATGTGCATGCACTATCACTGGGCTTCACTCCCTGAAAGCTGCCAGGGATTTTTGGGCCTTCATACTCCTTTCTAAACAAAAGCTTTATTGCAGATAAAGCTGTGCACCGCCTTAGTGTTCCCTTCACATCCACACCAGGATCACAAAGGGTTTCACAGATGCCAATTTTGCCAGGTCACAGTTCTGCAGGAGGAGAGAGATGCAGTGAGAAATGACCACCAGCCTGAAGCCACCTGGGCTGTCCCTCTCCACACAGGCCCATCCCCAGAGAGGCAGAATGTCAGCCTGAGCCCACCCTGTGAGCATCATATCACCCACAGCAGGCTGGACTTACTGTCCATGTACAATAAATTAACACGCCCACAACTTGAGAGCCGGGCTGAGCACAGCCTGCCCACTCACCTCAGATCCCTGCCAACCACACAGGGAAACCTCAAAGTCCTGCACAAAATGTACAGACTCATCAAGAGGATGCCTATGGAAATCTGGGCATTTGAAAGCTTTACTAGCCTCACAAGAAATATACAGGAGCCCTGTTTTCTTCCTTCTGGTGGTAACCATACCTCCAAGCTCTTCATTTCACAAACCACTACCCTGTCAGCAAGCCAGGCAGCATCAGATTGGACATACGACACTTCTCTGACTAAACACCATCTGCTTCCTGTGCCAAAGAACGATTCCACTCACAGCCAGCACCACTTTCCAGAAGAGCACCAATGGAAGTGATTCATGCCATTATTAAATAATACTGCTCATGTTCTACTAACAGAAGCACAAGGATCCATTTTTGGTTACAAAAACACTGTCAAGGTCCACTGGTTTAATTTTATCCTGAAATGGAAGCATATGGAAAATGGTGCCCTAGGGAATAATGCTATTCTCCTCAACAGATGTTCTTGCCAAAGGAAACATTTGGAAGGAAAGCAGGTGTGATTGATGAGATGGTTCACAACTGTAAACCCTGGTCACAATAGCAAGACCATTTCCATTTCACATCGGGCTGTATCAAGAAGAAAGAAAAGAAATTCTATTACTGTAACAGAAAGACAAGGAAGGGAAGAGAGCAAACACACACTCATTCTGTGTCCTTATAGAAACCAGACTGTGTGTTAAAATAATGCCTAGTAAAAACAGTAATAGTTTAATAATCCTTCCAATCAACTGTTACTATTTCACCAAAAAAAACTCCTTTCAACATAATGATACTACAGTAATCAATTTAGAGCTGATTTACCACTACAACAAATCAGATTAGCTCCTCTTTCATTATTACTACTGTCTCTCTTTACCATCCTTAAGTTAATAACCAACGATTTCTTCTAGTCTATTTATGTGGTTGCTTCACTAAATACGCACTGAGCCAGGAACAGATCTACTCTTGAGATGAGGTTTTGTGGAAGAACTAACATTAACCTTAGTGTTTTAGCCTGAGTCAAAAATGACACATTAACACTTCACTGCTTTTGAGATTTAAGTGCCGCATTTTTCCTCCGCTACGACCAAACCCCACCACGCATACTGCGACAGTATCTGCAGTAGCTTGACACTTTCAGATTATGCTGAGCAGAAGGCAGCAAGGCACTCAATACAGCATCCTTGGGAAGACTATGTTCTTACAAAGAGTGACCTTGGCAAATCCTCCCAGACACAGCATTTCTAGAAGGTATCAAGATAAGGCTCCTTCATTCTGCAGGATTCTGTATGATGGCCAGTTACTCTTGCAAATGAAGTCACAGAATCACTGATTGAAAACCCTTTTTTAACCTTGTCATAAAAAAAAAAAGGAAAAAAAATCACCACTAGTAGGCCATTTAAAAAAAGATCAGAAAGACAGCAGGAAACATTAACATCTACTGGCAACGCCCTACCATCACTTCCGTAGCTGCAATAATGAAGTATGATAAAGTAAGGATGACAAAATCAGTTCACATATGACCCCATCACTTTAGGCTGGAAGGTGAATCCCAGAGGAATGGCAAGACCCCAAGAGCCAGGGCCAGGCACCGATGCTGCCATCAACACCTCCAACAAAAATCAAACCTATAAACAAAAGTGCAATACAACCTTAGAGGCAATAAGGTTCATCAGCAGAAGAGCCTTTCGTCCTGTTTCTTTTTAAATAGGAAGCACTCCCTGGAAAACAAATCTTTGTTTCTACTGGTACACTCAAAACTCAAGGATTCCTGCAGGAGCAAACTTGGCACAACCTCAGGATACTACAGATCTTAAAATGAATAGGCAAAAACTCACAATTCAGAAGAAATATGAGCGCTTAAAGATATTTGCAAATTAAAGTGGGGGAGGCTTAATCTTTTTCTGAAGTTTTTACCTTGCACTACTACAAGGTGTTGGATGAAACCTAAAAACTTTTACAATATGTTCCTGACATTTGAAGAAAGAGACAAGCAGTAGCTCAAGGTCATAGAAGAAAGAGCTGTTTCTTGTGGAAGCCTCCTACATGAGAGCAACCAAGGTCAAGTGCAGGACATGCCAGATAATCAATCTTGTTCATAAACTTAGCAACCTTCATACTAAAACAACTAGAATTCTTGCCGTATCACTGCTAAAGCAAAGCCGTACCAAAACCTTTACTCCTTCTCATTTAGTTTGCTCAAAGCCAGTCTTTCCTGAGCCAAATTCATCCTCTAGCCTTCACAGCTCTCTTCCTTACAGTGCCTTCTCCATGCCTTTGCCTTTCTACAGAGTTATTACACACCTCCTGGCTTGCCAGGCTAACTGAGCTGAGCTCCAGCCTTGCTTTAGAAGCAAGTTTCTCCTTTCATTTACTCACTCTGGTGGCCCTGCATGAAATGTTCTTCTGTTTTGAAGACAACTGTCAGGGCAATCCCTGCACCCAGACAAGTCCCTGCTGCTTTCAGGTGTTTGATTCCTCTGCAGTAGAACAGGGACAATTTTTGTTGATTTGCCATTATGCACCATAAGCCTTACACAAACTCAAACCAGTTCAACCCACTGTTTATGAAATAAATGCAAATACAAGTTGCCAGCACCTCAGTTTAAAGATGAGATGACTATTCAGTTCAGGCTGGCTCCTTACCAAACTAAATCAAACATTATCTGTGTGCTGGTTGAAAAAATGGTGCTCACAGGACTGGCTATATCAATGTCAGTGCAAACCTTGTGACAAAGTGTGTGACCAATGCCATGGGACAGAGTAAGAGAATTGTAGCAAGTGGATTTGGAAGTGACCAGGAAATATCACCTTGCTCCAAGATAGGAACAATGATTTTAAAACTATTCCTGACAGATCTGCATACAGCTCCAGTGAGCCTGCCTGAGGAATATTTGTCAATGCCGAACTGCTCTGAGTTAGAAAGGTCTACCTGTTCTCTAACCTATGTGCTTTAGCTTGATTTTGAGCTCATTAATTATTAGCCTGTACATTGTGGCCATGAAGACTCATTCACTCAACTCACCCTTTAACAAAGTGTTTGGGTTGTTTTTCAGATACTATTCTTAAAATGGACAAACCATCTTTCACTATCAGCCACACACATGAGATCTCTCTGTGCTGTCATAAAAACGTGCTGGATTCTGAAGGACCAGTCCACATCTTCCTTGAAGTGAGATGTATGCAGTGGTTTGCACCAATAGTCTGTGGCCAGTTATGCAAGGGAAGTGCCCAACATTTTGTACAATGAGCTGGGGAACAATAGCTACATATCCCTGCTTTGGGAATAGCATCAACAGATTCTTAATTAAAATTAATCTCAAAAGCAGACACTGCACTGCACCACTCAGCACCAACTGAGGTTAGCATGAGTGCCAGACTTTGAGCCATAGGTTTAGTTTACCTGTGGGATCAGGTACACAACACAGCTCTGACTCATTTTCTGGAAAACCTTTTGAGTCCTGGGGCACTCACTCTGCCTTAGAACCATGGGACAAGTTAGAAGGAAAATTCAGGAAAGACTACAGGCACAGCAGCACTTGGGACATTAATCTTTTAACAGAAACAGCTTTTCAGAACGGCCTGAAGAGGCTCATATATCCCAATTAGATACAGCCTTCCTAAAGCAACACCTCAGAGCAGATTCTGCATCCTCCTCTCCCAGCGACTGTTCACACCCAAGCCACTTGGGCCAGCCTACTTGTGTGCATCTCCCCCAGCCCCACTGCTCTATGCATGCTGTCCCTGCCCACCACAGCAAGGCAGGTGGCCAGGCAGACACAAAAGGTGCTGCTCAGAGCAGCAGCTGAAGGGCAGCATCGATCCTGCATCCCACCTGAAAGGCAGAGAAAGGGCAAGGACTTTCTCCAAGACTCACTCCAAATGTAATGCAAAAGGAGAAAGAGCAATTCAGGCAAAATCCTACCCAGAGGGATGAAAGGGTGAAAGAGCTTCCATCTCACACTGAAGACTCAAGGAAACTCCACTTAGGTGAAGGAACCAGGAGAGAGGGGGATACGAAGGCATCCCTGCTCTGATTACATATTGCTGGCAGCTCCCAAACTGTGAGCTTGTCCCTTTCCACAGCCATCCATCCCAATACTTCTTCCTCTCCTCCTTCCATCATCCTGAGTCCCTGAGTCACCCTTCTTGCAAGCACCCATTCATTTACCTTATCTTCCCTGGAAAAACACTTGGAGTGCCATCTCAATTTTCCACTGCACTGACATTTACTTTATTATTTATCTCCCAGAAAAAAAAACAAAAAAAAAACCAAGAACAACAAACCCTAACAGCCAATCAGTGCAGCATGATTTCCAGCAGTAGCCAAATTCAACCTGACACCAGCTGGGTGTGTGTCAGGTTCCAGGCTACTGCAGAGCCCTAAGGATAACCTGCCCATGGCAAACCAGTTGGGCAGAAAGCCCTGACATGCCCAACAAGGCAGAGGCAGTGCATGGTTCACTCATCTTAAGATCCTGATTAACTCTTTCCTGAGCTGCATTTTCCCTCTGCTGTGCCCAAAGAGTACTGAATATTATGCAAACATTTGGGATTAAGCAGACCAATCAGTGTCTGGGACAATCCCATTCCCTTTGCTCTGTGTCGGTATGGAATGCCAAGCCCGCTGTTCTCCACCACTCATGGTTTCACTGCCCTAAATTCACTGCAGACAACAGCTCTTGTTGTTCTTCATGCTCACATTGTGTAACTGTGCCTCTGCACGTGGACAGAGCTCTCCATGAGCAGCTTTCAGTGCATTTCTCCACGTACAGTCACAGGAGTTTTGAGAGGAAAGAATATTAGGAACTCTCTCGGATGAATCATCCTCTTCCTCAATAGCACAGGCAACCAAGCAACAGCCTGTGCAGGAACAACTTGGGCATGGGAAGAAAAGGCCCCAGTGGCAGCCTGACCTGCAGCCACACTTTACAAGAGGCTCTGTTACAACAAAAAGCACAAGTTATTCATACAACAATACATACATAACAAGCCAGGCAACAAACGAGACAGGACGAGAGGAAATGGTCTAAGGTTGCACTAAAGGAGATTTAGGTTGGATATTAGGAAAAAAACTCTTCACAGAAATGGTTGTTCAGCCCTGGCACACACTACCCAGGGCAGTGGTGGAGACATCACCCCTAGAAGTATCCAGAAAATGCATAGATTTGGCACTTAGGTCTAGTGGTAAACATGGTGGTGGTGCTGGGGATGGTTGGACTTGATGGTCTTAAGAAATCTTTTCCAACCTTAATATTTCTATGATTGTTTGCTTGTGCCAGTTAACAGAGCAGGAGGGCAGTGCCCACAGGGCCACCAGGAGCCTCACAGACATCACCACCATGCACTGATCCCATCACAGTTTGTATCCCCGTCCCTCAAATACCCACACACTTATTGCTAAACCAAGAGATTTCACAGCAGGTACCCAACTAATCCTTGCCTTCCCGCTCTGCCCCACGCCTCCTGCTTCACCAGACCCCTCTTCCCAAGCTGCTGCCCCACAGACAGAGCTTGGTCCCACAGAGATGACCCAGCCCACCCTGCACACCAGGCAGAATGAGAAGATACAGAGGCCATGCAGGGAGACATCTGCAGCCACGTCTGTCCAAGTTTCATTTCTGATGATAAAAAATATCTGAATATATTCCTCCAAAGATGGCTTCAATTTCTCTGCAACAGCTGAAAACTACTGCCTGTTACAGAAGAATGTGCTTTATTGTTTTTTCATATTTTTAACTTCAGACAGAACATCTTTCATTAACTGCAGAGTACTGTATGCCACAAACAAGTCTTATGATGCACCTTGCATTCCTTATAATAAAAGTTTTATTTGACATGTAATAGTTTATTTAAATTGTTACGTAAAGCAAGGAAAAGACTTCCTCACTCAATTTAATTTGCAGGCTTTTGAGAAAAAAATTCAGGAATATTTCAACCTAAAAAATCATGCAAAACAGATGGAGAGAATATAAATTATCTCTTACAAAAAACAGATGTGCAGAACAAAAAACACCTCTTAATTCAAGTAACTCAGAAGAGCTTAACTAATTTAAAAATAGAACTTTGAAGAAATTATAGGAATAGGTCTGTTCAGAATAAATACATCTTTTCTGTGGCATTAGTAATTGAAATCCCTTACAATAGGGATACCCATTGTGAAGAACAATTATCTGGAAACAAACAGATGAAGCACAATGAGTTATCCCATAAAGCCCAGACAGCTTCTCATTATTTACTAAAAACTTGGAGAAAAAAAATAAAACCACATTCAAAGGAAGCCACCACAGGCCCATACAGATTAGTTCAGAGGATGTCCCATTAAACTGACAGGAGGATATAACTAATAATTTTCTTAATGTGGCTTTTATATGTTGGCTGCTGTTCCAAGGACAGATTAAATACCATGGCTGCTTGGTTGGATATCAAATTAAAAGCTCTGTGATGACCCTTCACTCCCAATGGGACATTTTAGTCGGTTTTTCTTTTAAAAAAAAATCTATTAACTACATATCAGGTCCTCCAGAACATTACCCTGAATAAAAATAGTTTCAGATGAAACAGAAAAAAAAATAGGATAGGAAACAAACACATCAACAGATATCTGGGCTATGATTCAATTGACAAACCTCCCAGGTGTGCACCCTGTGGGTAACCAAGAGGAGTCCTTGGTCCTGCTATGACATCTGAAGCCCTACAAGCACCAAACACCAAGATCGTGCACCACAATATTAAGGCATTTCACATGAAAATAAGACTTTGCAACTTAAAAATCACACACAACCAATTTCTTCTAAAAATCTCACGGGCTCGGCCTGGAATAGGATTCGGTATTTCCAACTTTCAACTATGCAGGTGATAAAGGTAAAAGACCAGTCCCAATCTGCAGCTTCTGAAAGGAACCAGGAAACGCAGCATGAAAAACAAACACCCTTACCTATTGAACTTTAAAAGAGTAAAACTGAACAACACTAGGGTAATTTCTTTTTTGTGTTTAATTCCCATTACCTCTTCTAGACTGGGAGAAATTCAAATGACAGAGTCAGAGAGTTTTCTCCCTGAAAACTGAGACAAGGCTGTCTGAAGAGATTTTTCTTATCACATCCCTCTCTTACTAGACATTTCTATGGGACAAAACCACATTAATTCTCTGTAATAATATACATGTAAAAATATATTATTAAAATAGCATTGTAGGCACTGGCCCCTGACATGACTCCCAGCTGCTGGTTATCAAGACAGCACAGGCCACCATCAATCCTTCCCACTCTCCCTTAACTATGAATCCAGAAAATTTCTCCTTACCCTTTCTACTCTTTCAATTAACCTGATTCTAGAAATAAAATGTAGGATTTCTCTGCTGCAGTGCAAAGAACTAGAGCAGTGGGCAGCCTCCCTGAGGATTCAGTAGCAGCAGCACCTTTCATCTGGACAAAATCTTGGTTTTCATTAAGCTC
The DNA here is from genome assembly GCA_013400315.1 of Bombycilla garrulus. Classification (NCBI taxonomy): domain Eukaryota; kingdom Metazoa; phylum Chordata; class Aves; order Passeriformes; family Bombycillidae; genus Bombycilla; species Bombycilla garrulus. The sequence continues at coordinate 309,046 of VXBU01015881.1, read as the reverse complement.
TAGATGAGAAAGTTCTCAGAGACCACTCAGTTTCTGTTAGCACACTCAAAACAAACAGAATGTGATTTACTGGAAATAGCATTCTTTTCCCAGAACATGTTTTTTAAGTCTGCACACCTAAAATTCAGGTAGAGTACTTTAAAATATTGTCTATGGCATTAGTTAACTGGGATCCCTTTATAATAGGGATACCCATTTGGTATCCCGATTTTAGTCTACAAGATGAAAAATGCACAAGTTAGAGCTCTAAGAGGTTCTAAATAGTTGTAGTTAAATTCTAGATCTCTCAGAAAAGGATGCTCAGAGTGATTCAGCAAAGCACTTTTTGCAGCAGGAGGCTGAATTACTCTTGCAATCAGATTCAGCTGATTTTCATGAAAGTCAATGGTTTCAATATCACAAAAGTGACAATAACAAAACATCAAGATCTAGACATGGATTGTGATCCCATACAAAAGCTCAGACATTTGAAGATGGGAAAAAACTCGTGAGTCATGAAGTGATTCACTTAAAGTATTTTAAAGCTTTGTTTTCAGAAGCTTTCAATATTAGAACTGTCATGAAAAATTTATTGACTGCAATGAAGCAAAAGCTTTAGCACAGCCTTTGTTGGAGCTGCAATTCCAATTTAAACCCCAGATTTTTTAACTTTCTAGCACGTTAGAGTATGAGAGTGAATGATCAGCACGGTCTCACATGCATCACTAAGGGAGAGTTGATTTATCAATTGCAGAGTAAAGACACTTCCAGATGTTGGTAAAAACCTTAGGTAAAACTACCTGACCAGTTCGCAGTCCACCTAAATGACTCCAGGCACTTTTTAAAGAAAGCACTTGAGAACTCACAAGCTAAAGAAGTTTTAGTACTTTTTAAAACTCATTCAACCAGAAGCACATTACCTATTCCACTATAAATGTCACGTACTGCAATTAATTTTCAAGCCCCACACACTTCAAAATGCCTTTTAACAAAGAATAATACTCTTTGTCATAATCTCATTTACTAGTTCTTAAATTTAGGACACTGACAAATTTAGATTGTTGTATTTATGTCACCTGTCCAAACAGTTTACTACAGTAACTGTTGTACATGTGTGTGGTCTTTTAAAGGAATGCTCACGTACATCTCAGGGACAAGCCTTAAACAAAGACCAAGAAAACAAAAGGCAAACACTTGCCATGAATATGGAAGAAAACAGCAACTCAACAGGGAAACCAAAGTAACCTAAATCAAGTCAAATCACTCCACAGCCATCTCTTTAGGGAGTCTCCCTCCACTTGCAGTGTTGTTCCCATATTTATCCCACATCAGCTACTGAACAAAGTGTAACAACTACTAAAATATGAATTCAGAGAGAAGCTATAATGTTCCTTAAGTCAGCCTCAAAGAAAAGTAGAATTACCAGAATATTCTCCGAAAAGCAAAGGAAGCATTTGAGCCTGTATTTTCACCTCCTATCTAAGGTGAAGGAGAAGTCAAGCCCTGGAACCACCAACTCTATGTATGTTACAAAAATACATATATTTGCAAACATGCTGATTTTGTGCTGAGATTTCCCCTGTGGGGATTACAGCCTCAGTGCAGGCATACACACTGCTGCATACTCTACACAGCTACAGCGTTGCTTTCCATGTCTCTCATCAATTTAAAAAAATTGTGTGTTCACTTTGATCGTGCCAGATTCTTAAGACCTGCCACCATCCCAGCAGGATCAGTGCATGCCATTACTTTTAAAGCAGGTAAATTTACATAGGAATTTTGGGCACAGTAAGAATAAAAGCTTCTGCTCTGGGAATGTTACTACGTTTCAAAATATGTCACATCTTAAAGAACAGACTACACAGAATGCCTACTTAAACACGCACAAACCCTGCCTCAGGGGGGGTTAAAACTTTGGTACACAAGCACCTTAGAAACAGTATGTTTCTTTTTTAACGGAACACCTCAAAAACAGGTGAACAGGCTTCCATGACTAAATATTCATCTGTCTTAGACATCTATGACTAATTAACATTCCAGCATATGCAAGATCTTCCAGTTAAACTAGTCCATCCATTTTTTTCAGTCACACAATTAAACACTTCCTTGTGTCACAGATTATAGATCAGTGAAGAATGTATCATCCAAGAAAAATACAGACAGAAGTACTGAGAGCCTGGTATCTTGCACCAACTTAAAGTTAGGAGAAAAAGCAAGAATTCTTTTACGGGACAAATTCTTCCCTGTGAGGGTGGAGAAGCTGGGCCCCTGGATCCCTCCTGGCAGTGTCCAAGGCCGAGCTGGACATTGGGGCTCGGAGCAGCCTGGGTCAGTAGAAGGTGTCCCTGCCCATGGCAGGGGTGGCACTGGATGGGCTCTAAGGTCACTTTCTAACACAAACCACTGTGTGATTGTAAGAGCAAGAAAATTCATCCTTTCTTGTTATTTCTAGTCACATTCAAAGGTTGATTTTCAGTCTTTGCTTCTTGAGGAAAATATGTTCCACAATACATTTAGTGAGTGAATCAGGGTAGCGACACATGGAAATGGAAACAAAGCACTTCTCAAGTTTCTGTAAACTTGATAGAAAAGGGAAGGAGAAACTCTCCAGCTGGCCCCAGTGAATACAAAGCTGCAGCAAAAACCAAGCCTGGGTAGCTGCAAAACCCATAAAAGAGCACTATCAGAAATAAGCAAACAGGGAATTCACATCCTATTAGGCACCAAGGACTCCAGTGCCAGAGGATTTCATTAGTTACCCAGCTGTCAGGAAATATACCTTATACATCTTTCAAGGCACAAAGGTCACAGTTCATAAAACATTACGTTGTTCTCTCCTTCTACACACAAAAAGTATCTTTGTGGAAGTGTTTTAATGACTTTTCTAACAGCAATCATAAATTACAATTTCAACTCTAAAACTCAGCGACATTGCAAACAGGATAAAGCATACAGAAATGCACAATATATAAGCTTTATGGAAGGTTATTTTTAAAAAAGAAGGCACTTTCAGCATGTGGACTGTATTTTCAGGAGCAGAACTACAGTACCAAAGCATCAATAGGGCAGGCAGAAAGATCACAACAATCAGTCACTGCTAAGAATCAGAAACAATTATTGCACAAGAGGTTTATAAAGGCCTCTGCATCTTGTCTCAAGAGGTGCCACCACATTTTTCTCTGTTCCTCTGCAAATTCTAATTTCCATCCCGGGTTCATCAGGGTGTTCAGAGACACCAGATGCTGTTCCAGCTGTCACTGACTGATGGTCCCAAGACTGCACAAAGCAGTGCCCAAGGAAACACCCTGCACAACTGGGAGGCTCTCAGGTGAAATGGCATCTCATCAGATTAATCACAGGAGATAATTTCATGCAATTGTGAAGATTACCTTTTAAAGAAAAATAAGGAATGTGAAATAAATATAAGTGTATATAGCTTGTGGCAGTGCAGAAGGTGTTAAAAGCAGAACCATGTCCTTTTAACTTTTAGAGGGGTGGCAGAAAACAGGAAAGAGAAGGAATGAGAAGGGGAAAAGTCATTTAAACTGCTTTTTAAAAGCCGACTGGAAGTAGCATCCATTTTACTAATAAAGCCTTCCTAAAAAGGCAGCGAGGGCGATGAGGCACTGACACAGGCTGCTCAGAGAAGCAGGGGACACTCCATCCTTGGACATGTTCAAGGCCAGGTTGGATGGAGCTTGGTGTAGTGGAAATTGTCTGAGCCATGGCAGGGGATTGAAATGAGATGGTTTTTAAGTTCCTTTATAACCCAAACTCTTCTGTGAGTCTGAAGATATCAAAGGCAGGCAGAAAGGGGCTGATGAAGCACCCTGTAACCCTTCCCTAACCTGTAACAAAGCCAGACCAGCATCAGTCACACCCATCACAGCCAGAGAATGCAGTTCAGCAGCAAAACTGAATTTAATTTTCAGAGCCCAAGTTAGTAAAGTGTGTATTTTTGTGGGGTCCTGCTTGGACAAAGCCAACTGCCCCAGGCACAGACCTTCCCATTCCAGGCACTCTCCATCAGCAGCTCCATGCTGGGAGAGTCTCTCCCAACATGGCTACAACCCCTAGCAGTGTTTTTAATAAATAGGGCTGTTATTCAGCAACATCACAAATAAAAGGAAGAAAGTCCAGACGTATTTGTGTAGCTAAAATCAAATCTCCAGTCCCTGCCTTGTGGCAGTTGCTTTTGAATACCCAGGCTTCATTATACCAAGTATCTCATCTCACACAGAAAAGCCTCAAAACACAGCAAAACTTTCTTTGAAGCCCACAGGTGCATAAGCCTGAGCTTGTTCTCTCCTCAAACAAGAACAAAAAAATTGTTTATATATACTAAAAAAAAAGTATATCCACACTTCAGTAAATGAAGCTGTACTTAATGATTCAGTGTTACTTAGATAAATCCAACAGACAAGTTTTTAACCAGTAAAGCTACAAAACTCTTTAGTAACAGCAATTCTTTCCCTAAGTGAACAGATACACACATTTTTAATCACACACTTTTTAAGCACTGTTTCTCATGGTAAGGGATGTCGGCCACTGAAAGCCTTCCACGTTAGTAGTGTGGAGATGTTGTGTACCTATTGTATGGCTGGAGAATGGCTCTGGCAGATTGGGGACAGAAATTCAAGCAGTCAAGTCCTAAACATAAAAATTATCATTTATTCCAGCGAGTTAAAAAGACATTTCATTCCCCTCTCCCAACCACAGTTATTTGCTACAAGTTTCTTCTTTCTGTACTTTGAAAAGGCTTAATCCCCTTGCTCAGAGAGGGATTCAGAGCTGTCTATAGCCTAGAGGAAGCCACAGCGTGCCTCCACAGCAGTATCTTGTATCACGTGGGAATCCATCCAGTCGGCTTAATTTAACATGAGACTGTAAAAATAAGGCATAAAATTGACCTGGGTCCAAATGCACTCTGCTGAAGACACTTGGGGCTCTGACAGCCAGTCCTCAGCTGCCAGCACACTGAAGGCTCTGTGCCTTTCCTCAAGGTGAGGTGTCTGCAAGAGCTCCAGCCTTCAGCACACGCCCCAAATGACCTCAGTCTTGGAATGCACCTCCCCATGAACACAGCTGGGACCGATAATTAACTCTTCAGTCATTCCTCAAACTGCATCCCCATCACATGGAGACCAAGCTGAGTGACGGCACCCGCTCTCCTCTTACATGACACCTGGAAAAGGTACTGCCCATCTCCCCTCCCACAACAGCCAAACTTGGACTAAGGAACTTACACCAAGAGAGGAGATTCATTCCCAGTTCCCCTCGTGTGTGCAAGGCTCCTTGGAGCCTTTACCAAACTCTCTTAAACCACTGCCCTGGCAGCTAAGGAAAGAGTGAGGGGCACAGCTCCTGCAATTTCATGCTTTCGAGACAAAAGATTCTGCCATTCTTAGCAATATAAGTGTTATCATAATTGAGGTAAATGCAAGTCCTTTCATTAGTGAAATACTTGCTTTATTATCTACAACAACTCTCCAAACACACATTGATATGAAAGAGAAACAAAACAAGTTCAGATGCACACAACCATGCCTGTTATCCTTAATTAATCAGCAAAGCTTGGAACAAAACAAACCCACTTCGATAATATCTGGCTCTTGTAAAACTGATTCCAGTGTTTCAGCAGAGCGCTGCACAGAGCTGCAGCAATGAGCTACATCCACTGGAAATTTTGTGATTCCCCCCCATTTTCCCCAGGGTTCTGTCTGAACAGTAGGATTCATTCTGCTCAATCAAGCACCACAGCTGCACCAGCTCTGGCCAACACAATGGGGCACCTGAAATGCTCCTCTAACTGAAACAATCCAGCATCAGGAAAGGAGACATGAAAAAGCTGCTTATCGTATAAAAATCTGGAATAAACACCACAATTTTAATCCTTTGAGCACACACTACTGAGAGAAAAGAACATCCATTTCAGAAGCAGACAGAGGCAGTGCCTGGTTTATGCTGCGTCTGTAAAATCAATACTCAGCTCTCAATACATGAGGTGACCAACTGTCATCTGTTCTTTTCAATAAAGCTTTATTTTATAGAATATAGAACAAATTTTGTTATTCAGCTAAAGAAAAAAACACCCTTCCTCCATCTGTTTAGTCTGACTGGGTTTTAGGCAGTTTAAGCATGTGAAATGCACTGACACTGCCTTTGGACAAACCCTGTTAATTCAGGAATACAGAACATCACATAACCACACTCAGTTCTGAGCCACACTTTATCAAGGCTCATGCTTTGCTAAAAAGTTAATGGAAAATACCTGACAGTTCCCCAAAACCACATAAATACATTAAAAAATAAAACAAAAAATCCCCAAACAAACAATAAGACAGCCATCATCCATACAGGTTTATATTCAAATTCTCTGAATTATGATGAAACAAAAAGCCTTTAAAATAGAGAGAGACGGAATATATCAGGACTTCCAGAATCTGAAAATTATTAATTTTAATAGCTTTAGTAACCAGCTACTGTACAGCCTCCCCCCACACAAAAGCATTACAAAAAAAGGACTAGTGTGCAATAAAAAATGCTCATTTCCTTTTAGGTTTTCATTTTTTTAGAAAAATATATTAATTGAACCTATATCTAACCAAAAATTACATTAAAACTGAAATTAACTTTTGTAAGGTAGAGCTGACATTGATCATGGGATCAAATACCATTCCAAGAGTGTTTAATTTTCCTTTAAGAAGGCCAAGAATGAAGATGAGATTGAATTCACAGAAAATGGCCAAGTTAGAACCCCCCTCCAGTGTTCCTTGGCTCTGCCTTCCCCTCTCCATTTCCTCAAAGTTCAGGAATAAGTGGTTTGTAGCCCTCTGCAGCAAACAACTGAAGAACAGATGGTATTAGGTTTTCAGTTAGTTATTCCTTCCTTGACAGTTTAAGCAAGATGGACATTCCCAGAACAAGGCCTTTCATTTTTTTCCATTACTCCCACTGCACATTTAACCACTGTATCACACAGCCATACTACTGTATGAACACTAGACAGTAAAATTATTATCCAGTGGATGTAATTTTTTTAAAAGCATTTTGGGGATTAGGATGAACTGAAAGCACAGGTAAGTCTATTCAAGACCAAGATGGAGCATCTCCCATAAATTACAATTCAAGATGAGTACAGGTATGCATTTACTTATATTTCTTCAAGGGACTGAAAAGAGACATCACCACCCCCCACTACCTGTACATCACATAAGGGTCACTCCAGAAAGTTTTCAGTCCACATTTATTACCTAGGTTCACCAACTGCTACAGACACCAGCTGGGAAATAAGGCTTAGAGGCATTCAGTGACGTGCGACAACTTGCATCCACAACACAGGTGATGGCAGGGGACAGGGGAGAACAAGCAGGACTTGTGATCCATTCCACGTCCAATGTCTTTTACAGGGCATGGACATACGCATGTCAGAAGAATCTCTCAGAAGCCATGCAGCTAATTCTGAATGGACAAAATTCCCAACAAGCACACTGTTTGGGATAAGCATAATGCCAGAATGAGATATGGACCTGATTCCTTTGGAGGACAGTAAGATTTTAATCAGGGATACAGGAATTCACTTTTGGTTTGAAGATCAGACCATTCCAAGCAAAGGACCAGTCACACATAAAATGGGCTCTGTTTGGTGGTTTATGTAGAAACTGGGTTTAGAAGGATGTACAAGTACTTTTGAACTGGCGCAGAGTCCAGGCAGAAGCAGCTGGAGTAGGCAGCTGAGACCCCTCCTACAGGACAGCTGACATCTGCTTTCCAGGAGGCAGGAGGGCAGCAGGATCAGGGAGCTGTTCCCTCTTTTCAGAGCTCTACAGGAATAGCAAAGTACTGGACTGAAAGTTGTTTTCACTTGACTTATCAATATCACAAGGAAAATCCTCTGCTGCCCTTCTTGGCCAGAGTGGGTTTCAAGCACACCAAAATCCACACTGGGATAGCACCCATGCTGTCCACAAGTGTCACTTCCGGGAAGAGATACATTCCAAACATAACTCCATATATACGAACTTAAACATGAAGCAAACCACTTCTGCTTCCACATGACCGCTCTGGATATTCTCCCGCTGCTATCTGCAAGCCCCTCCTGCTGCAGCGCAATGAAGACATCTCTTCCAGTAGGAATGCCAAGTGTCACACATCTTGGGTCACCCATCTTTGGCTGCCTGCAGGCATCGCCCATCAGCACTTAGCTCGTATTTATGTCTTCCGGCCAGCAGACCCAGCCCAGAGCTTAATGCACACACAGTTAAGTGTCCCGCTGCTGGCCATCAACAGCCACATCGTGGCAAATCTAAAAATCTAACTTCTCAGCACTGAACCCACATCAACCACTGCAGCAGGCTCCTGGGGCAATAGAGGTTTATCCCTACCTCCCTCTCCAACAATGCTGTCACACCCAACCCTTACAGTAAGGCTTCTACTTTCCAGGAGACACTTTCAAACCTCTGCAGCATCTCTAATTGTTCAATCAAAACGCTTTAACTTCAGTAGCCAGCATCTTTTAGCTCATCATTACCATTGCCTCAGAACTCTTAAACCTCTGTTACACCCCAAACACAAAACAATACCACCAGTGTAAATGCCCCCCATGTCAGACTGCGTATCAATTGCAACCATCAGCCTGGTGACAGCTTGCAACATCAACTTTTTCCACCCGCATTAGCTGTGGATATGAGATGACCTCAGGGACCAGAAATATCCTTTCCAACCAGTTCTGATTTGAAGTCGTTTCTTCTTATGCCAACTGGACCCACACAATTAGCATGAAGAGTTTCACCAGAAATAAGAGCACGCGACCAACCTTGAAGCACAATGTGCTCAAAAGCAAAAGAAAGGAGTCTTGTGTGATTCACAGGCAGGATGTAAAGCCTGACCCAGCTCTATTTCATTTACTGAATTTGAGAAGCAGTCTATTAATAGTTCACTACCATATCCCTGCCCTGCTTCTCCATGCCAGGGCAACAGCTCTGCTTAACAAACACCAGTGATACAGGCACATACTTTCACAGCGGCACCATAAAGCACAGCTTAACCAATTGTTTCAATTTAAACAGAAGTCACATTCGCAAGAATTAACTGGAAACAGACAAAACTGGTCCTGAAGTTTACTTACTATTACCAGACAGCAATACCAGACTCAAGCTTTCAGATATCGTCTGTCTCTTTCTTTTCCCAGATTTTCTAAATTATTCTGTTCATTTACACTACAAAGTCTATCTGGCCAATAAATTACCAGCACAGACAGTAACCAGCTACTATGTCGACATCAGATAAATTCTGCCAGCCAGCAAGGACACTAACAAAAGCCAAGCTATCACACCAGTGGAAATCCTTGAGTTACTACCCTTTTCAGGAAAAAAAAACAACTGGAATTTTGATACAGGGGCATAAGACTGTGGTGATCACCAGGCATCTCGCACCTTTCTGCAACAGCATGATAAGACAGACCAACCTTTCCCCATTTCTCAACAACAAAAAAAAATTAAATTAAATTTACACAGTATTCACAGTCCACGCAAGAAGCATAAAGTACAATGAGGCCTCTGCATTTCACAGCGCCATGTCTGACTCTTTGCAGGGTCCCAAAGGGAAACATGAAGGGCATTTTGAAACCGTTCATCTAACTAAAAGGAACATTTGGCTTGCAAGCAGGGGTGGCAAAGCCTGTATTCCTTATTCATGACCCAACATTTTACTTAGGAGTGCAACACTGCAATACCGTTATGCCAAAGCCTCACCACACAGCGATTGTACGCCATCAATTAATATTAATTGAAGCTGCTGAAAACCTTGGAATGCAAACCCTTCCAAAACTGCAAGGGCACACTAATCCTGCTCTGGCACTTCAGCTTCATGAAGGAACAACAGCTTATTTTATAACTAGAATTCAACTACAGCTTCACCTCTTCAGACACATCTAAAGCCTAGATCATTTGGTTAGCACTTGGATCCTGCCCTAATCAGAACTATGACTTCAGTTCTGAACCCTAAAGCCGTCTTTTCAATGAAATAAAGCCACTGAACGAGAATGGCTAGCAAGGCCTTTGTACAGATGGACAAAGACAGACACGCAGGCAACAGCACGAGTGGGATGAAAAACCGCTGAGCCAGGACAGGATTAATGCCTGCATGGAACCTCAATGCTGTCTGCTTTAACTTCCCCTTGCAACTGAAACAAGCACAGGGGAGAAAAAAAACTACAGGTTGCAGCAATTTTCCCACAAAAAGGCTCTGGCCTGTGTTCTGATGGTGTGAGGCTGCAGAGGAAGGCATTTTGTCTCCAACAGCATAGTGATATGATGGCTTCCACTCAGTTTTCTGCTACCTATAAAGAACTTCAAATTTGGGCAGAGAAAGACAAATCGGGGTAGATCTAACTGGCACAGCTTTCAAAAAAAAAAAAAAGCCACGAATAAGGTGAGTTACTTGACAGCACCCTCTGAACGTTTTCCCTAAAATTCCCCAGCTGAACTGAGATAGTATTCTACAAGTCAAAAAAGCTGGAGACAACACAGCCATTCACACCTTCTCTCATTGCCTCCTCCATGCAAATCCAGCCTAGAGGCACAGGCTTTAATCCTGTAGTCGTTAAAGGCTTTTGTCATTCAATGAGGTTTTTCCCAATCCAGACAGAAGTACCGGCTTCCAAAGTCACATACCATCTCACATGACCTCCAACATCACTCAAAACTGCACACAGCGAGCCAGCAGCCCCTGCCACCTTCTAGGGATTCACACCAATTTCTCTAAAGCAGCCAAAAAACCAGTGTTCTTTCCGCAATTAGAGGCCTAAAGCTAATCTTGTATTAAATTGAAAATATCTAGCAGTAAGATCTGATTTGGGCTGAAGCACATACAGTGAAAACTAATGGGAATTTGATCATTATACTGATTTCTTCATATGCAGTGAGTGTAACTAAAAATGAGAAGGCCATTCACCAGGTAAGAAAGTTTTCACACTGCAGTTTTCCCTTCCCAGTCTCTTCCTTAGGTGTACATGACCCAGACTAGAATTTTTAAGCAGTGTTCCCCAATACATTTGGCAGGCTTTGGTCGTTAAGGATGCTCGATTACAGAAAATATATGGAAAATCCATCTATGTCAACCTGCCTGCTAGAGCACTCTGAGAAAACCTGGCATCATGCAGAATTCTCAGTCTGTGTGATGGCTCTGCAGTGATGGAGCTGCCCTGGGCTGCATCGACTGACAGGAGCAACATCAGCCTCTTCCTCCTGCCCTCCAACAGCACCCCAGCCATCATCCCTCATGGATTTCAGGCTGCCTTACACACTTCGGATTCAGTTCCTAGCAAAGCCAGACAAAAGCCCAGGCCTGCCCACAGGCTTTCCTCCAGCAGCTCTCTTTTAAATCCCTTTAACCATCTCCCAGACCATCCTTTCCCTATAAACCCTCCAGGATCCCCGGGCTGGAGGAGAGAGGGCTTCAGCACCTCACCACCAGCCCACCATACCTTGCCCAGCTGCTGTGTCTCCCATCCATCTGATAAAAGCCAGGGAATGCAAACTATGAAGAGTGAGAAGCGTTACCCACAATTCTTATCAAGGGAACAGTGCTGCAGTGAATTATGATTATGTTGTGTAATGAAGTCATCAGTGAATAAAGATGTGGCTGCACATCCATCCCCAGCTATCCCAGTCAGCTAGGAGTAATTTACAAACAGATTGGGCCAACATTAAAATATAAACTAACATCCAGGAGCCCAGACTTAGAAATTAACACATTATTTCCATGTCAGTTTCAAATACTCTTGTAGGCCATAAAGCACAGCCACCCAAATCATAATGAAGAGTTAAATCTCTTTTCACCTAAGTTACTCTGTAACCCAGGCTGAAAAGAAAACAATATTAAGTCTGTATTAGGGTTTTCTCTTGGATAGGTCTCATTCCAATGGATGCCAACAAAAGAGAGGTAACAGGCACTATAAGCTTCACTACAAGAAAAAAAAATTAAGCATGTACTACCGTGACTTTTTACCAAAGGCTACAAAACCCACCAAGAACAGTGTGACAGCAGAAGACAGCATATAAACCTTTGTTCTCTTTAGATACTACTAGATGATATTACTTCATTCTGAAGATCTAGAACTTTAACGTAAAAATCCACCTTTTCAAAGGTATTTGGAAAGATAAGTGTTTGACCTAACCAAAGCACTGCACACATGATGCCTAAAGAAAGGCAAGCACCGGCTCATGCTGGGAGGTTTGATTCACCAGGACAGTGACAATTTCACGGCAGGGTAGAGGGAAGGTCGGGCGGAGCAGCTCCTCAGCCTTTATGAAGCCGTAAAACAAAAGGAAATTTTCCTCCTGCAAACGCACTCAAATTACTGACTGTCGGTGTCATATTAGCCGGGAGCTGCTGCCCCGAGAAGGGGCTGGGGCAGGGCCGAGCCAAGCATCCCCGCTCCGCTCCGCCCTTTCCCACGCCGCGGGAGCCACGCGTGACCTGCGCTGCGCCAAGCGGGTCCTACGCGGCACCCGCGGCGGCAGCGGCGCCGGACCGAGGGGGTTAAGCGTGGGAGGAGTGTACATAAGGTGGTGGATCCGGAGCCAATGGGGATATTGCGCTATAGTTAGACACTGGATCCTAAGCGATGGTGACCATAAAGGCTGCTCAGGGCTGAGCTGCTCTAGATGACACCGGCACGGTGATTTTAGTTCCCGGCTTATAAGGCAGGAAAAAATGCAGGAGGATCAGCTGGGCTTACCTGCAGTTCACACCACGCGACTTCTACCCACGTCTCCGTGTCCAGACCCTTGTAGACCGTTTTGAAGGATCCCCGTCCGAGTTCAATATCAAACTTTAGGAACCTGCCATCGGGCGAGGTGGCAACCGCTTTCATGTCAGCCTCCTCCTCGGGCTCCTCTTTCTTAGCCTTGCCCTGGTCCTTGGCAGCATCCTGTGCCTCTCTCCGCTCCGCATCCTTCCCTGGCTCCTTCTGCTCCTCGGCGCCCGCGGCGCTGCCCGCGGCCGGCGCTGCCCGCGGCTCCCCGGAGCACTCGGCCTCCCGGCCTGCCGCCTCCTGCCCCGCCTTCGCCCGCTCCGCGATTATCCTCCTGGTTTTAGGCAGCAAGATGATTCTCCGCTGGTGCTCGGCCTCGGGCAGGTCGAAGGCGGGCTCCTCCTGGTCCGAGTCCACCACGCTCCTCCGCAGGAACCGCTGATGGACCAGCTTGGGGTCCCTGGAGCCGGGGCCGCGGGGCGGCGGG